>CM037934.1:13500806-13915806 GCA_021346845.1 Apeltes quadracus | reverse complement strand
CTGGGCTCATCCCCACACGAGGGAAAGCGCTGTTGTAATGTGCTTCGTTTTCTATTTGTTCGGGGTCAGTTTCAGCACAAATTAAAGTAATTTAAAAAAAGTTTTCCACTTGTATTGTGCACACAAGTGCACCAATGTATTTAAACATGCCAAGTTTTCTGGACTTCAGCATATCTACTATTCTCTTTTTGATGTGCAACCACTTAAACAAATAATTGCGATCGTGTTGGAATATGTTCTCATGAACTAAATGCTTGTGTTCAAGGGGTCAATACTTTCACCTCCTCCCAAAGCCACATGATGAAAGTGTGTTTGGCAATTGGCAGCTGTTTATTTGGGCAGATGGGTGGAAGGTAACAGTAATAACCTGCGTAGAAAACACCCGTGGTGTCATTTGTTTCAGTCGACCTCGCAAAGGCCAAGTGGTGAGAGAAAACCCCAGCAGATGCAATTGTGTCCAAAGTGTCTCCAAAGTAAAACAGTCTGAGGGGATTACACACTGATTAAAACACAGCTAGGAATATTAAATGACACAGCTGCCATTAATCCCCCTAAATGTCACGGACGGTTCCTTTAACAAGAGCGAATGAGGGAATTAAAAGGCCGACTCTGTGCAGTCGTACTCCGGCGGGATTTGACCCGACGCTGCTTCAGACCCCCCCGGGAGACTAAACGGACGCTTTATCACCTTCGGAAGAAACCGCGATCACCGCCTGCTGGAAGTCCCGATTGTGAGGACTATGATGATGATGATGATGGTGATGATGATTGCAGTCTTACTGCAGCAAAGGGAGCCCCTGCAGGCGGCACACACGCGAGGTTTGATCAGCGCTTTGAAACGTTGGGGCTAAACGCCTCATTAGTGCAGAGACGACGAACAGTTGAGTAAACAACCGAGGAAAAGTGCTGTTTTGTGCTGCGCGTGCAGCCGCGCTTCCACCTGGTTCCCTTCAGCGTCCCGATTTGAGGCTTATATAACTTATATAACTGGTTTCCCGCAGCTCTGCCGGCGCCGACGGGGAACCAACGGGGAGGTTTTGTCGGGTCGATTCGGAGGTGCGTCTGATCCTCCGCGGGGGGCCTTTCCTTTGAGCAGCTGACCCACTTCACGCTGTTTACCGCTTGTTGACTTTGCTTTTTCTGCTGAGGTGCTTCACTGGGAGTTCTTGCTGTGAAAGAAAGGAATTAGTTACCTTGTAAAAATGTATTGATGGAACGCCGGGTAATCTGGGAGTAATAAAAAGCAATTAAAGCACAATGCAATATTAATAAGGAAGGATTTATCTGCTCTGCACTTTGCCCGAGTCCCACAAATTGCTCTTTCTCCCCAGGGAGAAGTACGACCCCTCAAAGTGCAGTTTGCATCCCGGGCAGGCCCAAGACAACGATTCAAAGAGGCATAAATTGCCGTGCTGCTCCATAAACACTCTGCAGATCGTTTCTGTGCTGTTCTCCACTGTCAGATAAGTCATCGGTGTAATGAAAAGCTGTCTGTGTGTGTGTGTGTGTGTGTGTGTGTGTGTGTGTGTGTGTGTGTGTCCGGTGGGTATAGTTTGCCGTGGAAGCGCTTGGCCGCATGGGGATGAGATGCCATTACACTGTTCATTTCCAACCTCCACACGTAATGATGAAGACGTGTTCTGGGCCGAGGCGGCGGAAGAGACGAGCCGCAGAAGCACTCGGGGAAAGTAGGACATCGCCGTCTCCTCGTACGCACGTTATTCTAAATCGCCGCTGAAAGGAGACCGCTCGACATCGGGCCCGCGGGAAGCCGGGCTTTGGGTTCGAGATTAAACGAGTCCCGTGTTTTTTTTTTTGTGGACAGCTTCTACAAACTTGAAAGCAGAGGTTGAGGTCATGAACTCAACGTTGACTGGAGCGAGCAGCAGGGTCCTGCTCTCACACACAAAAGGGAAATACGAATACCTGAGCGCTAAAGAGAAAAGCTAACTTCGTCCGGCTGGGATCCAAAAGGGATTCAACTCCCGCCTGCAGAATAACGCTGAGCGAATGGAGACGCATTAGTGCCCCCCCTCCCATCCCCCCCCACCTCCCGCCCAGCTTGCAGAACATTAAATGAGACTAATCCAATTTTCACAAATTCAGCGGGATTTGCTGAATCATGAAAGCACATCATGTACATCGTGTATGGACACACACACACACACACACACACAGAGTGAAGACGCGGCGACGTGTGGACATCTGGGGGGACGCGGTTATTATCTGCGGCAGCTTTTATTAAGCCGCTGGTCTCTGACGCGCTGAAACACGTTCCCCCGTCCTGGCCGGGCTTCTTGACCCTTTTATTAAACACGGCGATGTGGAAGCGCTGCGGTCTGCTGCAGGTTCAAATGACATTCTAACGGACTCGGCCGCGGCGCGCAGCGATGCTAATCTCTGCCAACCTTTTAGGGGTAATGCAGCTAAAAGCCATTAGTCTGCGGTCTCACTGGGGTAAGTGCTGCTACGCGCGGAAGCCGCGTGCAATTGAATCCTTTCAAGCCTCACATGATATGATGAAACAGATATAATACTATTAATTAAAACGGCTTTGGCTGATTCAAGAGATTCCACATCAAGCAAAGCATCTTTGCAGAAAGATGATTTTCTTGCCCTTTTTTGCAGCTTTCTCAGTGCAGCTCGTCCCCCCGAACAATAAGCTGTTCTCCACCATCAAAACGGTCTAAAATGGCCACACAAGCCGGAAGAACACACACTCCCCTCAAAACGTATTACAGAATGCAATTCAGTTGTGAGGGAGCCCTCATCTTTCAGGGTCTATACAGGCTGCAGATCCACCTCCAACAAAGGGCGCGCTGTGATTCGTAGACGTCCCACAGAACCGATTTGTGTGGAATCAACGTAATTATTAAGTATAACTCGACGATGGATGGGTGGATTTATTTGTTGTTTGTTTCCACAGTTCACCAACGCTAAGTCGTTTCGAAAAGGAAGCTCGTGACACGCACTCTCTTCTCCCAATAAACGTCTATCGTTGGTTCCCTTTGTAGGTTTACCCATCCAACAGATGTGTTCTGTTAGGTCCGTTGGGTCGCTGCCTCCCTGCGTCACCCAGATACGTCGCAGGCGGTTTAATTGGCGTCGGGGTCAGGTGTGTCGGACGGGTCGGGGGTGGCGACAGGGGTTTAACATTCTCAGGCGCATCCTTGTGGCCCAAGAGATCAGCGCTTGGCGAACAGCGTCCGTCCCCCGCGGGACGCCCCACCTGTGCAGATCCATCCGTTCCGTTCTGCAGGTGACAGGATTCTGACACCGTCAAGCTGCGGCAGCCACAAATCCCTGTTTGTTTGCTCCAGGTGTCTCACTAACAACACCCCCCTCCCCCGCCCCCCCCCTCCGCCTGGCACATAGTGACTCATAGTTCCGTGCTAGAGGGCCAAATGCTTAAAAATCACAGCTCCCTCTGCAATTATCAACAATTATGTTGAGCTGGTGAGCGTGATGGGGGAGACAGCTGCCACTGGGACCGGTCGGGTCTCTGCTGCTGCGCCCGCCGGCCGCGTGATGGATGCAGATGAAAATAAAAAAAGGCTTTCGTTCCAAGTGCAGGACAGCGTGAGCTGGTCAATTAAAGCATTAGGGTCGGCAGGTCGGTCAAAGGGCAGCGCGGGGTCGGCAGGCTGAGCCGCCTTACCATCTTCTTGTCTTTTTATTTACTACACGTCTCCTTGTGGATCGTTGAACCGAAAGGCATAAAATCATTCAAAGAGGTCTGTAATCTGTAATCTGTCTGTAATCCCAAATCTGTAACTCCTTTTTAGAGGATCTGCTGCGATCCCGGTGCCAAATAAAACCTCTGAGAGGATCAAAATGAAGCCTTTGCTGCCGGATTTATAGGAAGACGCTCGGTCTGACGAGGATTTACTGTATAGTCTGAAGTTTCTCAGAATCCGGATCAGCAACATAAAGCCGCTGATCGTCTGCATATGTGGGCGATTTGTGCTCTGCACGAGGTAAATAAACCAACGTTATGCTTTTTCTATCTCTGGTTTCTGTTCTCTTTCTCTCTCCCCCCGTCTCCCGTATTCTCACCCTCTCAGCACCGCCTCTGTCCGGACGCAGACAGCTCCGTCTCGACAGAGTGCCGACGGCATTAATATCTCCTGCTCCGTTGTGATTGCGGAGCATTCAAACAAGACAAAGTCGAGCTCATCAGTCACACTTTAATTTCCATAACAGGCGTTTTGCTGATGCCTTCATCCAGCGTGACTCCCGGACTAGCGAGCAGGTGGAGGAAGCTTGAATTATTAGTTCTCCATTACTGCAACCAGTGCTACAGGCAGATTGCAGCAATATCATCAAGTATTTCATGCGGTATAATGAGACAAAACCAAAATAAAAGGGCAGCTGATGGTGTTTTCAGTCCCTAGTCATGCATCTTCATCGGGCGAGTAGAGTTTAGGGGGAGCAACTCGATATTTGGTTTACCGCAACATCCTAATGATTGATAACATCCCCAATTCTGTGGGAAAAAACCTGGTGAACACGTGCGAGTGTGGAGCCTGAGGAACTTAGTTTTATTTAATCAAATGGCAATTTGAAGAAATTTGTAGAAATGAAAACGTTGAAATGATTAGGTTCTTGTGCGTTTGCTCCACTGTGCAGACCTGATTACTTTAGAAGTGGATGTTGAGAATTGAGCCTCCTCCTCTTCCTCCTCCTCCTCCTCCTCCTCCTCCTCAGTGATCTCGAGTCCCGACGCTCGCATCCGTATTCCAGTCGGACATGGAATGCCCCGTTTAGGTCATGACAGCTACACGCTTGGGATTACTACCTCATCTGAAAACAAGACTTTTCACTACAAAAGGCCTTTAAGGAGTCAAAGATGTTATTGCATGAAGTTAACAGCTGTTTCCAGAGGAAAGAAAAACACGGCACCGTTTACCATAAACCGTAAACCGTTTAGACTTCTGGAACTCTCAAAGCCTTCGCCAGCACAGCGTAGATGTGATAAAGAGCCTTTTCTGGTTTGACAAAAGAAACACACAATGATCTAATAATCCACTGGAGTTAATTAGGTGCGACGTTAGAACAAACCGAAAGTTCCAGCCAAGTAAACAAACATTTTGAACTGAAAGTTCGGTCCGTTCCCAGGGACTCTGAGGAGGGATGATGTAGGTTTGTTAATCCTCATCCCGGGGATCCACCTGCAGTGATGATGCATCAGTTATGGACAGCGACGATAAAGCTGATTAAAGCAGCTCTGATGTAATCGCTCCCATCGGGAAAAGAGTGATATGGGATTATTGCCCGGGGAGAAATCAACCGCAACCACAACATTCACTGATCCACTCGATAAGAGTTTGTGTGTGTGTGTGTGTGTTCAGATCCACTACAAGGTGTCTTGGTGGACGAGCCGTCATTTGGAGTTTATGAAACATCATCTGACAAGAACATGAAACTTGCCAATTTCCTACATAAAAAAAGACTTTCTGCCCCGACGTACAAAGAACAACTGCCATCAAAGCGTTGAAAGGTTCCTTGTTCTGCGCCGCCTTCAGAGGAAGAACTGTGTGTCTAATGGATTTGTGGTTCGCAGCGCGCTCATGCATCACTCAGAGCCCAAGTGAAGCCAACCCTGACTCCTACAAAGAAGGCACAACATGGATTTATTTAATTGCACCTTCCGATTCACGGTGTAATCCAAAAATATGAAACAACGCACGTGAAGGAGGGTGTCTGTTACCGTTTGCCACACAAACACACTTTTACTTCCACTGCATCGCGCGCCGATTGTGTGGACGCGCAGCTGAAGTGGTGTCGTCCGTCTGACGTCTCACTGTAGCTCCCTCCTCCAAGCTAACGGCGCGAGGAGCGTCGCGTTAGCGACGTAGCCGCAGGATGACACCGCCCACATGGCCTGTGTGTCCGAGGGCGGGGGGGCCTATCTGCTGCCATGCCAGACCGCCTCTGTGATCCGGTCCACTGGGAACCGAGCGGCTTCACACATCAGCACCTTCAACCACGTTTTGAGCGTTTGCTTTCGCCTCGGCTCTCTCAGCTAAAACACTACGGAGTCGCTTTGTACATTGAGTGGCAATTTTCATATAAACAAATATTTATACAAAACCAGTAAAGAATGGGAAATGGAAAAAGGTAAATCCTTTCAGTGTTTCACATCAGAGTTTCACAATAAAAGCCTGCTAGCACCGGGAGCGATCACGGCCTTTTACTGCCGTTTGACAACAGAACTAAGCAGCAAGGATCGGATCGAAGGAGACGGTGTTAAATGAAGGAGGGAAATCAGAGCAGACGTGTGATGAGTAACGTCCTTCACTTCACACTGAACGCGTCTCTCTCTCATCTCTCATGGAAGCAACCAGCCGCAGTCCAGCTGTGCATTTAAAACACAGTCTTTCGTTGGAGAGGTCACCGATTGGGATCCAGAGGGTGGGAGTGACTGGGAACGCCGTTTAACACGTCCGTGTGAGTGGTCATTTTAAAAAACACCGGAGATTCATCTTTATATGTTTAAATACACACACGGCGGGAGATTGCCTCCCGGTGTGGCGTTGCGGAGGACACGAAGCGAGCGGCTTCCCGCAGAGCGACGGCGTTGCGTAACAGGCGGCTTCGGCGTCTGAAGCGAAGCTAGTGGCGCCTTCTCTTCTCGCTGGTATTTTTTTAACGCTGACATAAAGGTCGGCGTGGGAGGAGAGAGACGGCTGTGTTCACCAATTAACCCGCGACGAGCGCTTCCAGCTGCCGCTAACGGGTTCAGCCTCTTCTCGTGGTACGTGGCGGCCATGAAGCACATCAGGATTTTGTCATTTCCAGATGTGAGTGTTGTGATCTCGAGAGGCTCGAAAACCTAAACCATCATGACATTAAGAAGACGTGCAGGTTGCGTTATCATCAGGGTTTATCTTTAGCGTCGTGTTACTGAAAGCTCTATTTAGAAAGCCAGCATGTGTTTAAACCAAAGCGACGGTTGTTACAGAAGGCCTTAATTATTAACACTTTTACCTGTAAGTAAGTGGTCGTTCGTTCATAAGGAGGTAAAACAAGTCCTAGTGGGAGCTGAGGCCGTCGGACTGATGGTGAGAAGCCCTCTTTCAGCCCATTACAGACATGAAGTGCTGCTAATTAACTCATGCTGGGCCATTTCGACCAATTCATGCAATTAGAGGTTAACGCTTGATATCGGCCAACATGTCGGAAACTGAGGTCATATTGTGTTCTACTCTAATCAAGTGTTCTGTTTATTAAACAAAGTCTCAGACTCCCCATCGTGTCCTTGTGTTCCAGATGGGTGTACAGATTAATAGCAACACCCAACATTAGAATTCAGCCAAAACAAAGTAAAGCGTTGGACTGTGCTTGATGACGGCGAGGAGCTCCTCCATGTCAATGATCCACATGTCTCCCCGTACCGAGGAAGAACCAATTACTGTTGTTTCTTGTGTCTATTTAACAAATAAAAGCAGCTTCATGGTCGAGCGCGTTCGAGGTGAAGCAGGTCAGAGACGGTTTCAAACACGACGTGTTCAGAGAGCGAAGTCGAGATCTCGCTGAAGTCCGAACGCGCTGGATACGTTATCGACCTCGTGTTCATTAATCAACACAAACTCGCATCTCACAGTGAACTAATTAGCTTTGCATTAGCGAAGGCAGAGCAACGGGGGAAAGATGTATTTCTAGATTTAGTATTTGTATTTTTGAGTGAAGGGGGAAACGCCTTGATCCTTGAATCCCATTCGCATCCGTGACAGGTAAGTTTGTCCGTAAGAGGATCCAACGCGACACCTGGCAGGTGCGCCGCAGATTGTGCTGCAAATCCTCACATGACGCGGAAAACACAGCGAGGAGGGCTGCAGCCGGGGATCCGCTCAGCGGCTCTTTGGGGATCAGAGGAGGCGACGGAAAGAAGGCGACTGATGAAAGTGGTGAAATTCCGTCTGCGCAGAAAAACTACAAAAAGGGAAATGAGTTTGATGGGGCTCAAAGACCAGTGTGGGTAAGACAAAAGAGGTTAAGGCTCTAAAATAATACTCGTCAAGTCGAGTCTGCTGCGAGCGCAGGTTCATTCAAAAGACGCATCAAGCGGTTTTCAGTCCCACTGCGCTGATCAGACGTGGAGCCGCGTCGTCCTGCTCGCCTCGAGGTTGAGTTCGGTTAAGACGCGCAGCAAACTAATTCAAACGCCGAAAAGGAGGCCCATTACAGCTCTGACACACGTGGCTCAAAGCCCTGGTGATTGATGATCAGACCTGCAGACGTCTGTCCGGGTCCCCGTTTAAAGACTCGGCTGAAGGCCCCCCGCCCGTCCCGGCCGCTGATCCGCTGTTCGGGGGCGCGCAGGTGATGCACGGCTGCCCTGCGCGGATGAAAGAGGCATCTGCTGTCAACGCCGTCACAGTCGAGCATCCGTCATTCCCCGGGACGGCTTTGGATTAGCTTGAAGAGCGATGAAGCCCTCAGAGCCCCCACCGCACCGACAGATCATGCCTCCCCCCCTCCTCCTCTTCCTCCTCCTCCGCTGCACACACACGTGTTCCTCCGTGATTTGTCTTCATGTCTGTGAGCGGTTTGAGTTCTATTTATTGCAGCAGCAGTGCGTTGAGATGTCAGACGAGCTCATTTGGTCTTTGGAGCTCTCGCTATGGAAACACTCGTGGTGTATTTGGGAGGATATTAAGCAGGCGGTTCAATACTCGCTGTATGAGGACGGCTGCTAAAATGGCTGAAATCTGGTTAAATCAAGCTCCAGTGGTTTCTTATAGGAAAGGTCACTGCGCACCGCGCTGGTTTATTTGAACGCCTTATCAAGTCTTTGTGACGGATGCTAACTAGCTAACTGCTAACGGCGTCGCACAACTCAATGTGGCAGAAAATGCAACTCCTTTAACTCCTTCCTGCCTCCTTTAAACTCCCCTCTCCCCGTTGGACTGTGATCTCGGATCGCGTGTCTCACCTGCGCCGTGCGGCCTCTCTGCCACGGGTTCGTCTCCGGCTCGCACGCCGACGGAAGCAGGCGACCTGGAAGACACAAGCGACAGAGCGCCTTCAGCTTCGGCTTCGTCTTTAGTCCCTCGGTAAACATTGTCAACATGGTTGCCGTGGAGTTTATTCAGTGGATGATGGTCTGTTGGGCTTCGGAAAAATCTGAATGCACCGACGCATCTTCAGAATTCAAACGGGACGCACTCGTCCCCCTGTCATCGCACCTGCACACTCACCCGGCTCTGAACCTCGTGAGAGTAAAAACCAGAGGGGGGGTTTAGGTGTCATTTGGACAGGTGGCAACGGAGTGAAGTTAAACCTTCAACCCAGTCCAAAAAAAGGTTTGACAAACTCTGCCGCAGTCTTCAATAAATAATCAGCGGGGTGCTGCGCTCGGCACGCGCCAGAGCGACTGAGCATGAAATGAGATCAGCGAACAACTCACGGACATGTTAAATATGTACACATGTAGAGGTAAAGAGCGACGCAAACAAGGGGGGGGGGGGGTTCCTCTTCAACAATACCGTGAAGGTTTATTTAGGTGTTTTAGAGAATCAGCGTTTGGCTGTCGTTGCACAGCGGGCCCGTAATCCCCAGGGATTAGCACGTGGAGTCAGCAGTAATGAAGTGTGCGACCGGACACGTGAGTCGACCTCGCCCACAAATGAAAGCTAATCCGCCCCGACAGAAAATCACTGCCGCATCAAAATGTTCAATAACCTACTTTCCGTGATTACACCTGCAGAGCTCGTTAGCTTCACGTTATCGAGATCAAAGGTTCGCCGGCTTTTCACGAGTCAATTAAAGGCGATGAAAGATAATGAGTTTGATGGAAAGCGTTGATAAGCTAATAACGAGTTATGTGCCAGGCTGAATGAAGGAACAGGATCGCAGCACAAAGAGGTGGATAAAGCAGCATTTTTGTTTTTCAATGTATTGTTTGCTTTTACCTGCTGATCACCGAGATGTTTAAATGTAGTGCTCATCCAGCGATCCATGCGGTGTCTTCTGTATGCACGACATCTGTATTTTAGTCTCATGCACAAAAAGTGCTCGACTCTCATGAGGCACCTCAAAATAAAGCAAAAATATTTCACCACTCCGTCCCGAAATTATATATTTTGCCTTCTCCCACAGGCCCGGCAGATCCATCCATCTGCAGCTCAAGTTCTTCACATTCACCCAGATGAAAAGAAGTCATTTCAGTAAAAGTACAGACCGATTCTGTGTGAGTCGATGCATCGGGAGAAGCTTTGCTGCAAGGCTGCAAAATAAAATATTAATCCCAATGACGATAATGTTATTGAACACGCGATGTGGATGCAGGAAACTCGAGCGCTGCCCGAGAAGAATAAATAGAAGCAACGGCATAATTACGTAACGTATGAACAACTTGTGTTCTCAGATTTGGTTTTGGTGAGACACTTGGTCCCTGAATGCACCACATAACAATGAAAAATGCAACAGTCGGTGAGAAGCTTTTGTTTTTCAGCCCACTCTGACACACACGCCCGTATAAACTGTGTCTGGATGTTTACTCTCACTAATGGGAAGCTAATGGAAGCATTCCTCTCCAAGGGCCACATGCGTCCTCTCTAAGGGACGAGTGGGACGCTGAGAACCACAAAGGGAAGGTTTATGATCCTGTGTTGACACAACCTTTTGTTAAAGGAAGCAGTTTCTATGCCAACAGGGACGGCTCTGCGCTGCGAGAGCTGAAGGTATTAGTGCGGCAAAAACACCTAAAAAAAAACCCCAAGCAAACAGACGACCTGGAAGCCAGAAAACGTCTCGCACTACAAAGAGTTCATTTACCTCGACACACGACAGCGACTTCTAAGTCGGGCTGCTCTCCTCCGCACTCCGTCCTCCCACGAGGACGCTGCGGTTTGGTTTTGTCCCCGACGCGTCAGCCCCGGGGGGAGACGGCGCCGCGCTGACATTTTGGGGTCAGCGTGCGGATACTTCCCGGGAACAGAACCCTGGAAAGTCACAAATGTGCTCGTCTGCTCTCGGGTTAAAATATTAACCTTCCCTCATGCGGTCACATGACACACACACACACACACACACACACAGGTGAAGTGCTCTGCAGTGTTTCACTAAAGATGGAAGCGATCAGCTGGTCGATCGGCTGGCACTCTGGTTTGCTCACTGCCTACCGCTACTAAATGTGGTTTAAAGCAACCACGCCATCTAGAATACAGTGCGACGCGCTGATCTCCACGGACCCTGAGGTGCAACTGTTGCCGTTTCCGGGGGCAACGATTGACCTGTGATAACGCGTTCAGGACGCTCACAGCGCATCACTTGGGGAAAATTGGCCACTGAAGATCCATTACTTCTGTGCTTTTATCTCCGAATCATCGGGAGGGAGACGCTTTCCGCCCCGCGGTTGAATGCGGAAGCACGTTGCCGACGGGGGCTTTTGGCCCCCGCCCTGTTGGAAACAAACGCTCGCCACCCTGAGCACGAAGCCCCGCAGGCCTTTGCTCATCCGCGACTGGGAGCCACCTGAGCGACAAGCCAGGGAAGCGAGACTCATCCTGGAGGGACGGAACGTTTACTCTGCCTGGACTCTGGCTGTCCGTCAGAGGGGGACGGGGGGACGGGGGGACGGGGGGGCGGGGTGCCCGCTCATTAGGTCCTTCAAGCTGCTTAGTCGCCGCTCGTCTGATGCCGCCTGCAACCGCTGCTCAATATGGACTTTGGATTTCTGATCACATTATTCTCTCAGTTGCAGAGAGCCGTCGGCTCTAATTACCGTTTGTCGAGGCCGCAGATTCGCAGCGACTCCGAACTCTTTATCGGTCGCCGAGACATTAAGTCGGCTTTTCGCTCTCAGAGCCATTTAATGCTGACGGCGAGGATCGTCACTATGCAGAGCTGGTGAAGAGACACGGAGCTCATGCTACACGGAAAGGTTTATTTGGGAGGCCACAAGCTACGTATGTGACTGTTATTTCCCAAAAACCAAAGATTTTGTTTGCGTGTGAGACGAGCAAAGTAGGACGCCGCTGGGACTCGGAGGGCCGGCCGACGGTCCTCGGGTCTGGTTACGTAACGACACGCTGCGTTGCATGAAAAGAACTCGCTGGCCGGTGCAAACGTGCACAAACAAGCACAGCGCAGTGAAAAAACACCGTGATTCCACAAATAACCTGCGTGCTTTGCTTTTATGGTTCCTTCTTTATTAAAACGGAGCGTTTCACCTGCAGCTCTTTGAGTGCTGCAGTTGGGGAGCCGCTGACGCTGCACACCTTCAACTCCGGGCGACGCTTACCTCCCGCCTCCCGACCCGCCGCTGCGGTTTGAGGTTCTCTGTAATCACATGCAAACACAACGTGAGACAGCGCGCGAGATACAAACAGAATGAGGTGAAGTGAATGAACAGAAACGGGCACTAAATTAGAAAACAGCTGAGGAAATGAACTATTGAATATTGTGGTAAGTATTCAGGCGACGCATGGCGGCTGCAGGCCGGGCGGCGACCTGCAGCAGATTGCTCTCTGCAGCTCGCGTGACGGCCGGATGCAAAGGTCACACAAAGAAAAACAGTTACAAAACACTAGTGGGACCAAGGCGCCACACTCAGAACCTGGTTATTTTAGGAACGCAGGAAAACAGGGGGGGGGGCTGCGATTTTATTTTAGTTTTCTCCGTGTAACCCCAAAAAAAAGAAACCAGGTCTGCTGACGATAATTAGCCGACAAGCGGCGCTCATTAGTTCGCTTGAAGCCGGCGCTCTCCACCAGCGGCGGCTTTGATGTAATCCAGCGTCTCTGCGGGAAGAAAGACGACGCGGAAACGTCGTTTCGAATGAAACGAGGCGCCGGAAAGACAACAAAGAGAGAACACGCGACTAATGAACGCGTCAAGATGGCGGCCTGACGCGGTGACGCGCGGGGGAGTAGAACTTGCGTCGCCCCCACCGTCCGCCCCCCCCCCCCCCCCCGCCCGGGCGCTCGGCTAATTGGGAGGGAAAGAAAATAAATTCACACGAGCAAAAGAGGCGCAGACCTCATTGTGCCTTTGATCCATAAAACATGACGAGTTCAATTCCTGCCTCTCCTTTCATTAAGTTCACCGACAGGCCCAGGAAATGAATAAAGCATCCGACGCGGGAAATGCAGAGTGAAAACAACAACAGGAAATTACCCCCCCCCCTCCCCGTTAGCGCCGGCGCATGCTTCTGCGTCGGCGTTGCGTTGCGTTTGCGTGTTGCGTTTGCGTGTTGCGTTGACGGACTCGTTTCTATTCATGGTTCTAAAAGGCTTGCGTGTGTCGCAAAGGGTTAGGGTTGGAAAAATTGGGCGACACACGCAAGGACGGAAGGGGGGGCGAGACGCTACGCAAGGAGCGCTTGCGGGTCCTTGCGTTTCTCCGAAAAAGCAGAAGCATAAACTAGGCTTTACCCCCTCTCCCCCTCCCCTCCTCTCCCCCCTGACTCCCCCTAAGAGAAACCTCTTTGACATTTTGACATCGATGGGATTTTTAATTTTATATTTCCCGTAACTGCGGCACAGATACACAGCAGACGACTAAAAGGTCAGAGAGCTGGTAAATAAATTGAAGGTTGCCAGTGTTTGTGTGCGTGTGTGTTTGTGTGTGTGTTTGTGTTTGTGTGCGTGTGAGTGTGTGTGTGTTTGTGTGTGTGTGTGCGTGTGTGTTGTGTGTGTGTGTGTGTGCGTGAGAGAGAACGGTGACAACAAGCAACACTCTCCCCTTTCCCATCCAACAACCATCAACACCTCCGACGCTGCACTTAACCTGCGGCAGCTCAGACACACACACACACGCGCGCACACACACACACACACACACACAGGTAAAACAACAGCTCTTCCCCTGAACGTCCTCGTATCGCAGCAGTGGCCATGCAGCTGCTCGTATTGGTGGTAGCAGCATCGCAGCAGTTGTTCTGTAAATGCAGAGCTGCATATCTGAGAGGTATTTGTACACTAGTAACGCTCATGTTGGAGGTTTAATTCCTTATAAAAAATGTCTGAATTGAATTTGATCCAAAATATAATGAGTGCATTTTTCAAGTCCTTTGCAGGTGATGATCTTATTCTCACCAGTGAAGACTTCCAGTAATGTTAGTAGCAGGAGTAAAATAAGGTGGTAGCGCTGGTATTTGTTAATATTAGCATTGGTAAAGAAGCATTTAGCAGAAGTATTTATAGAAGTAGTAAGTGAATTAAATGATTTATAGAGTTATGTTATATTCAGTGGTAGAAGAGTAGTGGGACTATTAGCAGAAGCACGAGTGACAGGAAGTGCAGCATCGCCGTAGTACTACCAGCAGAAATACTACAGTACTACTACTAGTAGTAGCAGCGGGAAGCAGGACACGTAGTACCAGTAGTATTAGTCATGAGCCTCTAGTGATGATCCTCACGGGGAACAATGTGCCTCTTACTGCATTACGGTGGACGAGGGAGGCGGGACACCTGGGACGTAAATGGATGGGGGGGGGGGGGGGGGGGGGGGGTGCTGAGTCTGCCTGCAGTACACATGTAATATTCAGCAACGCGGCTGTAAAGCGGGCTTGGGGGGGGGCGGGGGAGGGAACACACACACACCACAAAGCACCCCCGTTATTTTTAGAGACGCTTTGTTTGCGTCCCGACTCACGGATGTAAAGGGAACGTTCACGTTAACCTGCTCCGAGCGCCGGCGCAGCCGCGAGACGATCGACCGGGCGACGCGCTCCGCCGGCGGAGCTGCACGTTTCAGAGGACGGCAGGAAGATCGGTTTGTGTCACAGCGGCCTTCCTGCATGTTGACCGTCTTAAGAAGGAGACATTGAGGTGTCATCAGCAGCCTTATGATCGCTCACGTGAGCCGCCGGGTCACGAAGCTGCAGATGAATGAAGATGGAGCTGAAACAAAAGCCTTTATGAAGCACTTTCAACGGAAACAAATGCGTCATGAGGGGCTTTGCAGAGTAACGGGCGGCACGAGGACTCAACGACGAACCTCGGGAAACAAAGCTTCAACCCATTTTTGAGAAACCTGCACCCCCCCCAATCACCCCCCCCCTCCCCCGAGGAGCAATTAAGACGTCTCTGATGCTAAATGTGGCAGAGTAAGTGGAACACGTCACTTAATGCGTTAATATTATTCACCGAGATGAAACAAGCAAGTTATTTATTCATGCGTTTCCTTTTCATGTGTCTCTGTGTCTCTCAGTGTTACTTTTTAATGAAGCACCTGACTGGACCCGTGAAAAGGGGGAGACGCCGTTTCACATGAACGCTCGAGCGCGCTTCAGCCCCGAAGCGTCCGCCGCCGAGTCCCGTGTTCCTCCTTCACACTGAATCCCGGTGTGAGGCCCGCACGCCGCCGCGGCAGATGGTCTCCCCCCTCCCTCCCCCCCGCTTCATCGGCCCCCGGCTAGCTGCTGCTGCTGGTGGGCGGGTGGCGGTCCGATTGGCAGTGAGCCGGTTCCGTCATAACCGAGTCAGAGTGCTGGATGAGTCTCATTGACCTCGATGGTTATAAAGCTTCTGTGAGACGGGTCGTTAACGGTAAAACGAATGACTCCAAGAAGAGACGAACATCTGGTTGCCGTGACGCGGGTTTCCATCACCAGTGAGACTACAGGCATCAATCGCGAGGCCCCCCGCAGGCGAGTCGCATGCCAATGGCGTGAAGCCCGACGCCGGGATCTCAAACCTCACCTGTGTGCAGAATCAGCTGCAGTTCAGACCGAAAGTCAAAAGCGCGGGCGCGTCCTTCAACGGCGCACGGTGGATTTCAAAAGGCCTCATCAGGGATTCATGAAGGGATTCGGCTGCGAGCTCATGATCGACGTGCTGGATCGACATCACCACGCGAGGGAGAGCTGAGAGCAGGTTATGATCCATATGTCAACTCCCCGTCCACTAAGGACCACGAGGGGAACCGACGGCCTGCGACGTCCTCGAGTTAAACAAACAAAGAGCAAACAAATTCAATGCCGCCAATACAATTCAATCGACGCCACAAATGACCCTTGTGCAAGCAAATAAATCAGAACATTGGATGATTGAAGCTCGAGTACATTCTGTCCTCAATATGTCTTTTTTTTTAGGCAAATAAACTACTAGAGTAACGGCTTAAAGAGCCACAAAGCTCATTTGACAACAGCAACTGTCAGCGGGTCTTAATCTCCCCCCGTCTGCTCTGCGCTCGCGCCCGGCAGGTTGGAGGTGGAGGTGAGAAGGTGAGGTCGTAGCTGCGGCGTAGCTGCGGCGGCGCGCGGAGGATCGTGTGAATAACCCTCCCTCGCAGGGCCAGCGGCCCTTTCAGCTTCTCTCCCTTCGCCTCAGTCACCCTTCAACTGCGTTTTTCACGCTCGAGAAGCAACTGATGCACTAAAAGAAACCGAGCCGCTTCCAACGAGGTCCGACCACTTTCCCGCCGGGGCTGAAAATAGACACCGTCCCTGCGGACGGGCTTCTTCATATCGGGCACTTCGTCAATTTGGTCCACGCTGACTCGCAGCTGTGCGGGTCCTCGTGTGAGATGCGTCGCAGTAATTGGCTTTAAAGCGTCCGCACGACATGACGCCAAACAAAGCGAACCCTCAGACGCTGCTCATGGTACGCGGGGCTCCCTCTAGTGGTACGCCAAAGAATCACTGAAATGAAAAACTATTTTTTCTTTTACTATTTTTTTTTACTACGCATTTAAGTACAGTACAGTTTTATTTCATCTTTAAGAACAGTTTTTACATTTATTTTAGCACAATGTTTATTCAACTTTTATGTGCAATACATTTTAATTGAATCATTATTTAAGTACAGTTTTTTTTCTTCCTATATTTAGCGCAGTCTTACTGTTGAAACTGTGTAAAACGTTACAATGTGACAATATTAAATATACTTTAGGAATAAAACCTCTGCCTTGTTTTTATGAATACTTAGGCCTATATAGTGTTGGTCATTATGGTGGTACTTGGAGAGCCAAGTATTTCCTGAAGTGGTACTTGGTGTAAACCGAGAACCACTGGGTTATTGCATACACGTTAAAATAAATCACAATTATTCATCATTACAGCTATATTAGGATCTCTCTCAGGTTTTCGTCACTGTCAGCGTAGCAAAAATACACTTCAACTCTAAAAAGAATCTTTATTTGTTGTTGCTAGTTACGCAACAAAAGGCTTCCTGCTCGCATCCAGATGACGAGTGGCGGCTGCTGCTTCAGGATACGCAGCGCTACGTCTCATGAGTAAATGTCATTCTGCAATTGCAGATAAATCATTTGTCCTGCAGGCTGGATTTGCCCCGTTTGGCTCCACACGCCTCAACGCGCCGTCATGCTTAAACAATACTTGTTTACACGTTTGCATAAATGAGCCCGCGTTGCGCTTTGCTTACACACAACACACACAAACACCGGCCGCCCGTGTGGACGTCCCCCGTTTGTTTGACCACAGTCCTCCTCATCTAGTGGCTCTTCATCCTCCCATTGCAAACACAACACAACACAACACAACACAACACACGACGCAGTAAGTGGACATTTGACACGATGGAGGGAAAAAGGAAAGTGAAGACGCGTCTTTACTGTAAAAACGTGGTCTGCGGGATGCGACCGACTTCTTTTCAACCTTTGCAGCTTGGTTTCACTTTGGAACTTTGCCTTTTACGTAAGTTCATCGTCTTTCTGTCTTTCTTCCGTCCCCGGCAGCGAAAACAAACAGATCCCATAAACTCATGTGACATCTGAAAAAAACGGTTCAAGACAAAAGGAGGCCAGGAGCAACCAGACGGGGACGGACTTGCGGAACAGTGCCGGGCTTCTGTCGGCTCGGCCGGGGAAGAGCTGGAATTAGCTTTCTGCCAATTAGCCGGCCCACAGGCCCAAAGGGAACGCGCTATACATCCATTATACGCGCTCGCATCAGGCTGCCCGCCCCACGGGCTTCTCTGCCCTGCAATTCATTACAGCGAAACGCAATCCCTGCCTTCCCTCGGGGGCAGTGCCAACACTATTACCCCCTACCCCCCCCCCCCCCCCCCCCCCCCCCCCCCCCCCCCACACACACACACACACAGCGTCTTTGCCCCACTGCTGATATCACTATCTGTGAAACTCAAGGAGAGCTAGCGGTCTTTAACGCGCAGCCCTCCTCCTTCACCAAACAGCTCCCGTTACACCAATGTCACACTTGCACTTCTTGCCCCGAGCCGCCTCCACGTGCATCTAGAAGGAACTGTAGCGTGCGCACACACACACACACACACACACACATGGCATGTGTCTTGAATATGCATCATGAGGGCTGCACGACGCAGGCGAACGTCTAAACGTCCACAGACTGCAGCAGCACCGAGTTGACCTCCAGCTCAGCGCGAAGTCACGGATGTCATTTGGCCTGTGGGCGTTCGCTCAGGTGCTCAGGTTACATTATTACCACGGGTCAGTGGGGGGACACGGTCACAGGACGACAGCTTCAGGATTCATCACACCGCCGGCACGGGCACACACACGCGCACACACACACACACACACACGCGCGTGGATAATACGCAGAGATTAATATGAAGGGATGTAAGGGACAACGCAACAACGTCTGACAGGCAAAGTCAGCGTGTCCATGCCGTGACAATACGGAGGATTCACCGCCACTTTGCACACGCAGGAAACAGCACATGCAGCCACGTTGTGATGTTGGGTCAAATAATCCTCTCAGGTACAAACAAAACTAAGCAGTTACGCAGGGAGATTTCAGAGTGATAGAAAAAGAAATCAATGAATAACTTGGGCGGCGTTGTTATTCATTGGCCAGACGGGGGTGGGGGGAGGGGGGGGGGGGCGGGGAACCGGTGCTTATGAAGATGCATGATTGAGGCTCCCTCGGGACACACCTGCCCGGTGACGCACGGCGACGGTGCAGCGGCTGCTGAATCTTAATCGGTGACACACTGCAGAGAAACAACGTGCACCAGAAAGATTTGACTGCAACTTCTTCCTGCATCTTAACACCCCCCCGCCCCCCCATCAGGGACCTTTTTCAGCTTTTCTTTGAACTAGTGAAACAAGTGATCATTTGGGTTGTGCTTATACAAAGGACCTACATTTTGGCAGAATCTTCTGTGATTTCCCCGTAATAAACCAATTAAAACCGTTAATAATTTTTGATCCCATGGCCATGCCGTATGAAGCCATGCATAATGCAGCAAGAGGCGAGCGCGCGCCAGTGCTTACGTATCAGAAAATACTTGAAACGATTCTTTTTGGCATCGGAAAGCCGAGACGCTGTTTGTGCAACGCCAGATTTTTTCAGTGTCAGAATGCTTCCTAAAACTTTACCAACACACATAAAACTCCACAACAACCTGGCTCCGTATCGCACATGAGAGTCAATAGAGACAAGGGGGGGGCGGGGGGGGGGGGGCACCCCCACCTGCCTCAGTGAATATTGCCTGCATCTCCCTGTTCACCAATCAGAGAGTCATGCATCCCCTCACAGGGGGGGACCTTGGTGTTTTTCGGATATAGACTCCAAACCGAAGGCCTCGGCTCTTGGGGGGAGGGTGGGGGGGGTGGGAAGGGTCCTCGACATTGGAGCCGCTCTCTGTGGCGTTGTTTGACTGTGTTAATCGGATGCAAGATGCGTGCATGCGAATATTCGGCAAATAATGAATGTGTTCCTCTGTGGGAAACGAGTCAGGGCTTTGTAAGTCCACGGGGGGGGGGTCTTTGATGCAAGAACAAAGGGAAAGGTGATGACCTGCACACTGCTTCCGCTTTCATGCGAGAGCCGCGGTCGCATGAAAGCGGAAGCATTGTGCAGTCCGGCCACGGGTGGTCACGCATCGCCCCCCCCCCCCCCCCCCCCCCGCCTCAGGCGCAGACAGAACCTTCACACGGCTCGGCCCGTGACGAGACTGCGTTCTCATCATGCCAAACACATTGTTTGCACCTCTCAGGAATACGCGGGCAAACAAATGCGTTAGCTGCCCTTGAGTGGGTTTCACCCCCCCGCCCCCCCCCTGTTCACAGCGTGTGAAATAGGAAGCACGTTCTCTGCACAGCTACACGCAGACAGAGGAACAACGTGTCTCTGCTTCTGAGAGTTTCTCCCCTCGATTGCCTCCACCGCGACTGCCAAAACGACGTATTGACTCCCTGCAGCCGGCGGCGAGGACGCCGCAACACACTCGACTGAAAAACGTCCGTGACCCCCCCGAAGTGACCCGACCTGCAGCAGCAACGGGCAGCCGCATCCCAGCACTCGCCTCGACTTGTATTAGGTTGATGTGGTTGATATCCTGTGAAATAAAAATAAAAACGGCGTGTGACATTTTGTTTCGCAGTGAAATATCCTGCAAGATGGGTTTCGTTCCGGGTGGCGTCTCACTCGCTCCCTCGTAGCCGAACCGCTTTAAAAGCCAGAAAATGTAAAAAAACTGCTGAAGTAATTGAATCATTAGTATTGATCAATAATCCTATTACCACCCTCGCTCCCCCCGGCTTGATGAATTATGCCCATTTTGTGGAGCGAGGCGGTAAAAACGAACAGATGAGCAGAACGTAGTGTGTGTGTGTGTGTGTGTCTCCGCACTGGGAGAACGTTGTGTGGTCGGCCTGCGACAGATATCGATTGGGTTGAAAGACACAGCGTCCAGGTATCTGATCTCTCACGGGGGGGGGGGGGGGGCTATCCAGTAAACGAAAGGAGCGCGACACACAATCAGCGGCCCCCGGTGGCACGTTTACCATCTTCCTTTTTTCTTTGCCCAACCAAGAAGAACGATCCGTCGTGTTGACCTCGATCCGCCGGGCATCATGGCGTCTCCTCCTCCGACGCCCTCGCGGATTTGAACTTCACCTGAATCACCCTTAAAGTCCAAAGTTTGGATCCGACATAAGCCCCCAAATCCAGCGCGCTGCGGGGAATTACCGAGTCAGCTTAAACGGCTCCTGATGAACGAGCCTGCGGGTGGAAACACAGCGTGCACAACGAGATGCCACCCAAATCTGCTGCCCTGCTCCGACCCGAGGCGCATCTGCTCGCCGTTATCAACGTGGCGACTGGCGAAATGATTTCTCTGTATTTTCACTCACCAGGTAATCTGGGACGTCGGGTTGCAGCGACGCAGCTTTACAGCAGAATCCAAGGCCATCTCTGTGAAAGGAAAGACAGCAAACATGAGGACCACATTTCACCCAAAAGAGGCTGATTTCGGTTCAGCAATAGTGTTGATAAGTCGCCACTTAACTTCAATGAATGAATTGCAATCATAATAATAAGCATAATAACGACGCACACCAAACTACACACTCCTTTGTGGAAAAACGAACAAAGCGGCTCTACAGTGGGTGATGAAACCGCTCCGGCTGTGACAGCAGGCAAAAAAAATGAAGAAGATAGAAGCTAACGCAGCACATGGCGCGCGAGACAGAAGACACGAGAAGGTCTTCACTCGCAGTTACACGCGTTAAAAGGACAGGCAGCATGTGCAGACATTCAGGATCCCTTCAGTAGCTAGCGTAGCATCAGCATGCTAGCATGCTAGCTTAGTGCTCAGTGTTAACAATTGAAGAATGAAAAGGTCTACAAGCGACTTTTACACAACGGCGAGCTTGGAAGCTCTGTTAAATAAGCAGCAGTAAAACAGATGGATTTTAGGACTGGTGCAGTTGTTCCAGTGCTAACACCACCCCGAGGGGGGGCAACTTAAAATGCATGGGAAAGATTAATCCAAAATATTGATGTGCATGTATCACACAGCCTCCCAAATATGCTTTCATGGGCGTATTGGGATGAATTTCTATTCCAGGAACCTCTGTAGGTGTGTAAGTGATATCTACAAAACGCTTGTACTTCTAAAAGCATTTATTAACTGACCGGAATGATGACTAGTGCAGCAGAAGCTCTGCATTTAATCCTGCGTGACAGATAAACATGTTGAGCACAGCTTCAAAAAAAGGACTTGTACACTTTCTACAAACAGTTGTGAATCACGCGGTGAATCAGCCATTAATCTGATACGCAAACTCAACCCTAGAGGCTCAACAAAACTCCGTCTCCGACTGGTCCAAGACCGAAACGCAGAGTGACGAACGAGTGTGCAGAAACTGTCAGCTTCCATCGGCGACGGCTCGGCCTGACGGAGGCCTAATGGCTGCGATTACATGGGAGGGGGGCGGCGGAGCGGCACCACCAGACACCAGGGCCTGATAATACCCCACTGTGCTGTTAATTGTCACTGCATGTGATGTTTGTGCTCTTAACTCGAGAGATTCATCGAGGCGATAGTCAAATCACCCAAGAAAACGAAAAGAAAAGTCTTTAAGTCTCCGTGAAAAGTCAGCGTCAGATGGTGAACGTTTGGTTCAGATGACGATCCGAATGTGCGACGGCCTGTTAAGCTGTTACCGTCCTGATTAGCCCGAAACGCCAATCCAAGGCACGACCAGGTCACGATGACGCCCTGTTCGCTCGTAGGTGCTCGTCTGCTTTCATTGCAGGTCGAAGTGGTTCAAATGGAATCGAACCTTTCTCAGCTTCCCAACGACGCGTCGCATCATGACGTGCGGCTGCTCCTTTCTACTCGACCGGTTCATCAAGATAAATCTGAGATGATTTTGCATGTAAAAAGGTCCAAGGAGTCACATGGGGGGCGGGGACACTCTGCACAGTTGCATAACGTTTCCTGTCGGGGCGATGACCTCGGACGTCCATAGCAGAGACAACCAACGAACCAGTACATTGATTATTAAAAGAAAACTGGACCGCTTCTCGCTTTCAGACACCACGACGGGACTGACCCGCTCTCCCGGGTCTGAGCCCGTCAAACCTCCATTCTGTTCCCTCCAGCGGCGCCTGTGGCGGATTTAATCCAGCCGGCTTATGAGCAGGTGTCCGGCGTTGAGCCCGCAAAGCCGTGATGCCTGAACCGGCTCCGGGTCTCATCCGGGGAGGAGAGCAGCATCACAAACGCTGTCATCATTGAACGTGATCTGGTTGAGATCCACTTCGTGTCCTTCAAATCACCATTGAGATAGTTGTTTGTTTGAAGGCCATGGACATGATTAAATGATAACTCCTGGTTGTGTTTATCCACTGCAGTGCAATCCCTCCTGAGAGACACAGATGAACTGCACTGTCCCTCCGCAGGACACAGGGTATTTGAACAGCTGTAGTGATATAATAAATTATATAATGCATATCCACTCGACAGCAAGTCTCGACTTTTGAGTCTGCGAAGCGCGCAGGTCGTCGCGGCGATGCTTCAGACCCTGCTGGTCAAAAGGAGCACGCTGCGGATTGAACGGCGTGTTATCTGTGCAGCGACAGGACGCCTGGAGCTCGCGATCGGATATCGGCCGGGTGTGGACGCCGGCTTCGCACGGGGGGGTGAGCGCGATAAAGCGTGCTGCTGATACGAGCCGCCGCCGGCCCTCGTTGGGCGTGGCTTCCCGAAGGAGTGAGACGGACATGAGGTCATCGTGAGCTTTGACCGACGACGTCTAATCCCTTCTTCATCTGTTGGTGCCTTTAGCTTTACCTCAGATTAACAACAACGGACCAGAAGATGTAACAGCTGGAGGGGGGAGTCGGCGGGGCGACGTGTTGACATTCCAGAGAGGGAATATCGCCGCTGCTCTCGGGCAAGCGAGCGCAGCGCCCCCAAAAAATGGACAATGCGACAGTTAAACAGAGGCTTGTTAGTCCGTCAAGCCAAGATAATCTGATTAGCTTGAGCTAAACCCAGTGCTCCACACACACACACACACACACACTACACACATACGGAGAGCAACACTGTGCGAAAAAGACATTTTTTAATTCGCTGGTACGGACGAGAGAGGAGGCTCATGGGAGCATGCAGCTGCATGCGTCTCATGGGAGAATGCAGCTGCATGCGTCTCGGGGGAGAAAGACCCCGCTCCGCGGCTAACCGCCAGTTGTCTTGGTGGTTAATGTTGCAGCATGTTAACGCTGCAAAGTCCTCCTCATACCCCGAATGTTTCATTTATTAAAACATGTTTCTACCACTTCAGCCAATTCTTCAGCTGTGACCTTTTTAAAATACAGGTTTTATTATATTTTTGTAGCTTTGGCCACAAATTCAAAGGAATCATTTTCAACTCAAAAAGCCATTAAAACATTTTTTCCTGAGCACTCGCTCCCACTTGAACATCCACTTCTATCTCTTAGTTCCACCTGGTCGGCCGGCAGAAGATCCGCAGAAGTCAGTGGAAGCGGAAGCTAAAATTGCACAAAAGCCTTTTGTTTTCAGCCGAACGTTTAAGCGTTTTAGTCCCCTGAGTCACACGGAGCACCCGAGCTGCGTATTTAAGTTTTAATCGTTTCCGCCAGCTATGAGAATGAGTCATCACACTCCCTTTCCACTGCAAAAAGAACATGGGGAGGCCACACGCGTGACGACGCGCAGGTCATTCCGCTCCAAACATGTCAGGAAACTGAGGTTTTTAAAGAAAAAAATCCATCCATTTTTTTTTTAATGGTGAATAAAATGTTTCTTGTTTCATAAACCCATTTCAGAGGCCGCGTACGTCTGCATCAGCCGGAGGAACCTTCCAAAACCATTTTGAACATTTAACAAAGAGCATGAAGGTCTCACCCCCTTTCAGTCAGCGAGAGAGCGGGAGAAAATGGAATCCCAGCAGAGAGCACTGGAAACAATGGAACAGCACCACCGTGAAGGACCTCAGCGCTTCACGTCCTCCACCAGCGTCTTCAGGAGGAGCCGCCTCCCTGAAACACTGATGGACGAGTCCGTAACTGTGAGGCCGGAGGAGCACGAGGAGAAATGCAAACTACTGTTGGTATTGTTGTTCCTTTTAAACGCTAATTTAACTCCGCACAAGATGAAGAATATTTAATCGGGATAATAAGAATTTTTTAAAAAGGCATCTTTGCATGCATTATGCAATGGCTTGAGGAAAGTTACTGTCCCCTCGTCGCTTCATGTTCTCGTCCCTTTAATGTGATCTTGAGTGACGCATTAATTATTCACACTAATGTTTTCTCCATTTACCGACGTCAGCCAGGAGAAAACACCAATGAATGCCCCTTTTCTTCTTCTTTTAAATGTATCTGTTCAGGAAATAAATCAGTTTATTTTCCTGCACGACGCAGGTGTGCAGGCTCAAACAACGGACCGGTCCTTCGTCCCCTCCTGGAGCGCAGCGAGACAGCTGGTGCACCCAGAATGCAATGGGACTACAGACCACAGACGCATTCGGGCCGACAGACAAAGAGATGATGTATACTAGACACACGACGTAAAGACTAAGAGGGTAAGAAGGGAACAAGAGGCGGGTTCTACTTTTAGAACGAGTGTTACAGCTGCGATCGCTTCACTTCACTTTACGTGCTGAGTGGAGAACGATTCCTTCAGTTAAGTAGTGATGCAGGTTCTTGTTTTTGCTGTTGTGAGTCTGCGATGTAAGATCACGGGGCGGGGGGGCGGCAGGGGGGTCACACAGACTGTTGACCCCACGTGAGCTGGTGGTGACAAATAGGTCTGTTATTTTCAGACTGCAGGCGGCTTAAAAGGACCCTGAAGACGGTCAGCCATCGCTGCTGAATCACTCCTTCATTTTTCATTTGCTTTACTTATTCATTGTACGAGTATTACTTTTTTTATTACATTTTTATTCATTCATTCTTATTTTTTGCCTCTAAATGACCTTTGTGAATTCATTTTTTAAGGTTGCTCCATGATTAAAATGAATACAAAACATATTGTTATTAATAATATGATTTTTAATGTAATTATTATTGTTATTATCATTATTTTATAGGACTAATGTTACGGTAATCTTTTAGTTTACATTTTTTGTCATTCTCATGACAAAAAAAACAACAATACTTTTTAGTGTTTTGACCCAAAAGCTGATTCGCTCCATCGTTTTGCATCGAGTGTCCAAAATACGTAAAAGAGCCACAAAGCTTTACCATGTGACACGTTGCTTCATCCCCATGAACACACACACACACACACACACACACACACACACACACACACACACACACACTTCAGTCTATTTTGACCCAATGCCACACACACCATCCTGCTGCCCCAAATACTCACCGGAGCACCAAACCGGCATTAATCCGCCGCTGAAAATAGTCCCGGACAAACGCAAACGATTGCTTTCGTTATTGGTTGTGCGCAGCTCTCGCAGTGGAAGTCAGATTCTTTCTGGCCTTTCTATACACACATTCAAATGGCTTCACGTTGGAGCCGTAGTAAACACACACACACACACACACACACACACACTTACACAATTACACACACGCTGCTAATTTAAAGTGCATAAGAGTGCAGCGGTATTAACAGCTATTTATAAGTCGACCTGCTTTCTGCAGGCAGGGATTCCACAACAAGGGGGGCAGACGTACGTCGGCCTGCAGCCACTTTGCCTGAGACGCACAAACCGCTTTGGTGACGTTAGCAATAAATAACAACATTGTACCCTTGTGTACACTCACACACTAACAGAGGAAGTTAAAGAGGTTTTCTTTGGCACTTATTTTACTCGATGTTAATTCTTTTGTTTTATTAGTAAAGCAAACTTCTGAATCCTGAATGCAGGAAGCTTCTTTCTGCTTTCTGATCCCCGAGTCAGTTGATTGTGTCGTTCTTTTTGGAATGACAACACTAGGTTGTGGAGTGAGAAGCGTCCTCCGGGGCCTCCGTTAGATCATGAAATACAGTCCCAGCACTTAAGCATCTAACCATCCTCAAAGGCTACAAAATGCACCTCCGTGTCGCCTCATGGGTTTCCTTTGCGTTTGTATCTCCAACCTACGGGGACTCAGGGGAGGCACGTAATCAAGCGACGCGTCACTTTTGAAAAGCACGCCGATCGAGGCGAGGTGTTCATGAGGCGAAAACGGCGGAACAACGGGCAGAAACACGGGCGACCTTCTGGCCGCGGGCCGCCGAGCAGCGATCCGCTCCCCCGCCCGCTGCTCGCCCCTCCAGCCGCGCCGTCTTTGTGAAATCGGGGTTCAATTGAGGATTCTTAATTACCGAGCAGATAAAAGTCATGAATATTCCATCGGAGGAGAGTATGAACAGGGCCGAGAGTGCTTAGCTGATCACGCGGCTTATCGCTGCAAATAACAAGTATGAATATTTCAGACAGAGGCCTGAAAACGCTGAGGGTGTTTTTTTTTTTCCCGACTCGTCGTCGCTAGTAAAAGTCGCAATCGATTCGTGTCCTCAGCGAGTCTGTTAGTCATTAATAAAATACACTGCATGTCTTCAGGAGCACTCAAGTAATTTGCAATCAACATAGCCACGGGATGCATGACACAATTATTAATTAGGCTTTTTCCCCTCACTGGGAGGACTTGAATGCAGTCAGATTTAATCAGCGAGGGATCATTTAATTGCACTCAGTTGGAAAATACAACAATCTGATGTGTTAATCTGCTCACATCACGCTGGATGTTTGTTCCTCTTTTGAAGCGCGAGGAGGACGATAACACACTTATGCTGCTTCACGGCGAAGCTGATGCGATGTAAAACAATGTAAAAAGGAAAATGACAACCGAGACAACACGAGAAGACATCAGGACGGGACAAAGACGATGCTTCCTCGCTCCAGTCGGGTCCACAGAGGTCACCTCCCCGGTGTACGCGCTACCGTGTCGGCCGCACGCTGCGTCCTCGGCCTGACCGTGCAGCCCGCGTGTCTCTAATGGACGCCCCGCTGGGCAATGTTTAATGCATCGGGCTGCATTAGTGCCTCTGTGTCCTCTGACATCAGCGCAGCGCCCTCGTCCCCCCGACACAAAAGCAACTGAGATCCAAAAGCAGCGAGACAGCAAAGACTCGCTGCTTGGATCAGTAGGTGCAACGGCGGTAATGAACCTCGTTGAGGTTGCAATGAGGAGGGACGTGCTGTTACTGATGCACGCAGGCTTCTCCTCGCTGGTACATCTCTGTTCCTTAGTCTTCCACTGCTGCAGTGAAAAAGGCTCGTTCAACTCATCCGTGGGTTCTAATAAATAGCCACTCCAGCACCACATGCCGCCTAATAATCAATGTTTTCTGTTCAAAATGATTAATGACTTAAAAGTCCACGATTGATATTCTGCAGAGTGTGTGAATACAAGATGACGAACACAAGCCCACACACAGTGAGCCCTGAAGAGCAGCCGCAGAAACTCCTCACTATACTGTACTATACTATACTGTACTATACTGTACTTTACTATACTATACTGTACTGTACTTTACTATACTATACTGTACTATACTGTACTATACTATACTGTACTATACTATACTACACTGTACTGTACTATACTGCACTTTACTATACTGTACTATACTATCCTACTGTACTGTACTGTGCTGTACTATACTGTACTATCCTTTACTATACTGTGCTGTACTATACTGTACTTTACTATACTATACTGTACTGTACTATACTGTACTATACTGTACTTTACTATACTGTACTGTACTATACTGTACTGTACTATACTGTACTTTACTATACTATACTGTACTATAATATACTGTACTGTATTTTACTATACTGTACTGTGCTATACTCTACTGTACTATACTGTACTGTACTATACTGTGCTATACTATACTGTACTATACTGTACTTTACTATACTGTACTATACTATACTGTACTGTACTTTACTATACTGTACTGTACTATACTGTACTATACTATACTGTACTTTACTATACTGTACTATACTACACTGTACTGTACTATACTGCACTTTACTATACTGTACTATACTATCCTATACTGTACTGTGCTGTACTATACTGTACTATCCTATACTGTACTGTGCTGTACTTTACTATACTGTACTGTTCTATGCCTTACTGTACTATAGTGTACTGTACTATAGTGTGCTATACTGTACTGTGCTGTATTGTACTATTGTGTACTGTACTATGGTTTCATCCACCATTAGCTTCACTTCAACACACATTTCTTCCCTCTGCTTCAGCGCCCCTGGATCTTTAATCATCTTTTCAGGCCCCCAATCGACAGCGATGCAGCGAGATCCATTACAAAACACATCCATGTGAGAGTTGTTAGGTTACACATACACTTTGTCATTAGGCTCACGTTCACCCACAGTGAAACTGTGTGAGCCTTTTGGCCCGTGCACCATTAGCAACCTGAAACACGATACTTCAGAGGGAGGGGTCTGGAATTTCATTTCTAAAACTCTTCTGCCAGTAAAGTGGATGTTAACGTCCGAGAGTCTAACTTACTTCATCCGAGTTTGTAATGAGCAATTATAGGAAAACAGAGATAAGCAGGTCAATAACATCAAAACATGACGCCAGCCCAATTACAGACAGGCACTCCGCGTTTGGAAGGGAGGTCACGGGGAGCAATGATTGGTTACCATCACGATGCCAAAATCCCCAGCGGTGAAGGTAATTATTTTTTGACCGCACTGGCTGGAAACCTACGGCACCAAGAACACTAACGTGTGCAGAGAGATAACTGCAAGTAAACCAGAAATAACCTTTGAATATTCAAACTGTTCGATGAACTGTTTAAATAAGCAAGCAGCGAGAAACAGCCTCACCTACTTACCTCACTTACTTACCTCACCTACCATCCTCACCTACCTTCCTCACCTACCATCCTCACCTACCATCCTCACCTACTTACCTCACCTACCATCCTCACCTACCTTCCTCACCTACCATCCTCACCTACCATCCTCACCTACTTACCTCACCTACCTTCCTCACCTACCATCCTCACCTACCATCCTCACCTACCTTCCTCACCTACCATCCTCACCTACCATCCTCACCTACTTACCTCACCTACCATCCTCACCTACCTTCCTCACCTACTGTACCTACCTTGCCTGCCTACCTGTACTGCTTTCCAGTTAATATCACACAACAGGATACCAATACGAGGAATGTTTTTATTGATCAAAGCCTCTCGGTCTCCCCACTCATCGGATTCACGGAGACGGTTTGTGACAGTTTATTTGTTTATTTGTTTATTAAGGAAGTCACTGGAAGATCTGCTCGACAAACAGATGGAACATCTGGGCAGGAAACTGAGTTTCACAGGCTGCTTAATGGAGGGGAAAAAAAAAACGGCTAATTCAAGCTCATTGACCATAATTAGGGCTTTAAGTGAAATAGTTGCTGCGGATAAGCGCATTCACTGAATTGAGGATGGGCAGTTAAAACTGCAACAAATCAGCAGCCAAAGACACAAGACAAATGTAAAAAAAAAGGAATCTGATGAGATCAGATGTTTAAATGATACCCCCCACCTATGTTATCATCTATTACAAAGACCAAAAACAAAAAGAACCCACTACGCGCTCGCTGTGTTATCTGATCCCCTCGAGTGCCCGTTTGGGCGCCATGGAATCTTTCAATTAGGGCGACGCTAATTGTGTCTCACAGCGAAGGAGGGCAGATATTTAGGGGCTGTGACAGTGAGTATCTGTCGCTGATGGAAGTCAAAGCAGGGCGACACTTTAAAGAGACGCAGAATTATTCCAGGTCCGTCGATAGTCACACACTAAACCCCCCCAGGACCCTCCCCCACACACCTCCACAAAGGACCGTTTATAGACATAGTGGCTAAAAATACCAAAGAATGTGTGTTTGCACGTGCGTGTGTGAGTGCATAAGAATCAGCTGGCTGATTGGACAGAGCTCCATTCATTAGGTCCAATGATTCATTGGGGAGGGGGGGGTATTGGAGAGGGGGGAGGGTATTGGAGATACAACACAACAGAGATCCCAAGTGGCGCCTGCTCTGCCGAAGCAAAGCCGGTTGGGTCTTTATTCAATCTACCTGATTTCCACTCAGATAATTAAGGTGTGTGGACCGGGAGGTTAAAAAGCATCCGTCACCCTTTTAGGATGGAGCGTGCAGGGTGATTGGGGGGGGAGGGGCTATGGTGGAGCCTCTTAATTGGTGCAGCGGAGGGAAACACTTCACTCTTTCTTCTTCCTCCGTACTTTCTGGTCTCTGCAGCTTCGTCCCTTTGCTTATTTTTTGTTGCTGTCTTGATGCTCACGTCCTCGCCGTTTCACCAACACGCAGACACCTCCCCCCCCCCCTTTCTCTCCTGTGCAGAAGCATGTGTGTACTGCAACGTGTTCACGTGTAGTCCCAACGAATTGCCCGTAACAGACGGGATTTCCTTGTGAGTGAAGATAGATTACCTGAAACACCCCAACAACCCCCCCCCCCCCCCCCCTCTGCGAGCTTTGTCAAATAGGATTTTGCTAATCCAATTTCTTTCTTTCTAGAACGTTTGCACTCGTGACCTGTTCAGGTGTCAAGATGCTCCGACACAAACGGCCGGAGCTAGCTGTTAGCGTGCGGCTAAGCTGAGGCTTCCCCTCAGATTCCCCGAGCAACACCGCCCCGGTGGAGGCGGAAGCCTTTTCGGGGTGGACTTAGCGTGGTGTCACCGAAGTCACCGAATGGTTTCACGGGCGACTTGCACATTTATTCTTTGTCACTGACACGTCTGAAGCTGACAGTGGGCGTTAACAGCAGTGACCGAGCTAATCTGTTTAATGCATTGGGGTGAAACATAAAGCGCATCTTCATTTCAGAAACACACTGCAGGTGGCAGCTTGAATTTGATGCTTCCGCCGCAGTCGGACGGCTTCGTTCTCCTTTTTTCCCTGTTGAATCACTGGCACAGCACACTTGTGTCATCTGGGTGAACTAAAAGCAGCATTTCAACACAACTGGAACAACTGTTGATCTGAAATGAATTCGCTTACGATGAGAATCAAACGCCGCTCAAAACATTTCAGCAACCACAGCGGCGTGCGGGTCTCTTACCACGTGGTGGAACGAAGCCTGAACACAAGAGCCCCCGAGCCTCGCACTCGGGTCGGATTCATTTGTCACTACACGGCTGAATTACGCCAACGATTCTCCGGCCAGCGTGAGTACAAAGGACATCTGGAGCTCTGGTGACTCCGACGGCTTAGTGCGGAACTTTTACAGCCACGTTGGGACGAGCTTACGAGAGGCTTCATACCTCTGGACCCTGCTGCCCCCCCCCTCCCCCCCCATTCGCCGAGACGAAAACTGCAGTTTATTAACTAGATTCAAGAAATAGCCACTGCGGCCAGGGACTAAGCTGCTTACGCTGGATGTTCACACAGTGAGCAGGCAGTGTCATAATCTATTTAGAGCCGGGCAGAGCGGTATTTCACATGAGTGTGTTCTGATTAAAAGATGACATCTCAAAAGCTTTTCTGTCAACCGATTTTCCCGCCGCTGCTGCGTGACCTCATTTCAGGAGCTAATTACACTTTAGCATTTTAAAAACGTCTACTTCTTGCCAGATTGTTCGCCTGTGGTTTAATATGGCATTCCTCTTTTTTGTGTCAATTTGTATTGAATGCATGTCTGCCGTGTTCAATACAAAGTGAAATTGATTTAGATGAAAAAAAATCGTCCTTATTTCTCTCTTTTGTTCAGCTCATTTTGGCATCAAATGACCAAGTGCAGGATGCGTATTCAGGTTACCGATGTGTAAGAGAGCGTCTGAGGGCCCGACGCCAAGGACCTGCTGGTTTATTCATGGTTCCTGATCCCTCCCATTACGGCCCGACGGGTCGGCGGACTCGCAGCCTCGTTTCCCTGTTCCGTCCGTATCAATTCCCAGCGTGGACGACACTGGACTGAGTACTGCGTATGGGAGAGTGACTGGGATGTGGTTCTAAACGACAGTTTGATACCATGGCTTCGTGTTATAAAGGTGAGCTGCTCTGCCCGTGTGCTGTTGATGGTTCAGCTGCTACAAACACCAAACAGTTAAAAAGCACACAAAATAAGAAAATGGCTAGTCTCCCCTGCTTACAGTCTTTACTTTGAGTTACAGTCCAACTGGAACCTCCTTCATTCCCCCTTTCTACCCCAATAATCTATTCAAATTGTAAATGATCAATTATTGACATTCCCACTCAGCCTCGCAATTATTATTGTTTCTTTCATTAATAGACAGATTTATTCTACAAAACATTAAGAGAAATGACAAATGCACACTATGAAGTACCAGATGTTGCTTGAAAGAGAAATTGACGACGGACGAATCGCTGCATTAACACAAAGCACCTTTCTCTCTCCAGGTCATTTAGACGGATGCCCCAACAGGGCTCATGCATACATGCATGCTGCGCTGTTCCATGTGAGGGGGAACTGCGTAATCCGCTGTGCACACTGGACCATGAAATGCTAATCTGCCCCAGATGGTCACAGGGTGAGTTTAGGCAGGTGGAGGGCATATGGACCGCAGACCACTCACCCCGAATGCTGCCTCCACCACGCAGGATGAGGCTCAGGAACATGCTGCATGTTACTTCCTCCCAGCCTGCCAAGGACACACACACACACACACTCACACAGACACACAGACTGCAGCAGATCACTCCAGAGCATAGACACTGGACTCTTGGAGAAAATCGGAGCCAAAGAACCGGCATGCATGACTGCATAATCCCGGCTTTGGGGATGTTGTCGGAGAGGCAGAATCGATGCCATGCGAGAAGGTTGCCCACGGCAACAGATGAGAGTCTGACATCAGGACGCATCCGATCGATGCTGACCACGATAGCGACCGCCGCGGCTTCTCTATGAATGTTCACATTATGATGTGCGCACACGGAGCCGAGCAGAAGGTCACCGAACAATCCGTTGAGCTCTTTCTTTCGGTAGCGGCCCAGAGCGGATATCCTTTTAAAAGCAAAAATGATCAAAGTGCATGCAGGGACAGACTGGCCATTGATTACTACCATGTTGTTTGAGAAAGCAAAAAAGGATGCGGTCAATTGAGAAAGTTATTAGGACCAGAGGGAAAGAGCTGCAGCCCCGGTTCCGATCCAGCAGGGCTTCATTGTTACAGTCACCTGTCTGCTGCCTGCTAATGAAAGGCTCAGGGACCCCAGAGAGAGTCAGTGAATTTGCTTCCTGCAAAATGCGCATTAATCCCGTCTAACAGATCACAACAACAACAGCCTGCGAAGGAACTAATCTGCTCTCATGGAGGCCTAAAACCCAATGAATAGATAAACAGGCCGTAGCCTGTGAAAACATATTCAATTAAAAACCCATGCCTTTGCTTTGTTGATGCTGCCGTTTTATCAATTTCCTCCACTGCGTTTCAGCACCTGGGACACTGTGTACACAAACAGAGCTACCCATCTGAGAATAAGTATATATAATTACTGTGCATGCATAATGAATAATGTGGGATGACTATTCCTCTTTATTAGGTATTTATTCTAATTAGGATTTAGGATTTTTTTTATTCCAATGTCTGATTGTCTAACTGCTCTTTGTAAAAAGGTTTACTTGCATCATTATGCTCTGATGGTGTCATTCACTTCGACCACGGGTTGAAAATGATCTATAATGACGAAAACGTTTATCGCACTCTCTTCAAGGACAGCGTCGACATCGTGCAACAAAAGCCCCTCTATCGCGAAATAAGCTCCGTGGCGAACGAGAGCCGTGCAAACTATGATTCATGCACGTATGTGACGATGACTCAGCGACCGGTCCGGAGCGCTTCTCCCTTCTCCCGCCGCTTGCAGTAATTGGACATATCGCACACACACACACACACACACACACCGATGTTAAACCAACAAAGCTGTTCTCCATCTGTGCACGGGCGGAGGCCCATTCAGCGAGCGGCCGCAGACGGGGCACCAGAGGTGTGCGCTCTGCAGCCTGCATCTTTGAGACGTGCGGCTCAGGATGCGGCTTAGTGCGCGTCAGCGCGGGGACATATGGGCCATTATTTATAGCCAGCAGATCCTCTGAGAGGCTGCTTAGAGACGGTCTTATTTGAGAGGCCAGACCTTTTCTTCTCGGGGAGAGGTGTTAATGCGCCATCCGAGCAGAATTACAGCGCCGAGACCCCGTAATCCCGCAGCGGCACACGGGAAGCCCAACCTCAATCGTAGAGGGTGTCTTTCTGCAACTACAGCAAGTCGGACACACAATCCGAGCTCGCACTCCATTTCGGGCCCCTGAGAGGTAAAGCAAGTCATGGCCGTGGTAGATTTAAGATCTGCTTACTGAGGGATTAACAGTTTCACTGTGGCACCGGGCCTGGGAACTGGCCATGGGGCGAGGAGCAGATTAACACACACACACACACACACACACACACACACACACACACAAACACCCTTGGGGTCAGCACCGCTGGCATGGACCTCCTCACATGTGATTGGAAGGGTTAACGGTAAGTCAGTTAGAGGATGGCTGTAATCTGCGGGAGGCAGAGGTTCCCTCTCAGCAGACAGAGGGATTAGGTTCCCTCACTTCTCTGGATGCACGCCGCTCGCCTGTGCGTCCCCGGGGACAAATCAAGGTTGGAAACTGAGAACCGTGTCGATAAAGGCCAACCCCCCCCCCCTCCCTGCCGTAGGCCAGACAAACAGGGAGCGTTTGGATTCCAAACAGTCGAGCTGCAAATGTGTGATCAAGCGGCAGATTTCACCTGCAGCACTTTGAACCCTGCAGCCGCCTCGCAGTCCCTCTTCAATGCAGCGAGAACAAGTTATTTTGATGTGGGGGGGGGGGGGGGGTTCCCCCTCAATCTATCAGGCACTGTAGATTTGCTGTGCAGCCGTCTGCAAATATGAAAAGGCTCTGAGAGAATATTTGAGCATTGGCATTTGATGATGAGTAGACAGCTGTGAGGGGTCACATGGGTTTGGGTCTTATTCTGGATACAACATGGAGATCCTGTAAGTGGGGCAGGGGGGCAGGGAGGCAGGGGAGGGGGGTAAATTCTCAGAGATGATACAGCACTCCGCTTGATGAGCATGATAAGGGCGGAGTGGACTCGGAATCGGACAACAAACCACACAAACAGTGTTCCGTGCTCGTCGGCCCGCCGCGGAGTTCCGTTCCCGCGAAGGAGTCACGTGGCTCGCTGCGACTTCTTACCTCTGAGGCGGTTTTTTGGTTGTTTTCTTCAAACATCGTCCCCGTCCGCGAGATGCTGCCGATGGTCACCGCGGCGGAGTTTTCATCACCACGATAATCCCAGTGCCCGTTTGTAAATCTCCAGTTCCCCGTCCCGGATTCCCGGTTAGTGCCCGATCACTCGTCGTCGCCTCCCCTCCTCTTCCTCCTCCTCCTCCTCCTCCTCCTCGATGCCCGTAAAAAAAGGGAAAGAAATGGAGAAGCAGAATGGAGCGAGCGAGGCGCGCCCCGCTTTGCCGCTCACAGACCCGCGCACCGACCGACCGATCCACCCGCGCACCGACCGACCGATCCACCCGCGCACCGACCGCGCGCCTCCGAAATGCGCCTCGCGCGTTTCAAGTTGCATCCACAGCGGCGGGGAACTTTCCACGCAGTTCCGTCTACAGAGCAAATGTTCACTGACGCGCTGCAGCGACGATGAGGAAGAAGAAGATCACATCCATACAAAGCATGTATATATAGGTTGTTGTTGTTTCTGTTGTTTTTTTCCGCGCTCTGTGCTGTTGTTTGCGGGTTGATGTGACCGCGAACATCCGCAGCGCCGCGTCGCGTCCTCCCCGCGCACCGACTGCGCCGCGCGTCGCCGGCAGATGGACTGGAGACTCTACTGGCATGTGACGCACGCGCGAGCACACGCACGCACGCACGCACGCACACACAAACACACACACACACACGGGGCGTTCCGTATCACGATCACAAAGCCTATTCGGAGAGACGTGCGCGGTGGTTTATCGGTGGAACCAATGATTGTGGAATCATTTACTTGTCACTAATCACTAATCGTGATTTGATTATCACGGATTAATCAATACCTCAACTGACAATTACTTCATTAATTGCACGTCGGATTTAATCTGAATTCACGTGGGTCATATTCTCCATTTTGACGGTTTGCACAACCAAAAGCAACGTGTCTGTGAGCTGAACTTCTTTCTCTTGGATCACATGACCAACCGACTCAAATATGATAGGACAAAGGGGGGTTGATGGGTAATTTTATTTTTAATTCTTAATTCTTCACTTTAAATTAACACAATTATTGCCTCGTCTTCCGAACCCCCAAAAAATAATTAAAAGAAACTTTTTTTTCAGACCGGGGGCCGTCCCCCCAATTTGTCACCCCGTTGCACAACTGTGAAAAGCAGCAGTATCATTTAAAAGTCAGTTGAGAAGATTCAATTACACGGTCATTTTAGTCAGACAAAAGAAAGAAAGAAAAATGTTTCGGCTTCAGCTGGCAGACCCACAAAACCCTGCAGGAGGGCAGCAGGCCGCCGGGAGCCGATGGAGAGAAGTAGAGTCGTACATGAGTCGTACATTTCTTCTGAAGTTTGTTCCAGCAGGTGACAACGAGCCACTCGGCGTAATGGGGAGGAAACAATGCCTCGGATCTGTCAGCTCCAGACCTCTCGCCCTCTCTTCACACAGGCTCAGGTGCTTCAGGCTCGGCCGTCATCTTCTCCACCCGCCGCCGCCGCAACACCCGGAGCTGTGGTCACCACTCGTGAGGTGTACGAAGCCATTATTCACACAGCTAATTAAACAGCACAGCAGACAGCGATTGTTAGCGGGTCACACGCTCCATGGAGGTGCCATTTCGAATCATTCCCTGTGGGAAGGTGGATTATTTGGAACAGCAGCTGGTTGCACTTTCAAAACACCTGCGAGAGAAGCTGCAGGTTTTGAACTGAGCGAAAGGGCTTTCGTCTCTGATCGAAAAAAGTCCCAGCAGCACTCTGTGAATGTGCAAATCTCTAATGCACTTTCATTTTCACAACAGTAGCACCGAGGAGGAGGAGGAGGAGTTGAATTCCCGGCCTCTCGTTTTTGAACGCAGTGCTGCGGGAGTATGAAAGCCCGCACTTCAACAGAAACGGGCCGAGCACTCAGAACCGCTGCAGGGAATTGAACTCCCCACATCCTCACCAGCTCCTTTCCTAAACCAACAAAGGCTTGACTGGGGTCTCCTTGTCACGGTTTGTCACCGTCGGACTTCGTGTAAGGAGCGATTACTCTGTGAATTCATCCAACGCGCCGTAACATCTGCCGGCTTCAGTCCAGAAAGGACCCGTGTTTCCGTGTCACTCAGAACCGTGACGGAGACAAGTTCTGCCTGCAGCTCCAGAGACTTACTCATAAATGCATTTTATACGACATTCACTCATGTTTCCAACGCACCTGCCAGGCAAATCGTCCCGCAGGCGTTTGAATTGCTGCAATCAAGAAACACTTTGCAACTGTGTTACATTTGCAGAGAAAGTTGCATCACGCATTACGTGAACATGCGAGCTTTCCGTCGGTGCTGAATGAAGAATACAATTACCTAAGAGCTCACTGGCCCCGCATGTAGTTCACTGCAGATCGCCCTGCACTTCCATCCATCTGTCTGAAAGAACAAATCCTGGCATTTGAATGCATTTGAATGCCTCTGAAGACCCTCGGGTGTCCGCAGATGGGCTGTGGGACGGATACCGGCGCTCTCTGCATAAGCAGCCGGCTCTCTCATTTCCCTCCAAGTAACATCAAAGCCAGAGATCCTGTGACACCGGCAGGGAGGCTGCTTTTTGTTTTGGCACCTGCCGCAGATGGAAAGGACACTGTCTCTCTGCACGGAGGGTTAAACAGACGTCCCACCAGAGCCCAGGACCCCCCCCGTAGAAGTCAGTCAAAGTAATACGACTGCAGAAATTTCTTTTACATTGTGGTTTGTAATGAGTTCTTGGCGATTGTCCCGCTGCCACTCAGAGGATGTCGTATGCCGTGCACATTTTAAAGCCCCCTGAGGCAAATGTGTGATGTTCAGCATTTTAAAATCAAACTGAATTACCTTTCCTTTTCAATTTACAAAAATTGAATTAGCTCAAGACAGGACTGAAATGCTACAAACTTGACAGATAAAAAATAGCAACCTCAACCTTTGAAGATAAGTATTTGTGAAAAGGAAAGCGGAGTCGAGGCCATCCGTTAAATTAATCTGATTGGAAGCGAAGTGTTTGTTAACGGCTGACAGCTCCGGCGGCGGGAGGCCGTCTCCCCCCAGAGAACAGCCATGTTTTCATCAGGGAGCCACAGACGTCTTCAGCACTGCTCACTCATCACAACGCAATTACCAACCCAACGCAACGCAATCACCAAGTGGGACGGAACCGTTTTCCATGCAGTGGTTTTGCTCGGATGAGATTGTTGCCTGTTGAACACGAATATCTGATGCTAATTTGATGGAAATCCATCCAATGGTTGTTGAGACGTGTTCATTGGAAGCAACGACATTCGCCTCTTCTTTCGGATCACAAGAGCGTCATCCGCTGGAGATTAATCCCAATGAATGACATGTGGCTCCTTGTTTCATGTACACTTGCTCCGACACTATGCAACCTAATTGGCAGGTAATTCGCAGACAGACCTGATTACAGCACCTCTGCTACGTGCAGGACGACGTGAACATTTACTCCTCAACCTGAAGATCAATTCATTGGGTGAGAATGTACTGAAACAAGCTACTGATTAACAAACCGAGAGCTAACCAAGTTCTTTGTTTATTGTAACGTCTGCCTTTAACTTTAAAATAAACGCATTTGGCAAGTGAGCCTGTGGATGAAACGTGTCCCGTTTGAGGATTACAAGCTGTAATCCTCCATTAGCTGAAGATGCTGTGAGTGGGGAGCTGCTAGCAGCATCTTCATGGTGCTTTGGCTCAGGGCGGCTGGTTTTACATGTGAAAGAGGTGGGTGGCAGCGAGTTATGTAAGAAGTGAGCAAGACTACACCCTTACTGGGTTTGATGCAGATTTTCTGTGCTCGCTAAGCAGCATTAGCATTAGCCGTTCACATCATGCCTGAGAAAAAAGTCCACATCTTCGAGCCTCTCTTTTAGATTCGGAGCATTCCCTCTTCAGAACTCTAAAGACCTGCGATCTTCTCAGGCGGACGGCTTCACGGTCATCTGGGAATCGGCGCGCTCTCGCAGCGAAGAGAGAGTCGCGCCAAAGGCCCAAAACTCACACTGAATCCTGATGAAGCCGGAGACAGAAGACAATCTGTTCGTCTCGCATGCAGACGTACATGAGTAAGACACGCATGAGTAATCCTGTAGAGTACTTCAGTGGATTCGATGTTGTAGCAAAACGCTCTTCCGTAAAAACCTTGAGTGTTTTGTGCGCTGCTTCCCAAAGATGCTAAAGTCAGAAGCTAACCATGCTAGCGCTCCTTTCACTGCAGCTCAGAGGGACTCTGGACGGAGATCTTTGGACTACGAATGAGGAGAAGACCAGCTGCCAGAACAGAAGGAGCACAGAGGTCATAATTAGTCACCATTCAACGTCACGGGGACGAGCATTGATTGACTTTCAGCGCTCGTATTCAAACAGACTTCACAGCCACCTCAGGTCTCATTTGCATTAAAAAGGGGGGAGACTCTCGAAGACGAACCGGCTGATGTTTGTTCGGGAGACTCAACGAGGGTTCGACCGGCTACAGGTTTCTGATTACGTGTCATTTGACCGTGATGCATTTGTGAAACGAACCACAGGTCACTGCACTCATCATTCCGCATTCACTTCAGACGTGAAATGCAATTACACGGCGCGTCCCGGCGAACCGTCTCCTGCACTCGGCCAACGCCGACGCCGAGGTCGAGGTTTGGCCGACCAAGCGGTAATTGGAAACATTAATCTGCTTTATGTCGCCTCGTGCCGAGCCTCTCCGCCATCGCGGCGTCCTTCAGCCGCTTCAGGCCGTGACGCAACATGAGGCCCGATGGAGGCAGGGACGGGTCGGGCGCACGTGGACGCTCGTGAAGAAAAACATTTTCTAAATGAACAAACGGCTGGACACCACGAGCACAGGCATCCGCATGTCTGGTAGTGAACCGAGTCCCTCCCTCATATCAACGGCGCCCTGACAGGAAAACACAGCAGTGAAAACCATTCCTGCTGCTGGTGCTGCTGCTGCTGCTGCTGCTGCTGCTGTGGTGGTGCTGTGGTGCTGCTGCTGCTGTGGTGGTGCTGGTGTTGCTGGTGCTGCTGCTGTGGTGGTGCTGTGGTGCTGCTGCTGCTGCTGCTGCTGCTGCTGCTGTGGTGGTGCTGTGGTGCTGCTGCTGCTGTGGTGGTGCTGGTGTTGCTGGTGCTGCTGGTGCTGCTGCTGCTGCTGGTGGTGCTGGTGGTGCTGGTGGAGGGGAAGCGGCTCGAGGCCAGCTGGGCGCGCTCTGCTCGGTGCAGATGGCCGTTTCCATCGATGGTTCTAATGAGCGCGCGCACAGATGTGGCGCGCGGCGCTGACGTGCTGCAGTGAGACTCGCAGGGAAGGACGGTGCAGGTGGACGGATTTCTGGCCTTCGTTCTTCTACACGCAGAGAAGTTTGGTGCACGTTGACAAAGCTTTCACTGCTTTCCGTCCGATAGTGTTGTTAATTTATATGAAATACTCTGGAGAATTAGCGCCTCCAGATTCATGTATTTTATATTCATGAATCTGTTGTTTCCGTCGCATTATGATGACAAAAATATTGAATTTTAACTGTTACAAATGAATTTAAAAAAGAAAAAAAGAGGATGAAATATAGTTAAAGACTGTTTGTTTCATTCTCTGTTTAAGTCGCCTGATTTCATTTGTGTTGTTTTTCGACTGTATTGTTAGGCAGCTTTATCCAAAGAGTGTATTCTCATCTGATAGACATTTGTGTGGGTTTTTTTTTCTCTGCATAGCTGTCAGCCTCCTGAGTTCCTTTTCTCTTTATTACAACAAAAGCAATATTGTTGCTGCAATGCAATGATAGAATGATAAAAAATGCCTTCCAATGTCCCAGACAGCGTCTGGGCTTTCATTCTGCATCAGTGTGTTCGGAGTGACTAATAAAAGCTTTTCTGCAGCAGATATCAGTTGAATTGCTGTTTAACGTTACATAAATCAGGGGAAAGGCGCGAAGCAGGCCGCGTATTCCTGCGTTATTATCCGAAATGGCAGTTAGATGCCTCAGTTAGATGCCTCTGCCCGCGTGTCTGACAGTAAATCCGTCCTCTGCTGCGGCACAAACAACAAACAATCGGGCACAATCTGCGGGGGCCGAGGTGGCCGCCGGGCCCCCGGCACCAATCACCCCGCCGGCCCGATCCTCCGGAGAGACACGGCGCAATAAACGAGGTGAGAAGGAGCTCAGGTCCTCAGAGGAGGCGGCGTGTTATTTCACACAGGCGGCTGAGGACGAGCCGGGAAGGAACGCCGTCACGGCGCCTTCCCTTTGTTTTAGCAAAAGGGTTTCAAACCGGTTACACGGTTCTAATGGGGTTCTAGTGGGGTTCCTAGTTTCCGACTGTGTCCCAGATGTAATTACAACCTCGAACGGGACATCAGCTGACCAAAGTGGCCCCACGAGAAGCACCCCTTTGAACCAACGTGAGGGTCAGACGCCTGGAACGCGAGGCTTGGTTCCTTCCAATGAAACATCATCGACGGCGCTTTTCTTCCCACCGGTTGTGCCGACTGCTTCGCCCGAACCCCCTGCAGCGGCGATGCGAGCTTCAAGTGAGCCACTGCATCACACGCGCAGGGATTACTGCGGCGCATAAATCTCCCGCAGCCTTAAGTCGACAGATCCATTGATTATGAGGCCTAAACCTGCGCGTTTGGTCGCTGACCCACTTCTCCTGACGCGGCTCCTCATCACCTCGTTTTTCATCTGGACTTTGTCAACTGCAAGAGACTTGATGAATTGTCAGATGGGGGGGGGGGGGGGGGGGGGGGGGGGGGTGATGGCTGCAGGGTTAGTTTGCGTCATCTGGCCCTCTTTCTAGATCATGCATACTATGATTCCATGTGCATTCTATTGTTATGGATATTTGGATACATGTCTAGACGACAGGTTTCATTGTTTTCTTCAGATCAGCAGAACCAGAATGCACGCGACACGTCTGTTTGCATAAATGTCATCATTTCCTTTCCCCTCCGACGCTCTTCTCCTCCCTCGCTCCGTTGTTGTGATTCTATTCCCGCGCCACGAAATCCATCACAGGTCAGAAGATCGCAGTCGGCGGGAACATCATTACACATCATTTTCAATTTTCTCCCCGGTGAAAGACATCCACCTCGTTAATGCTGCCCGTCCTGCGAGTCCCCTTCGGGCTCGGCCATGCGAACAAAAACAACATGCTACCGACACGGAAGGGAGGGCGAGCCAAAGCGCGTGTTAATTAAGCCCCTTTGTTCTGGGTTGCATCACCGCAGCTCATGGATGGGGGTATCGGTTTGGAACCAAACAACCATCAAATAATGGCAGACTCCCAAACGACGGAAATTGTGAGTGAGCGCGTGTGAAAAGAGTGGATGGGAAGATGTAAAGATGTAATTAAAGAACCGAAGCGTCCAGAAAAATAATCCTCATCTGCGTGTAAAAGTAGCTGAGTCAATTCAACCCTTCGGTACCAAAAAGATCCCTAAAAAAACAGTCTGGTCTGCGTCGCTGGACAGAGCGAACGACAAACACACGAGGGTCCATGCTTAACCGACATGAACCGGACTCTTATCACCTGAATCATTTAAACTGTGGCTCCACACACCGCGCCTTCTTTAAAAATAAATTAGAAGACTTGAAGCTGAATGAATTATGGATGTGAAGTAGATTGTCCGCACGTTTAGGAAATGTATCAGGATCTCCTGCTGTGGTCATGTGACACCTCGCGTCTGATTTCTTCTGTCGAGCTTTTAACACTCAGAGGCTTTTAAAAAATAGAAAGAGGCGGACTGCTGTTCACTATCGGCTCTGCGGTTGCGGCCTGGAAGTCTTGGGGGTCTCTCCCGCCGCGCAGGGCCCTCCAGATGGCAGCGGGGAAGACACGTCATGGCTCTGCAAAGGCAGCTTGATCTGAAGATGTGTGGGGGTGGGCGGGGGGGGAGAGTGTGGGGGGGGGTTGTTGAGGGGCGGCGGCTGTGTTTCCAACCCGCCGAGAGCCTTTCTGGCTCCCGCCGAACAGATGGTTAGCATACTGTCACACGTCGTGTGACGCTCTCTATTGAGCAGAAGCAAACAGGTGCACTTCACTTCCTGTCGTCCTAGAGACAAGGACGTGCAGCGTGGGACAGGGACAGGGACAGGGCGAAGACGTCCCCGCTGCGCTGAACGCAGGCCGAAAACAATGGAGTGATGCTGCTTTTCCACAATGACCTTTCACCCTCTTGTTCACACACTTGCGTGACACAAACACACGCAGACGCACAAACTGTTCCGGCATCCCAAATGTTCCTGCAGAGGAGAACTGATGAGTAAATCACTGAGAGGTGTGTGTGTGTGTGTGTAGCCAGGCAGCGCGAGAGGTGGCGAGCTGCCTGGTGACAGGTGTGCACAAGCACACACACGCACACACACGCACACACACACACGCGCGAACAAGCCGGGGACAAGGAAGGCAAGAGTGTGCAGCTCAAGGGAGGAGGAGACACTGGAGGATAAAAAAAAAACGTTACGCCGTCGCCATGACAACCTGCCCTGATCATCAGAAATATGAACGCATGCAGCTTTAAAAATCCGATAATTTGCAAGAAAAGGTCATTCCTGCCGTTAAAAGACCGACCAATGAAACTCCTGTTTAGTCTCCTCGTCCTTTAGCCACTGCCTGGCCCCTAGAACATTTTGTATAATTCTTCATGTCTGAAGCAGTTACAGCCTGACCTCGACCAGAAGAACAAAAATGACTTAAATTTGACTAAAAAAGAACAACAGTGTGGTCCCTCCGCAGTGCTGAAGTCCAAATGTATCTCACGTGTATTTGCATTTCTTCAGCATTGGACTCGCATGAGAGCCACTGTTGGATGAATGATGCATTAGAAACATCATCGAGATCACAGACGACCCTCCAGCTGTCGTCTCTTCTGCAGGCGGCAACTCGTGGCTCGTCAGTGTGGTTTGAGGATTGAGCCGCGGCCGAATGCGTCTCCTGCAGGCGCAGCGAGGCCTCTGTGTTCTCCTTCAGGACGGCTGAGATTCCCGGCTGGCTGTAATTGAAGCGGCGCGAGCGTCCATCGTGCCAACACCTGCCACAGAAGTTTCAATGGGGGGGACGAGGGGGGAGCGGAGGGGGGGGTGAAGCCAGAGACAGCTGATGCTCCGCTGAGTTCGGGCCGAGCTGGCGAGGATGTGGCGGGTAACCTCATTAGACACGGGGGGAGTGGGGGGGGGGGTGAGCAGGGAGCTCAAAGCAGAATTATTCACAGATTAACTGACTTCGCCCCCCCGAGGCTGCCAACAGTTGAGAGTTTTGTTAAAACTTCTTCATGCGTGGATACTTTCATTATGTGCAATATGAATGTTTTATGGAGGGAAGAAGTTCACTTAAAGAGGCTTTTTAAAAGCGTCTCTAATATTTACATGGCCAGCGGCTGATTGGGTTTTGTTTAAAGGTACAATCCGCAGCATTAAGGGGGATCCGGCGGCAGAGATGTGACATAATGATGTTGCTGTGTTTAAAAAAATCTAAATGAAAGTCTTTGTGTTCCTTAACCGTCGAATAATGATGATGATAAAAATAACACAAACAGAGCCGGCTGCTGTGTTTCTACATCACCCCGGGACGCACAAACCAAACAACAGGCTTTTAAGCCATTTGCAACTTATAATAAAGTTTAAGTATATTTATACAGTGTAGCTTTTCCTACATGTTGGGCTTCATATCCACGGCGACCGAGGTATTTCACCATGCAGAGCCGTCAGTGATGTTGAACTGACAGGGAACATTTTAATAGTTAAAATAGGAGGAATACGCTTTAAATAATAAAGAAAAGCAGGAGTCCACGTCCTCCGTCCCCTCCGTCCCGCATGGCGGCACCTCGGGGTGCCTCTTCGTCCCCTCTCGGCCGGGGGGAGTCCGTTTTATGAATGGGCTTTATATTTCCTATTTTCCACATTCATCAGTATTGCACAGTTACTAGGCAACAGCAAACACCAGAGCAACAAATACCAAATACACGTGTACACGTAAAAGCTTCTGCAACATTTGCTCATTTTATCGATTTCAAAAAGTCTTGTTTTTACTGTGTTTGTATTTGAAACACAGTGTTTCGTGTCCCACGTTGACGGAACAGAGCGATCTGATTGTTCGTGTTCTTCTGAACCGTGAAATGACTCTAATTAAGTATACAAGCTACTCACGTAAAATGCCCGTAACGTTTATGTCATTCCAGGTCATGGATCCGTTACTGTGTAATTAGTCAATAAAAAGCCACGCAGACGCTTCCCCGGGGCGGGATGACGGTTGCAGGCTCCAGCGACTCACTGTTCTCTATTTATTGATATCACCACAGAGACTTCCTGTTTATCGATTTAAAGAGACCTCAAAACAGCATCCAGTTGGTGCCTTTGCAAAGGAAAGGACTGTTTTTTAAGGGGACACGAGGTCTGAGGGCGGAAAGAGGGTTGAAAAAAAAAGACACCTTGATCTGGAAGCAGCTCGTCACACATTTTGAAAAGAGCAGGAAACAAACGGCAAAGGAAGAGGCGGCGCTGAGCCAAGACCACCGGTGCAAAGCATTATGGGGGCCTCTGCAAAAGGATCCGGCGTTTCATCCTCATCACCCGCAGAGGAGCGATAAAAATAGCCGAGCGCGTTGTTTCTAGGCCGTCTCCGGGTTACTGCGCGGCGATCGCACGCTGATTAAGTGCTGCTGCATCTCGGAAGAGGCCAGACGGACACATGGGGGGAGCGAGGGGGCACGAGAGGAGACGTGGAACCGTTCGAGCCAAATTAGAGGAGCGAAAACAGCACGAAAACACTTCAGAATGTAACCGACGTCAACATCCGCTCTCCTTTGTTTACCGCTGAACACGGCGTCCATTACACGCTGACGATAGACAGGGGCGACAATGAAACCACCCAGTCGGGTCTTTGCATCATTTCACATTGTGTTGATTGGCTTCGCCTGGTTCCTGTCGTCATGCTAAGCTAGGCTAGCACGCGCTCACCACAGCCCTGTGGTCGTCTCAGCGTCTCCGGCTCGCAGACGTTAACACGCATCTTCTCATCCACCGTGGGAGGAAAACAAGTGGCCATAAAAGCCCAGCAGGAATCGGCAGAAGCCTCTTAAGGGTTCGTTTGTTGAAAAGTTTTAATGGTAAATTAAAAATACTTGTTTTGGCAGTACATCTGAAATCAAATCACACGTTTTTTTGCAGATAATCCTTCACCCATTTTAAATTATGGAAACGTTCCGAGCCGTCGCCGCAGAATAGAAAACCTTTAGATCCAATTCCCTAAATAGTGACGGCATTCATTTTGTTCATGAAGTACCGACTGTCCCAAACTGATAAAAACCTCTTCGCTTTCCCCCGAGGAACATCGAGTTAGCGACCAATCCGACGGCTGCTGCTGCTTTTTGTAATCTGGGTTCCTCTCGGTCTAATGAAGAGGGTTTGATTAGGAACAACCTCCGCGCGCTCCGCTGAAGTGTTTACCAACTCCACTGGTTTCGACCCGAGTGTCCAGAGGCAATTAGCTCTCTGATTAAAAGCTCCAGTAGCATTAATGAGCAGGCTGGGGGGGCGGGGGAGCCAGTGGCCCCCCTGGCTGAAGTGGGTCATTACGGTGAGATGAGATACAGAAGCGTCGCCTCAGCTGACGCAACAGTTCCTCTGTGTGCATATTTCAGAATACGTCCCATTGCAAACGATTCTGAGCTTTGGAGTGATGCAGCCGGCTTGCAGATCCTTTGCATCGGGGGATGAACATGTGCAATAGACGCTGTGGATGCCTTTAGACGCAGAAGTGATCCATTTTCAAGTAAATCACAAAACAGAAGAAGCTTGCACCAGATCTCGACGTGCACTCATCTTCAGTGTTCCCGCAGCGACGTCCTGTTAACTCAATAAAACGGGCTACACTTCATCTCAGACACTCGGGGTCCAAAGCGGCCTGCTCTGTTGGGTCATATATTCGGCGCGTAAAGGCTCCACTCTCGGCCTGACGGTGCTGGAATGAGCTGAAGCTGCTGGTGCTCCACGCGCCAATTAGGCTGATCCAGCTGTAATTGGTCCCGCCCCTAACAAGGGCAACAAAGCTACTAGGGGAGTCATGAAGATGTCAATCACCCACAAACAGGCGAACAGTCCTAGGAAGGATCGGTTTGAGTTGCATGCTGCTCCCGTCTTTGCAGGTCATTCATATCGAAAAGGTCCAGTTTCCAGCACCGACACAAACCTGTTTCCGTGATTAGCGCGTCGTAGCGGCGTTGCAGCGTCAAACAGTCTCGTGCGATGTGATTTACACTCAATGAGACCGTTGCTTCTATGTGTTCTCGTCTCCTGTCGGTTGCCATGGAAACTGTCTGTTACAGACATCTCCGCCATGCACCGGAGGACAGACACTCGGCCGTTGGGTCCGTCCACGTTCCCCGTCAGCGGCTTGAAGTCGCTGCGTTGTTTTGCCACTTGGGTTCACGTCCACACGCCGGTTGTTAGAGGCCGACACACGGCGTCACGTAGCGCACAAACGTCTGATCGAGAGGGTTTCACACTGCCGTCCCACTCAACGCCTGTGCTGCTCGCTGCGTCTCTGGCTGTGTGTGTCTCTGTCTGTGTGTGTGCGTCCCTGTCTATGTGCGTCTCTGGCTTTGTGTGTGTGTCTCTGGCTGTGTGCGTCTCCGGCTTTGTGTCTGTGTCTCTGGCTGTGTGTGTGTCTCTGGCATTGTGTGTCTCTGGCTGTGTGTGTGTCTCTCACATTGTGTGTCTCTGGCATTGTGTGTCTCTGGCTGTGTGTGTGTCTCTGGCTGTGTGCGTCTCTGGCATTGTGTGTCTCTGGCTGTGTGTGTGTCTCTGGCATTGTGTGTCTCTGGCTGTGTGCGTCTCTGGCATTGTGTGTCTCTGGCTGTGTGTGTGTCTCTGGCATTGTGTGTCTCTGGCTGTGTGTGTCTCTGGCTGTGTGTGTGTCTCTGGCATTGTGTGTCTCTGGCTTTGTGTGTCTCTGGCTTTGTGTGGCAGCATGGACGTCCTTTCCTCTTTAACCTTCCATCAGGGAAACAGAAACATCTTTCCCGTTGATACGCAGGAAGCCTTTGTGGTGCAGACGGCGTGGTGGACGTGTGCGCACGCTGCATCTTTGTGCGCACGCTGCATCTTTGTGCGCACGCTGCGTCTTTGTGCGCACGCTGCGTCTTTGTCTTAGCTGCTCCGGCTCTTCCGTGACGCCACTTCAGGCCCTTCAAAATGTTTTGACTCCTCAGGAAAGGCGCTTTTCTAGTGCGGGCGACGCCGCCACCAACCAAAAAACACCTGCGGCGCTTTTTTCACAGCTTGAAAGCCGCTTTTCACTCACGACCTTTAGCGTTTATCCGGTTTGAGTGCCAATCTGTTCTCCCGGATTCTTTTCCCTGTATTTTTCATATTTAAGACTCAATATGCAAAGTCCGGGAAAATAAAAGTGTTGGAACTCAGGCCTCGGGCTTAAATCCCAGGGAAACGCGGTGAGGAGCATTTTTCTTCCTTTCTCGAGGACTCGTGCCACGAGAACGGCATGATGGGAGTTTACCCCCCACTGCGTCGAGTGCCAAATCTCTGCCGGTATGAAACCACACGTCTCCCGGCTTTAAATAAACAGCAGCGCCCCTGAGCGAGGATTAATTACCCCTGTGACAACTGTGAGACGGAGGGATGGAAGCTCGCCTGCAGCCGGGGACCAACAAAAAAAACTGGCTTCAAGAGTTGTTCTTGATGTTTACTCCTGATGGTGTGCAGCTGAAGGCTTCGAGGGGAACGTTCTACGTGTAACATGCGTCACGTGTCTTCCTTCTGGTTGTTTGTGAGGAACCAGCACTGTTCATTCAGACACGAGTTTACTCAATGAGGTCATCGGCGTCGGCAGATCTACACACGCTGAACACTGAGTGAAGAGGAGGAACACGTCGTGGCCTCCAAACGCCAGAGGAGGCGGTGTCTTCTGCAGGTTCCTCTGCTGAGTGTGAATGCGTTGGTATTACGTATCGGGTCGTCCAGCGGGGCGCGCTCGAACATGCTGCTTACGTCTCTGTCTGGTCCCAGACACACTAATACACACAAATCATCAATATCCCGCCCAGGCAACCTGCCAACGAGGGCTGCTGCCAAGTGAGCGGGAAAAAAAGAAGAAGGGATAAGGTCGCTCCGAAAGCAGAATTACACAACAGTTTACGGCGCGCTAATAACTAAATCACGCTGCGGCACTCTGGACTCCCGACAGCAGCCGCTGGCAGGCGTCTCCGCGTGGGACCGCGTCCCCTGAGGACCGGCGAGACGGGTTCAGCAGCCGGAGTAATGATGTTGTGTAAGTGTCAGAGAGGGGGGGGCGATGGGACGTGTCCTGCACGTCCTTCTCGTGGTTAACCCTCATTTTCAAAGAGTTACCTTTCTTTTTTGTTTCACAGCAAATCACAAAGCGACAGGACCCGCCCCCTCCTGTTTCACAGAATCAGGTTACTGCACCTGGAACAAAGAGATGGAGCCTGAGTGAGTGTGTGTGTGTGTGTGTGTGTGTGTGTGTGTGTGTGTGTGTGTGTGTTGTGGGGGGATTGTTTTCTGCAAACTGGGCGAGGTCGGCCGCCGTTACAGTCGCAGGTTACATAACGGCGAGCCCTTAATCCCCCCGATGATGCATTAGCATTTACTACAGCGTAAGCCTGCTGGATCTGCCGCTGCAGCGCAGGTGTGCGGCAGTTACCCGTGCACGTGCATGCATGCATTGCGTAGCATGATTAAGGCCACTGGGAACAACGGGGACGCCGTCGTCGAAACACATCGTCCCTCATTTCATTCTGCACAACGAGCGCTGTTTGCGTTTGATGCATGAGGATCAATAACGCTGCACGCTTTAAATGCGGAACAAATGCACATTCATGTATCACGTAATTGACATGAATCTTCTTTCATCCCCGCCTTCAAAAGCTTTGCACTCGACGGATAACGTGCAGGTGTGATCTCCTTTTAATTAGCTTTGAGTTGGTGACTAACGAGGATTAGCGTGCTATCGAACTAGCATCTATTTCATGAAAACAAAGCCTTGTTTTGCTATGAATGTTGTATTTGTGAAGCGTCTCAGTGGCAGGGGAGGCGGCTTTCTCATCCCAAGGTCGGCTTTGCAAAGCAGTGGTGACGCGTGTCTGCGTCCTCGCACCGCGTCCCTCCGTCAGCGCGTCAAACGTCTCCTCCGTCCGGCTCTCCGTCTCCGACGTCGCGTGACATCGAACCCTGGATCGATCGTTTCCAGCGGCTCTGACCGATACGGTTATTGACACACGCATTAATGGGTCACCGCCCTGCGATCAGGGACCAATAACCACACTACCATTGGACTGAGTCTCAGAACTGGTGTCCAGTCGAAAATGTCAAAGCAGGAAGTCTCTCCGTTGTAGATCGCACCATTGACTGCGCTGGCGTGTACGTGACCATTCGGGGGCGATAAGTCGTTGGCGTGTCCACTACAGACCCACTGGTCATGTCCTGTCCGGGGCCAGACGTCCCCCTGTGGGGGTCTCCTCCACCGTGACACCACGAGGCTCTGAAACACTTTATGTGACCTTGTCGGTGCCGCTCCTTCGCTAATCCGCTCGCAGGTCGGAGGGGAACGGATTTATCCCAGTGAGAGATGGTATCTGAGGATTAAACGCCCCCATTTCCAGCATTTCATTTCTTTTCTCACACTCGCCCACCAAACGTAACGACGAGAGGAGCACTTTCATTCAGCATGGTCATGCGCTCCTGGAGGAGGATGTTCGTTGTGTTGATGGATCCATAAATAAACGCAGGTAAGGACGACGCCTTCAACGTCTTCCATCACGTTTAATGATCTCCAAAGGATAAGCTGCCCTTCCTTCCCACACTAAGACACAACATTACTTGTGTTTTGTGGAAGTTTCTTCAAATGACATGTTTTAAAGCCACATACACTGTAATTACTGCTGTTTGCACCCACCAACAACACTTAGAACCAGCTGTCTATATCCTCCGCCATTCTATTTAATCATGTACATATTTATATTGTCCCCACTAGAATGCTTTACACCCATTACCCTGGGCAACCGGCTAATGCAAATTCTTCTCTACTCTGTGATTACACCGACTGTACGGAGCGTAAAATCTCATTTTCACCAGACTGACATTAAAGAAACGACTCACCCGCCCACACGAGTCAAATGACGACTTGTGAGGGAAAACAAAGGGAATGTCAAGCTGCTGACTCCACTGCAATCAAAAGCCATTTGGGAAACGTTCACCCTCTCAGCAAATGTCGAAATGCGATCTGTTGTTCTCCACAAACATTCGAGTCCAATTGAATTTCCTTCATTTTTCCTTCACACTACACCAATGCATGCTTCTCATTGCACAACATGTTAAATAAAGTTGTTTAAAGCACGTCAACATGCTGAACTACGGTGTGAGAGTGCATCGTCAGTAATGTTCCATGTTTTTAGGATGAAGGACATCTTATTGTGAAAGGCCAAAATTGGGTTCGCAGACGCGTTGGCAGCATTGATGGTCATTTTCGCGACACTTTAGATGAAACAAACAATGGGGGATTCAAGAGGAAGCGTTTGCTGGGCTGGATTGTGTTCACATCATTAGTAGTCGTTCCAATGAGGTCTGTATGTATCCGTATATTTATGATGCGATGACTGATGATCGTTGAACCACCTGCACGGTGTCTGTAAGACCGACTTATTCTGGGGATTCATTACATATAAAACAGAAAGTTATTAGTTTATATTTTACTGCACATACCAAAGGTATATAAAAGGTTAAGAGGTATTCGGCCGCATCTGTCAGTCGTCTGGTCTTCTGTGAGAAACGCAAATTTACCCTCAACTGCATTTGTTTGCATTCATTTAAAGCTGTCACTCCACAACGTGCTGTCTGCTTAAATAAGACATTCTCAGTGTAATCAGCCCCCCCCCCCCCCCCCCCCCCGCCCCCCCCTCCTGCATGATGACTGTTTCACTTCCTGTCCTCCGATGCAGGGCTTCATACATTATCTAAAATCATCACCCTTTATTTTCTGGTTTTACCGGCGCGCTGAAAGAAAAAAACATTTCTTCCATTTTCTGCTGTCAGTCATTTTGTTTCCTTTTTAAAATGCAATTCTTCTACGCGACAGCATCGCCGCAGTCCTTCCTCTGTGGCTGCATCTGCCTGCATGAATACAAATGTGATTGGTCTTGTCTTGTCAAGTGGATCTGGGAATGTGTGTGTGCGTGTGTGTGTGCGTGTGTGTGTGTGTCCCCTCCAAGCAGACAAATTATTTTCAGATGCGCTCTGCAAGGTGATGCACAAATACATAATACACTAGGTTTTAATCAGAAGAGCGTGTCTTATTGAATCTCTCAATGAGGACACACACACACACACACTATATACATGTATATAAATGGCTGCCTCAGAGGAAGAATTACACAGTATAAAGGAGGTCATGAAAACACAGGATGTTCACGCAGGAGGCCGCCGTCCAGCAGACAGACGCACGCGGCGAACGCGGCGCTCCGCTAAGCCGCTTAGGGGCCAGATGTTGGGCGAGACCTCAGCACACATGATGCTTTACTACTCATCACTAAGTCTCATTTATGGATTATTTTGTAACGTTTGCAACACTTGTTTCACCTGGGATGCGTTCGTCTTTCAAGTAGGTTAACGTTTGTTTGCAAAGAGCAGAGCTCATACAGGCGTCGCAGTCTTTTAGCACTGTTTGGGCTGTAAATGGGAGGGGGGGGTTAGACATTATAAGCCTGCAGATTGTGCAGTTACATTGGGCTGATGTGTCCAAAAGTGGCATCACAGAACAGTAACCAGTGTGTGCGTGTGACTGTCAGTTAATGCTTGATGATAACTATTGTATCTGTTATAATTATTACGAAACCTTTCTTTAACTGAGTGTGCGCCAGCAGCTGCAGGTCTCTGACAGCCCGCTGCAGCTCAGGGGAAGATTAGATTCGTCCTGAACGGCAGTAAATCTGGTTATATTTCTGCAGGCTGTGAATATCCCTCCGTTTCCCGTCACATAGTTTGTTGCTCTGCACCAAAAGGTTCTCTTCATACGATCAGCAGCAAAAGGTCCCAGATGAACATCCACCGGCTATAAAGCCAATATCAAATACACAACTTACCATAAATCAGCCCGATCGCTTCCGTTGCTTCCCGTGAACCGGTAATATATGCAACTACAAAACCTCGGATGCCTTCGTATTCACAGGGGCCCCTTTACACACACAGACACTCCGCTGAAACCCCTGTTTGTTTTTGAAAGAATTATGAAAAATGATGATGAAAAAAGCTGTTATGAAAAATGGCTTCTGCGTGCTCGCCCCCCCTCCCCTCCAGACTTGGAACGGCATCACTGTATTATGAGCTGACAGGTGACTCTCCTGCGGCTCCGATGGGCTCGTTGGTGTTTATATGCGATGACGTTAATCCCCACGTCGGCCATTTTATCGCACTGAATTCTTAGAAAAATGCAATTCCTGCAGATATGGCCGTCAAGCATCCCCACGGATCTTTGCTCTGGTTCTCCTGCAGGTGAATGTGATCATTTATCAACCCTCCACCCTTCACATTGGATTCATTAATTGATAAACTGCTTTCTTTCTGCCGTGCTCCCTCTAGCCTTCATTTTCTCGCCCGTCTCGCCGTCGGCTGGAAGCGAACAGCTGACGAGCCCAGCGGTGCCTCCTCATGTTGGCTTTGGGGCGAGCTTGTGTGAAACATCCTGCACGGTTCATTGATCAGCATGAAGGCCGCCCTCGCTCCCTGCACACAATGTGGGCAACTTCATTAATTCCACAATCCCGGCGTGTGGAAGGGCGTCTGTGACTAATTAAACGGATTCACTGCGATGTTTCCATTCAGCGGAAACAACGCTCATAAAGAGCCTCAAAGAGCCGCGGAGCGCGTGGACTCGTCCGCGCTGCTTTGGCTTCTACGTTCGGACTCGGATCGATTCAGAGGTTCCTTGTTGCAGGTGGAGAATACGGATCGGCGCCCCGTGGGAGGAATTCAGAACTAATGAATAAACAAGAGGCGTGAAGCCTCAGGGGGCTGCAACGAAACAAAGGAGGAAAGGATGATTCATAGTGTGAAGAAGCTCTGAAGCGGAGATATTTGGCCGTTGAGGAGCAGCAACGAGTTTCCCGCCTGGTTGATTTTGAGAATTCTGCCTAAAAGAGAGGAACTTTTGTTCCCGGTCGGATTAGCGCGTTGATAACACGGGCCTGAAGGTCGGCCCGGTGATCCCACCGCTCATCCTTGTGGATCCAACATTTGCAACATGGACGCCGTCGGGAGGGAGACGGGTTTCTGTTCCTCTCAGTCCAAGGACACGGCGTGCTGCACTTTTAAAGCCACTTGAGGAAGAATTGTGATACGGCTTCTTTTTCTTTCTTCACTGTACTCGATAGCTGCCATTACCACTAACGTTTGGAGCTGCTACAGGGATGGAAATAAGCGGCCTACGAGGATTGGAAGCACTCCAGCAGGCAATCACCGTCCTGATAGGCTTCTTCACATCGGCCTTGGGGCTCCAGCAGCAGAGATCGGTGGGGGGGAAGTCTTACCCCGCCCACAAGTCAAGGAGAAATACTGAGAATAATAAGAAATAATAAGAAACACCTTCCATTTTATGAAGTAAAAGCTGACCAATTAAGTCTTTGATGGTGCAGCCAACGAGAATCTGCACCGGATGCTTATTTGTCAGAGCACATTGTTAAATTTGACAAAGGACAACCGGTTAAAATGCTTAGAAACAGGTTCTACTTATATCCGTCCATGTCTTCAGGCGCAGGCAGCGCAGGGGGGGTGTCTCCCTGGACCCCCCCCCCGTCTATGCAGGCCTCACGGGATGCGTGACATCGTTAGCGGGTCTCGGGTTCGGCCCTCTCGGGTCTCCTTGAATGTGTGGTTAATGCCTGCGCAGGAGATGCCCCCCTGCTAGCGGGGGGCCCATCCCGGCTTACGGATTTACGCGCCGGGTCACAATCACTCCGCCGTGCACGGATCTACAAACGCGCCCGCGTGGCGCCTCGCAGATGTGACGGCGGAGGACAGATGTGCTTCTCAGAGGTCCTGAGCAGACAGAAGACCAGGAAACTGCAGATTAACGCGGTGATTCATTTCCTGGAGTTCATGGGACGCGGCTTTGGTCTCTGGTCATCATATTGAAATGCGTCGCTCCGTCCTTAACGACATGCACGACAAACAAAAACAACCAATGAAATGCATGTTCACATGAAATACATGCACCTGTAAGATGTCCTCATGTTATTTAGAGGATTCCCGGCTATTAAAGGATGCAATTCATAAATGATGCACTCTGTTTCCACTATGAATCCGTGGCTGCGTTACATCAGAAGGGGCGCATGAGGATGAACGGTCCTGTTTGAACAGTGACTTGTTTACATGTTTGTGCTCGGCGGCCTCAGTCGGGTTGAATCCGCCGTCAGACAGCGGGACACGGGGACGGACGGACGGGTCCATCGAAGAGCAGAAACGTGTCTCCTCGGGGATCCGCTGGCATCTCAAGGCGACGCGCGGTTCAGGAGCGGCTGCATGTGGCGCCGCAGATACGAGGAGTCCTCGTCAGTGCGGATAAATCTCCTGCTCTTCACGCTTTCAACGCTTCATGCGGAAAATGACTCCGGAGTGACGTGCCGGGGGTAACAGATCCCTGACAGGTTCTTTCATTCATTTTGTTGCATGCACATGACATGAAACTAAACCGCCGCCACTCGAGTGTGTGATTTCTCCCTGCAAACAGAGACACCTGCGCGTCTCCTCTCGCATGGGAAGGTGAGTGCTATGAATAGACGGCGTCACGCTGGGCCCGGCCGCCTGCGAAGAGCGGGAAACCGCTTTATCGCTGCTTTATTTCCCTCACATCTGGAGTCCCGGCAACCATCTGCAGAAAGGAAAACACACGGCTCGGCGGACAGCTCAAGAGGCTTCCGGAGGAGCCGAAGAAGCGTCCTTCCGGAGGCAACACCAGCTGACACGTGGCGAACAAATGACATCGAAGCGTGAAAACGGCTTTTAGTCACCGCGTTTTTTTTAGACTTGGTCTCACAGCGTCCCTCATGGCGGCAAGATAACGGGACGTCTTTCTGTTTCGGGGGCCCGAGTAAAGGTCAACCGCTGATGGGGGTCGATGACATTTCAGGCCTTCGGGCGGGTAAGAGGGAGACGCTGGGAACCGACATTTACCTTTCGACACCTTCGACAGCGATGGCGAAATAGAGCATCATTACTAACGCCCATTTCTCCTTCATCCCTCTCAGCTCCTCTTGAGGAGGGAAGCTGGTGCCATCGAGCCGTCTTCCTGTGGCTCATCTCAACAAACAGGCCGACAGCAGCAACTCGGTTATGTAACGGTCTGTCTGCGCAGACAATGGCACTGATTGCTCCGCTTGTGTGCTTTAGGAAGAATATTCCTCAAGAGGTTTGAGAACCACGAGGTGACGAATCCGCAGCAAAGCCGTCACGCCGTCATTCATCTGATGGATGGAGATGTGACAACCCGTAACGGCTAGGGCTTTTTTGGGGGTATTTCTTTTAGGGTGGGTGGGCGGTTTACTTTCAAAGACTGGACAGTCGAAATGTTTCAGCTCAGGATGAGACATTAATGTGATAATAACTGATATAAATGGGGGTGTGACCCTGAGGCCCTGTGACCCTGAGGCCCTGTGACCCCGAGGCCCTGTGACCCTGAGGCCCTGTGGCCCTGTGACCCTGTGACCTTGTGACCCTGAGGCCCTGTGACCCTGTGACCCTGAGGCCCTGTGACCCTGTGACCCTGTGACCTTGTGACCCTGAGGCCCTGTGACCCCGGCTACACAGCGCCGCTTGTTTCCAACAATCCACATTTGTGGTGAGTAACACAGGAGGAAATACTCGGGGGAAAATACATAAACACGATGTTGTCAGGCAGCCGACTTTAACTCCCGTAATGAATATAGATGCTGCACTTTCATGCATTTATGCAGTAGGTTTGAGGAGGTAATGAATTCCGTCTCTGCACTTGGTCGCTCTTTCACTTCTATCTGAGACGCCGGGCAGTGTTCATGTCGGAATAAACTTAAGCTCTTGTTTAACCAGACGAACTGGGTAGTAACCGTGTGGATCCAGCAGAAGGCCTGCAGGCCGTCGGAGCGGCGATGTGGACTTCTTCTCTATTTGCACGTTGTTGGAGGGTTTTAAAGGAATACATCTAAAATTGTACAGTGAAAAAAAAAACGTTGCAGAGAACAACTGTTATATTCGCACATCTTATATATTCGAGGCTGAGGTTTGGATATATTTATATACATATTGTTATACTTCCCACAGGAACACGGTAATAAAAAGATCAGCGGCTTTTTCTGCTGCCGCCGATAATGCACATTTTCTCATCTGTTTGACTGATGACGGCGCAGAGAAATGTTATTCAGCTTTGTCGTTTGGCCATAAAGACGTTGTGTATTTATGGTGAATCTTTCCTGGAAGTGGTTGACAGAGTATCTTTCTTGAATTCTTGTATTATCTTGTATTATTCTAGAAATCTGCAGCTTCATCATCATCTGGTGTCGTCCAGGTTCGATTCCACGTCCCTTAACCGGTCGAGCTCGGCTGGGAACAGTGACGGGAAATCAAAGCTGACGAGAGGAAGACGATCAAACGTAAACTTTAGGACGTTGCAAACACTGGTAATTTAGTTCTCTCTATTTTCTGCTGAATCAAAAAAACCAAGCTGCCACCTGCTGCGAGGGACACTTTCATGTCTCCTTTCCTTCACAGCTGCCGGATGAAATAGAAACTACAGAGAAGCATCATGAGGAAAACAACCCAAACATGGCGCAGGGTTTAATCCACCCTGCAGACCACTTCAAACATGTCTGTGTACATGACTAATTGGATCCTTAATCTATAAAGTTTAATGCTTAATTCGCCACAACAACGTATTTAACGTTTCCTCATCCGACGCGTTGAAACGTTTAAATGACGATGATGACTCTTGCACGGAAGCATCAGGCGACTGTTTCCTGGCAAACAAAGCTCATCTCTCTGCTGAGGAGAACGTTGTTTCCACGTGCACACCGGGACCCCCGGATACCTGAAAGACACGACGTTCTGTCGCGTATGGAAGCTACGCTCCACACAGGAGAGACCCACGAGGGCCGAATGAAGCGCTGCTGACAGGCGTCACTCACGCGATCGGACGCATCGGGCACAAACACCGACGCCGGCGCTGTCGGCTCCGCGCTCCGTTAACGACGTTCCTTGTGCCTCCGTCGCATCGTCGTGTTTGGGGAAAGGGAGGGACGTCGCTCTCCGTCTGCCGTCCCGATTCGCGTTGCTGCTTTTATCTCAGGTGGTCACAGGTTGCCGGCGGCGCTCTAATTGCGAGTGAAATCCTCACAAGCAATCACGGTTTCCAATCTCAGCGTCCCGACTCCCAGCGGCCCGACGCATGCGACCTCCCCCTACCCCCCCCCCCATGCAATCACACTCCCTGCATCCCGGACGCGCCCCCCGGCCGCCCACAGGGACCCATTGTTGTTTCTGTGTTTCCTGTCAATTGTCTCTGGTCGCCATCACCGCTAATTGAGCCCCCCACCCATCCGTTTCACCCCCAACAACCCCTCCCCTTATTGATCCAGATCCTCTATGTCGATGCCGCGAGGACACTAATAAGACCCGGCTCATAAACACTGCGTGGCGGCTGCAATCAGGTGGAGAGGTCCGGCCCTGCAGAGGACAGACCCCCTCCAGGCTGCAGGAGAGCGCCGCACGGCGGTTTGCGCGTTGGGAAGATTTGTGTGACTGTGTGAGTTTTCCGTGGTGGGATATTGCACCCTGCACTTTGTTCACGGGGCTCGCGGCCTCGGCGCGCCGTGAACAAAGCGCTTGTCAGGTCGTCCGGCACCTGAAAGCCGCTGCGCGCTGATGGAATGTGCGCCGGTAATCTTTCCTAAAGACGTGAAAGCAATCAGGGCTCCGTCGTTTCTCACGGGAACAACAAGCGCGAGCTGAGTGAAGGTCTCCTGGGGACGGCTCGTCTCGTCACAACCGCGAAGGCCACAAATCATCGTTCTCCGGCCCCGTTTGCCTTCTTCGTCGGCGCTAAACGAAAGCGGGAGGCTCCCCCAACCCCACTCCGACGAGGGGGGAGCCGGAGAGCTGGAGCACTTTGGGATCCGGAGCGTGGCGAAGACGACAGCGAGGACACCCGCCGTCACAACTACTAGCTCTGTGCCGTGTGACGCCTGAGAACGCTGTCTGCTCTGATCGCTCAGCCTCCGACACCAGGAGCCTTCACGTGTTCGGGCCGCAGGGACGCCGCCGGCCGCTTCTCATTGTCTCATTGTCTCATTGTCTCAACGGCCAAACGTCGGACAGAAGTCCCAACGCGTCGAGTACAAATGGAAAGGAAGAATCAAGAGGGAAGGTTTGACGTTTACCTTTTTAGGCGTCGACAGAGTCAGCTGAAGGCCTTCCGTAAACAATACTTACTGTTGTGGATTAAAGAGCTGTAATCTCAATTCGGTCTCGCCGGCATTATCGTTGTCCTCCTCATCCTTGTCGTTGTCGAGCGACTGAAACGGGAAGGTAATCGACGCGAGCCGTCGATCCAAAATCTCGACCCGAACTGCGATTAGAAATAATGAAGTGAAGCTCCGGAGCCACTCGGGCGGCGACTGAGCTCTCAGAGCTTTTACCTCGTAAAAGCCCCTCGAGTGGCGGGAACATTACGGCGCCAGCAGAAGTCCATCTGCACCAGCGTCTACACGGACCGTTTCCGTATCGCCTCGTGTTGCACATGTTCTGCGCTGGTGTAAAAAAAAAGGTTTTGGTGGTTTTCTCTCCTTTGTGTCGAGCCTTTCAATGTGAGAGGGGAAGAATAGAAGAGAAGGTACGAGATATAGTCGGGAAAAGTGCAAATTAATTAGCTCTGAAAAGAATGGATTATCTGCCTCTGCTGGCAAAGAGAAGCCGAGTGTTTAACTGATCTCAGAGGTCCTGGTCATTAGAGCAGAACCCCCCCTCAGCACATCCTCTGACTCTTCGCCTGCATCATCGCTCCGCAGAGGAAACTGAAAAAGTAACCTGGCGCGATTAAGATCCCTGAATAGAACCTCTCTCTCATTTGGAGAGGACGAGCATTGACGCCGCGGCAACCGAGGGATCATCCTCATCATCCTCATCATCGTCCTCGTCGTCATCGTCACTATCCACGCGCCAACGTTGTGAGCTCCTGCATGGCAGCGAGGGCAGAAGGGCGCGCCGCCTGTTTTCTGTGGTCGCTTGAGTCGCTGGTGGAGTCGGTCGGTCGCTCACACGAGGGCCTCCAGGTGTCGTCCCAACCGGTGAGCGGGCGCCATCGTGGCCGCAGTTCGTACGTCTCCAAGTTTTTTATCTCATCCCAGTTGTCTCTCAATAGTTTGAACTCTTAGTCGCTCCGGCGCTCGGGGTGAACGGTGTTCGCTCCACTTCCTGTCTCAGTGCATCGTGTTACACCGGGTTTTTAACAGGAGGTGTCAACATACATCCCAATAAACACTGACAGAGTGAAACGTAATAAATAGTTATGTAATATACACCTCACTGGAGGAATTTAAATTACCCCAGATTGTTCGTATAGTAAGATTTACCGCGGCGCGAGGGAGCTGTCAGGTATTTAATCTCTGTTTAATCAGCCTGTGTAATTGAGATTAAGATCTCCTCTCTGCAGAGAGACCTGAGAGAATAAGAGACGTTCACAAGAACAACAAACAAGCACTTAAAACAGTTTGGAGAAAGAACTGTGAGGAAGAATGTGTCTTTAACGATTACAACGCCGCCACGTCCCCGTTCTTGACTTTTAACCGTATTAACTTTGACTGGAAGCTGGAAAAGAAACAAAAGACAAAACAGGAAACCATTTAACCACGTAGAGCGTACTTATTACTAGAAACAAAAGATCCAAATCAGCTAAATGAAAACCGCAGTATTATGTCATTATTTAACTTTTAGTTCTGCTTTGCTTTAAAAACAAAATCCCCCTTAAAGTCAAATGCATTATTTCCATCTTTTAGAGCCTCGCTGACCTTTAATTCCGCATCCGAAAAGAACCAACGGAGGCCGCGTGACCTCCGAGACGAGGTCGCGTGGCTGCGTGTAAAATACCCGTGCGCCTTGTGTCTGTGTTCAAATGACAAAGGGATGGAATGCAGGTCAGGTAGAAAATATTATTCCACCTGAGAGCGGAAGGGAAAGGACCCGATCGGTGTCTTTAAATGGGTCTGTGGCACCACTGCAAACACCAAGCGGACGGAATAAGAACGGGGAGGAGCCCTGTGACGGACCGTGTGAGCGCCACAGGCGTGCGTCCGCGTTGCTGCGTCCTGGTGAAAGAGCAGCGGTTCGTTGTGCTGTTTTGTGTCTGTGTTCGGTTACAACATCAGGCATCAAACCTTTGATGTGTAACGTGTAAAAATGAACAAAGAGTTTTCTCCTCCCGGCAGGCGCATCATTATTTCCACCCTGCTTTGTAACAACCCGCAGTCTGATCTCTGACTGTCATGTACTCGTCATACTTCCTCGTCTTTCTTTACACCCCCCCCTTCTCTCCTAATTGGGCTTTGGGATCACACACTTGCCCCTCGCTCACATTGATTTCACAGCAGTTTCCAGCGTCGAGCTTAAGCACCACATTTTTCACAGCCTACATATTCAATTAACGTCGAAGGGAGGTTCCATTTCCCTTCCAAAGTTCAACGTGGCTGTCGTCGCTCCGTAATGGAAAGCGTTTAAGCCTTCTGGCTTTTAATTTCATGACGTTCGGGATTGAAATAATTCTGTAATGTGGGCCTTTTAGCAGCGGCGCTGATGCAACGCCGCGGAAACAAAGGAGCGACTACGTGTTGCGTTCACGTCACACGTTCACTGTTCTGGATTTAATTACCAATAACGGCTTTGATGAAATTCATTAAAAGACGCCTCCATTCAGGACGACCCAAATCGATGCAGCGGAACCAGAGATACCGCCTTTTGTTTTCGGTTGATTCCTCTTCATTGGCTCCTACACACACACACACACACACACACACACACACACACACTGATTGTCCACTGAACGAAACGGTATCGTACTCATCGCGCCGCGTCGTGATGGATGAGTGAATCTCCCTCCCGTCGGCCTCCGAACACCTTCGTGCTGAAAAATAATAATAATAAAAGAAATGTGATGATGAATGAACATCGACAAAAACAGCTCCAATCCACCGCCACTAAAGTCAAACAAGGATTCGCATAATGTGTCGGCTTTTTTTTTTTAAACGAGCCGCCGGCTGATTAAAACAATCCGTTTGAATATCTGTGGCCTCCTCTGAAGCATTGTGGGGGGGGGGGGGAGGCTATTAAATGTGCTCATCAGCGGAGGTCAGAGGAGCCGGCCTGCTCCAATCACGGACGTGAGACGCATCCTGCTCTCCCATTGGCTGCTGGATTTATTCCCTGCGAGCGGGATTCAAACCTTCTCCAAGGTTAATTGCGTGCGGCCGTGGTTGTCGCAGCGTGACGCCTCTGCGAGGTCCGAGGGGGACGAGGACGCAGCGACGAGACGCTTCACCTTCAGCGCTACGAGTGTTTTCTCAACGCGCAGGCGACTTTTCGTAGCTTCTGTCATTTCCTCTTCGACCCTTTTGGCTCGACTCCCTCGTCTCTCCAGAGCTCTTCATCATCGGATCTTCAGCCCAAGCATCTATTTTAAATCAGAACACAAGATGAGCAGCTCTGATAAAAAGAAGCACTAACTTATGAAAGACCATCAGCCTTTGCTTCTCATGTATAATCAAGCTTACACTGTAGGCGAACGTTGTGGACTAATACACACATATAATGATGAAATGCACGTATGAATTCATTAGTTTCGTTCTTTCAGTGTAGTCGCAGGTGAAGCTTCCTTGTTGCAGAGCCACTAATGACGCGTTTACCTTCCTGCAGCACAGTTTGTTCCTGATAATCGATGGAACAAGTCTCAGCCCACATAAACCACAGAGATCCATAGACGCTCCGCTCAGGCTGCTTACCCGGATTAAGCGCCATCGATTTACACCTTTGTGGGGGATCGACCGGGATTTCACCTCCTTTTTGTTTCGCTCCTTCCACTATATTGTTCAAAAAATCAATAGGTGGGTCCCTGGGAGGACCGGACGGTGCGGGCGAGGAGGCATTAAAGGGTGTTAAGGAGGAGAGAGGAGCGATGGTAACTGCCCCCCCCCCCACGAGCCGCCCTGAAGCGTTCCGAACAAAGGAAGTTAACGTTTTCCTCGAGCGGCTGCAGGATCATCAACATTTCAGTGTCGTCTCTCTGCAGCAAAGGTCAGCCGGAAGAGGACGCGTCCACGCTGCCATGCAGGATGAAGATCGCACCTGCACCGGTGACCCCCCGGGCGCGTGTGTGTGTGTGTGTGTGTGTGTGTGTGTGTGTGTGTGTGAGGGTTTGTGTTTGTATGCTGTTGTTGGGGGATTCAAACCACAGAAGTACCTCAAATGTCAGCCGTTCGTACCCCATTTCTGAACTCTTTGGAGGTGTGTTCCTGTTGGACCTGAGCAGATGGGAGGAGGAAAGCTTCATATTAAATATAACACATGCTGATCATTAAAGCCTGTCTAACATTACCCAGATTCAAATGAAGGAGTTAAATAGGGAGAATGCGTGGTGATGCAAACACCCCTTATAAGACGTGTCTACATGCGTCTACATGCGACTGTGCGTGTGCCGTCGTCCTCGGTTGCTGTGTAATCAGATTGATGCATTATTCAATTGTAATTCCTCCAAAGCGAACGTTCAGAAAGAATTCAGCCTTTGCGATGTGATGTTCATCAACATGACAACGGAAACAGTACACACTCTAAAAATAGAAAACACTTTCAAAGGCACTGACTTGTGTCTGCGCACACACACACACACACACACACGCACACACACATTCTCAGCGGAGGTGGCGAGATTCAGGAAAACATTGTCATGCTGAAATAGATGAGCACTGACGCAGGGGGGCGTTGGATTCTTACACCTCTGCACTCCCTGACTTTGTGCCTTCGTGGTCTTTAACTTCTTTCAGTTCACGATTAAGGGGACAAAATACTGGAATATGATGACATCATTCATTGTCGGTTTAGCTATACAAATGTCTGAACACACACACACACACTGTTAATCACGTCACAATAAGTGCAGTATCAGTTTACCAGTGTTTTTATTTCCCTTTGTTGAGAAAGTGCGTCGCCACCAGTCATTTTAATAACGAAGGAGCAGCAAAAGTTGTGTTTTCATAATCAGAAGCAGTATCAGCAGTCCGTCATTGTGTGTGTGTGTGTGTGTGCGTGTGTTTTATTCATAACAGAGACAACAGCAGCATCATGAGGGCAAACAGGAAAACACGGCATCACCCACATCCTGTCTGTACTTCCTGTGCACTTTCACCGCTCAGGCTCAGTTGCGTCCGACACGAGTTCCTTCCTCTAAAACACCAGACGCAGCAGCTCACTCCTCTCCATTCCAAATACCAGCACTTCCCTCCTTTCACTCTATCGATTAAAAAACAGCACCGTGACTGCGTCCACGCGCGTTGTGTTCAGCGCGCGGTTCGACTGACTTCTCACATCAGACACAGCGGAAGGAACAGGGAGGAAGAACTTCCTGCACCACTTCCTGCACCACTTCCTGCACCACTTCCTGCACCACGTCAGCAATAGTTCCGAAAGGTTTTTGCATGTTCGTTGACTTGGCAATGGAATGACCCCCCCCCCCCCACTGACAGCTTCCTCATTGTGAGCAATGCAAGAGAGCAGCTTCCTGTTTCCACTCTCTCTCTGCGTAGACGACACCTCTGCAGTCAGGAGGCGGGTTCAGGGACGCAGGCGAGGGCGGACGACGCGGCGTCTCTATAATTCAGTGGCCCAGAGCAAACATCTCTCCAGCCCTCTCTAAACAGCCCTCCAGGAGACGGAGAACGAAGAGAATAAAGAGCCTTTCGAGTCGGGAGAGGGTTCTCCGGTCTCTCAACCAAGACGTGAGCTTTTCTAGAAGACCCGGCGCGGTTCATCCGTCCGTGTGTGACTTTGTGGCTCGGCTGCAGCGCAGCGCGATGTGGTGGGCGGGTCGCTGCCTATTCATCCGGCACACGTCTCCACGTCCGCGGTCCACATCAGCGGGAGAAGGAGCCAGGAGGAATTAGAGCGCTAACTCTAAATGATTTCACGTGATTCCACCCGGGCTGTCCGATGTGTGTGTGTGTGTGTGTGTGTGTTCCAATGAGCGTCGTGACTCAGCCAGCTGCACGGAGTCACCCTTCGTTTTCCCCGGGCCTCGTCTCCACATCAGCACCACGCGCCCGGGGAATCGCTCGTGCACAGCGGCCGCGAGACGGCCGAGCAACGGCCACGGCGACCTTCGGTCCACTCTGACTTTTCAAAACGTCGGCAAACGTTTTCGGGCCGCCGCCGTTTCCGACTCGCCATTCCGAGGCCGTTACTCTACACAGAGGCAGATGGCAGATGTCTACCAGAGGAGATACATCATCAGCGCCTCCTCGTTCTGTCAAAACTGACATTTGCTCAGTGTGCGATGTGACATTCAGCAGGCCCACATGTTGCGTAGTCTGCGATATATTGTTCATTTTAGGATGCTGTTGGGAGCCTTTTGGATTTCCTAGGAGAGACGCGGTGAGATGAGAAAGTGCATTTCCAACCTTGAAACAGGGGGCAGGTGAGAAATGGTCACGAGAAGCAGAACAAAGCTGCCATGTTGTCATTCGTTAGTGGTTGGATTGTATCTCCCTCTCCTGACTCAAAGCAAATGAGATATCGCTAAATCTTTCTTTACGGTGCAGTCGGGGAAGGAAAGCACAGCTCATCGATGTTACCAAAATGACTCCTCCAGATGATATCTCTCTCTGAAAAGGGCGAATGACTAGATGTTACGCCGAGCATTTACCAGTAACGTCCCATCGATCGGGACGAAGCTTTAGGTAACTCCCAAAGTAATCCTGAGTAATCCTGAGCGGCTGAAACCATTAAAGTCTTCATTTGGCACAAAGTGCATTTACCTGAACAAGTCCAGCTGTTTATTTTATACCTGTTCTAAGGATGTTATTGAGTGGTGGAAACACAATGCTTGAGAAATTAATCAGGAAATTGCATTTAAATGCTGGACAACGACATATGGTTTATGTGCATAAGGGATAACTTGTCAAACTGTCCCATCTGCTCACTGATGCAATATGCGCTGCATTCAGGAAGCTGCAGAATTCAATGGTTTGGATAAAAAGACAATCTGAAGCCCTCTGAATACATCAGTACATTTGGCGTTTTGCATCCTCTAGTGGAAAAAAAAGAGGCTGCTTTATCGCCACTTCATTGCTTTGTAAATTGTGCAAACTCTTCCTGCGTGTGATCGCTCCTTCAGCCGGTGCCGTCTGCAGGAGCCTTTGCCCGGATGGGGTCAAGAGCTCCATAGCGGCCATGTGCTTCCACGGCTTTGGACCCAAAGTTTTTACCTCATTTGTGAACACAAATATTTACACAAATCTCCAAAGGAGCCGAGAACAGGGGGACATTTAATGAGGCGAGAAGGGTCCCCGGCATCTAAAACCCCTTTGGCTATATTCTGAAGAATAAACAAACCAAAACATCCCGCTAGTTTGTGTGCTACATATGTGGGATATCTGAGGCAAACGATGCCAGCGGATGTTGGCCCGGACTTGGACTCTAATGAGAGCGAGCGAGTGCAGATGTGGTCACGTCTCCCCCGTGCCCTGGAGCGAGGCCGCGGGCGGCGCTCACTGCGGACCACCAGCAGCCGTGGAAAGCACATCGCCGTTGCTGGCTTCCGCCGTGTGGCTGAGAACCAGAGGGCAGCAACTCAGTCGGCTCTGGTCAGTGGGGCGTCGCAGCATCAAAGCCCCCCACTCGCTAGTGATCTCTGACATGCTAACAGGCCGCTAGTGATCTCTGACATGCTAACAGGCCGCTAGTGAACTCTGACATGCTAACAGGCCGCTAGTGATCTCTGACATGCTAATAGGCCGCTAGTGATCTCCGCCATGCTAACAGGCCGCGAGTGATCTGACATGCTAACAGGCCGCGAGTGATCTCTGACATGCTAACAGGGCACTAGTGACATGATACAGATACGTCATTGCAGGTTTTATTCCTCCTGCTCACCCGTGACTCTGCATACACAGGAAATTAGGACGCACATCATGCAGTCATTAAAAATATCGATGCTCATTCAGCCTGCATGTCTGCAGTGAACCGATTTGACCGATTTCATCGCGATACGCATCAAGAACAACATCACAGAAATGATCACGCTTCTAGTCTGGTTTGCTTACATACTTCCTTAGATGCATCAGTATCAAATCGACACTGTGGTGTACTACTACTACTTCTGCACGATGCACCAAGAAGAAGGACCTTTCTGGGCGTCTTACACCATCAGAAAGGGGGGGGGGGGGGGGGTGTCCCGTGCCCAACCTTTAATCGTTAATTTGCCTCGGCTACAGAAGGACGGATAAATCAGTCTAGAATGTGATTGTTTTACATGAACGCATCACGTAATAACTGGGGTGGGTTGGTGGAGTGCGAGGGCCCGCGGAGAGCAGCTTGTGCGTGGTCGAGCTGAGCAGACGGAGAGGAGCGAGAAGCTGGCAGATGAGAGGAGGATGACGGAGTAACAGCTCCAACAGTAAGAGCTATATTGTGTTCCGTGAACTCTGCAACCCCACGAGGAACACAACAACATTTAGGATTTCAGAACTCTTTCAAATCCGCCCACCTAGCAGCACCTCCAGGGCTCACTTCTTAACACGTTTCATTTGGTTGTTAAATCTGTAAACGGACTGAAACGTGAGTAAAAAAAGTACACAATTGGATTATGTTATTGCAACATCTTGCCACGACATACACAGTGTTCTGACCTTTACAATGGACAACAAGAGGAGCGCCTCATAGGGAAGATCGTGGGAAGAATGTGTTCTGTCTGACTCTGGATGTTCGTCGTCAAATAAATCAAGAGATTCAATAAAGAGCAACTCTTTTATTTCATTAAAAAATCCAAAATAAAACCCAGTACAGGCACAGTGTGAATAACAAATATAATATTCAATCACCTAATGAAACAGTTTGCTTGTTGAATTCCCAGAGGTCTAACCATCCCAAGAAGCTTTTATTCAACCCTTTTAGCATTCAGCTTCCTCTGCACTCGACTGTTGAACATGCAACACGTGTAACGACGGAAAATGAGAGAAAAGGCAATTTAAGGCTTTTTGGAATGCTGCTCCGGTTCTCTATAGTCAGAACTCTGATGCCCGGGGGAACAATAGAGTTCCACCTCATCCTCAACAGGCCCATACTGCCCCCGAGCTAAACAGTAAAATCAACAATATATTGCTCTGAGAAACATGTGTACGATCACAAGGAGACTAAAAAATTTAGAATGAAACCTTAAAAAAATACAAAAAAGGTATAAATCACAACAAACAAACAAGGGGAATGGTATAAAAAGGCGCAGAGCTGAACATTATTCCTGTATCTTTGTCTATTACTTTTTGTTGTTTGCACCGTCACAACAAAACAAATACACAACAAAGATGCAACTTACTAAAGCTGGTTTTCCCTGAATTATTTAACTGGTTGTGGTACCTCTTAATCGTGTGTGATATTAGCCGAGATGAATTCCCTTTCCACACTTCCCTTGCTTTGTCGTTTTTTAGGCCTCGTCCTCTTCCTCCTCCTCCTCTTCCTCCTCCTCCTCCTCCTCCTCCTCCTCCCCAGGGGCAGGATCTGGCCCAGTGTCCTTTCTGGCCGCATGTGTAGCAGCAATCTCTGCATCCTGGGTCATGTGGTGGCCCGTACCACCCTTCTCCTCCATTGGCAGGTGCTCCTGCCTGGGTGTTTTGGGCATGTTGGGTTGCTTGGGCCTTTGCGGCTTTCTTCTGCATTTTGGCCTCCTGTTTCTTTTCATTAGCTTCGGCTATCTGCAATCTTAGCAGCTGTATTGTCAGCTTCCTTAGTTCCTCTTGGCTGCTTGCCTCCTTCTCCCGGTGTTTTCGATCATGATGAGCGAGGTGCCTTCTCCAACTGTTATCCTCCACGTCGTCCAGCCCCACCACTTCTTTGAGAGCGTCCTGCACCGGTTGCGGCAGACCTTCTTGCACCATGCGACGCCCTAGCCAAGTGGTGGCGAAATCACGGTCGTGTCTCACTCCTGTTTCTGCGTGCCATCCTTCCTGTGCTCTCTGCAGGTACCGATACATTTCTTCCCCCGCTTTTTTCTCCATCCCGATGAGGGCGCACGTGTTTAGTTTAGTAGGGCAGATGCTTCGCAGGGCCTGCCAGTACCTTGGTCGGTGGGAATTAAAGGACTCCGTGTCAGCCCTGCGGGCGGTGCCGGTTAACGCTTCTATCTGGGCGAGCTTAATCTTCCCTTCGGTGTGGACCAGCAGGGCACGCACTTCTCCGAGCGACAGTTGGTCTTTCGCTGTGAGCTCCTCCATCCGTCGAACCCAGGGGTCCGCACCGCTCTTCAGCGGGGGCAGAGAAGCTACTAGGGTCTCCAAGTCCCGGTGTCCCCATGGCACATGTTCTGTTAGGCCTGTGTTTCTCTGCTGGGCTCGAGGGGTTGGGGAATTTTCCATTACGTCCTGGAACACGGGGGTTTCAGATCGGTCCGCGGGGCGTCTCGGGCGGACACCGGAACGCGGTAATCCTTCTTCTTCGTCCGTGGTTGTTGTAGAGCTGGCATCACTAAGTCTTCTCGTGTCGCTTCCTTGTGGCACCGTGCCTCTTTCGATGGCGAGTGCTGGTGCTTCAAGTGGGGGGGGTCTCATGGGAGGGGCGGTCTTCCCTGTATGACGACGACGGGGTGTTCAGATGGGCCGTGGGTCGCACCACCGCTGACGTGACGGTTTTGGGGTCCACCGCTTTCCAAAATAGGGGCATCCTCAGCGAACGCGCACGTTTTTGTCTGCTGCTTCTTCCAAGACTTTTGTTTTGCCTTGTCTGGACGACCTCTCGCTCCGGGGAGGTCAGCTTCGGTCTGGAACTGCCTTCCCCTGCTGCAAGGACGGCTACTGAGGGGAAAAAAATGTTATTTCTCATCCTTTTTCCTGCTTTCTCTGGCCCGATGCATTACGTTTATTGCTCTCCTGAACATTTCCTCCAACGGTAGCCATCACAAATGAATTAAATCAATATTAAAAAAAACATTCCCCCTTCTTTTGACCACTAGTGCTTGACTGTTCACTTTGTCAATTATAGATATATTTCAGATGTTCTGTTTTTTATTTGCAGTTTCTTACTGGTTCAATCTAAGAATCCAACAAGCCGACAAACTTCCCTCCCTTCATCGCGTCACGTTCACGATGCACTTCCGCAGCAATACCTTCTTTGACCGCACGAGCGCTGTCCGACCATTCTCTCTTCCGGTCGGCTAAACTAAAACACGCGGCCCCTCCCCCGCTCCCCTCCCCCGCAACATCCGGGGTAGCTGGCCGTTTTTGTTTTTTTTACATGTTTTTGGGGCAGAAACGCTGACAAGAACCCACCTTTTGTTTAGGTTATTCAAGGTATTCGTTCTATCCGAACGACTTTTATTTCGCTCCTTCCCACAGTTTGTTTCTACACAACTCTTAACTTCCCGAGCAGCGTTTTCTTTAATTTTTTCCGTCTGTCGCCGTTAACGGTTCCGCGTTCTACGTACCGGATCGAAGCACGGGGCGGTTCCGCTGCGGGAGATGATGATGAGTCTGTTCCCCCCCGGTTCCTCGCTTCGACCTGCGACCGTAACGACTGCTGAAAGAGACCTAGACGGAACCGGAAAGGGCCCCGGTGAGAGAGGAGGCGCTCTGCTGAGCGGAGTGGCGGCCTGCAGCGCCCCCCGCTGGCGACGGTTAGCACCGTTTTGACTCTATGTAATACTTTTTTAGGAGTTTTGTTTAACATATTGTTTGTAACAAAGTTATAAACCTTTTAAGTATTATTACCTACCGTAGAAACTTTTTTCAGATTTTAGACTATACTATAACTTCGGTACATTTAGACTTATTTTGTGATCTACTTTTAAACATAGTATACTGAGACTTTTAAATAACTTTTTTGATAAATTACTTACACTATACTTTGTCAAAATAAGTGATGTTAACAGTTTTGACATACCATATCCTTCCTTCTACGTACTGTGACTTTATGGCTAATTGTAATAAAGTATCCCATGCTAATCACATATATCTTTGACTTTCCTGATTAACTCGTTTGACTTTTTTTGTTTTAAATATATCAACTATACAAGTTTTGACAAAGTATACTAATTTATTTACTGTTTTTTCTTACAACCTATTCAATTATTTTTTAGAACTTATTTTCGACACTACACTGACTTTTTACATAAATCTCTCCTTTAAATATCACCATGTACTATTCGGTTGCTTTTTCAACCTTCAACATTACTTTATTTGTAACGTGCTGCTGTGAATGAGGTTTTTTTTTTTTAGAAGTCAGGGTTTTAATTACTGTATCTGCGTCTTTTGGGGTGGATGAAATAAGAAAAGTTGCTGTATCAACATGAGGAATTCAAAGAACAATCAATACAGACAAGAAAAGTGGTTATGGAAACACAACTGTTTATTTACTTAAAATATCGGTATGAACTAACAGGACAGCAGAACTCCCCTACACATACATTCTAGCTTTATGCTTCTGTCTTGCAATAATTCCTTTATATATAAAAAGTATCCAAACTAACAAAGACATCCCCTGCGATCAACTCACGTTAAACACGCGCCCCTCCCTCGTGCTCAAAACGCCCCAAAAAGCTTCCTGACGGCACACACACACACACACACACACACACACACACACACACACACAGTGACCTTTAACCACTCACACGCACACACGGACGCAAGCTAAATGTGTTTGTACGTGAAGCGCAGAGCGGCTAAAGTAAGAGGGCTGATCTGAACTTCTCAATAAAGCTGCACCCCAGTTATGACCCCGTGACCCCGTGACCCTCCTCCCCCCCATAGCAACACAACAGTTCACGCTGATAAACATCGAAGGCCCCGTCTGAAATGACGACCGGTTTCTGAATAAAAAGGTCGAGATATAAACGGCCGCTTTGTTTATTAATAATTTAAAATGTGAACATCCAAACCAAATGGAAATCTTTTGGGAACTTTACTACTTTTCTTAAGTTCTTAAACATCGTTTGAGCTCATTCGCCGAGTCTAAGGAGTTGTGATAATCTGTGCAGATGGAAATATGGTTACTTATCAGGCAAAAAAAACAGTTTCTTAGCCCATAAAATACACACGTTTCTTAAAAACAAAGCCCAACCACAGCATTTATTCCCATGCCAGCGGGGGAGGGACGGCGTCAGTGTTTAATCTTAATCTGGAATAAAACTCTTCATATACACAATATAAACAGATGTTTCTGTGAAGCAAAAGCCCGGCTTCCGTCGGGAAAAAAGAAAGTGTTAATCGTCATAACCCCGATAAGTGTGACGCAGTAAAAACAACGTGGTCGCCGAAAGCCCGTCCTGTCCGTCACACGAGGGAGAGCTCGACACACACACACACACACACACACACACACACACACACACACACACACACACACACACACACACACACACACACACACACACACACACACACACACCCCCCCCCCCCCAGGAGACGAAAAACAAACACATTCAAAAGCCATTTTCTACAACTTCAGTGCCCAGAGACAGAATTTGGTATTGACAAAAGGAAACGCAACAATAAACAGATGATATATTTATATTTTTTCAATAGTATTTGATAAAAAGACTAACCAGGCGTAAAAAGTCTCCCATCAATCCCACAACACCAGCAGGGGGACAGATACGCACGTAAAGGTATAATATGTCACATTTATTGGTCGGGAGTCATGACTGATGCTTTCTGATGGAGTCTATTCTTCATATTTGAGGAAAATGTTGCATGTTATACCTTTAAACTGCCGCCGTCCTCTTCATAAACTATCACGGGGGGAGAGAGGGAGTCCGATTGTTCTCTGAACCCAGCGACCAGCACAAGCAGCTGGTCCAAAAACGAGATTAAAAAGGCCCCAAAGATAGAAACCAAGGATTAAATATGCCAGAGAAGCCAAGGCACACAATGAGGAAGATGAATATGAGGTCGCTCTCTTCCATTCCGTCCAGTTTGATCTGGCTCCGCCCCCTTTTCTCCAGGCTCCAGAAAGTGCTTGAACATGCGAGACGGAAATGCGTCTGGATGCGTGCGCTTCAATGTGTGTGTGTGTGTGTGGGATCACCATGGAAACACGTCAACATTTTAAAAGTCCATTTTCATAGTTAACACATTTACGATACACAGGTGTGCTCCCTCGGCCGTGCTCCACCGGCGCGTATGAACTGACGACAGGTTGGTTATAGGATAATATATCGACATGAATAATGGTTTTACAACAACAGTAAACACATTTTTTCTTTTTTAAACGCTATAAATACATTTCTTTGAGAGGCTCCACAACAATCAAACTGAATGCCACTGTTTGCACGCTGAATGTGAGTGACACACTCACACACACACACACACACACACACACACTCTCACATACCACAGACATAAAGGCACAAGGTATTGCTAATGTTGAGGACGCATGGTGAATGACCCCTTTGACCCCGTGGAGCCGTTCTCGCCTCACAGTAAAAACAAGCTTTGAAATCGAAACAAAGAGATGCTTTTTCCTTCTAATAAACATGCAAAAAAAAGAGTGCTCGCACACACGCACACGCGCGCGCACACACGCACACACACACACACACACCCACACACGCCCCCGCACAGTAAACAAAACCTACAGATCTACCGTACCGACAGAGGTACACCATTTGGTATTTTAGCGGACGCGCTCAGGTAAGACTTCCAAAAACAGAGCCGATCATCACGTACAAATCTTAGAAAAATCAGAGAGGCGAGTGGAGGTGGGTTGTATAAAAAAAGAGCGGGATCATGAAGAGGTGGGGGTGGGGTGGAGGGGGAGGGGGGGGGGGGGGGGTCTGCGCCACAGACCGACCCGGCCGAGAGAGAAAAGACACATCCAGCTTTCCTCCCCAAGTTCACTAAACGCTTCGACTGCTTTCTGCTCCGTGACTGTAGGGGGCCGCGGGGAAGGGGGCGGGGGGCGGGGGGCGGGGGGGGGAGTGGTTTCACTGGACAGGAGGGAGTCACGGCACCACCAGCAAAGGAGTCTGAACTCCCGGGGGTGGGGGTCCAACATGGACCAATAGGGCCGGAGGAGATGGGACGGATGAGCATGCATTGTTGCCGTAGCGACTGCCGGGCCGAGAGGGAGGGGTAGCCGTCGAGCTGCTCTCCGTCGGCTCTGAACAGCAGCGCGCAGATGTGCACGTCTTTCCCAAACCCCCCCCCCCCCCCCCCCCCCCCCCCGCCCGCCCCCTCCTTCCAACACGTAAGGGAGGAAGAGAAATCCCATCCGGACCCGTTGCCTCGGTTACCAGCCTATCAGGTTGGCTTTGGCCTTTTCCGTCAGCTTACGGACGCGTCCTTTGGACGAGGTGCCGAAAGTGATCGACGAGTCCTCGAACAGCAGCTGCCTCTGCTCCTCCTCGGAGTCCTCCTCCACGTACCAGGCAGACCGTCGCCCCTGGTTACGCGTGCGCATCGACCCCCCCGCCTCGTCTCCCGCCTCCTCCTCCTCCTCATCGTCCTCTGCGGACTCCCTCCGATTGGATCGCTCGGGAGCGGTCGGCGCAGGAGGCGTGACCTCCTCGGCAGCTCTCCTGCTGCTCCTCCTCCTCACCGGCGGCGGCGAGGGCTCTGGCGACTCGGCGGGAGGCGGGGGGGCTTCGTCGGCCCTAACCGCCCGGGGCCGGCCGCGCCGCCGAGGCGCCGCCGCTGCGCCAGAGTCCGACAGCACGTACGTTTCCTGCGCAGACGAAGTCCCGCCCTCGTCGCCCGTTGATTGGTCGGGCTCGTCGTCGGGGGTGGAGCTCCTGCGGTTGCCGCTCCCCCTCCTGGTCTCCTCCCGCTCCTGCTTGCTCTTCCGGCCTCTCTTCTTGCCGGCCGGGCGGCCTCGCGGCCTGGACGGGCTCCCCGGGGGCGTGGCTTCTGGAGGACTCACTGGCAGCTCCGCCCTGGATTTACGGCCCCTCCTCCCCACTCCCAGGGTCACATGACTACCGTGCCCATTCAGGTGCACTGTGCTCTGAGAGGGGGGGCTGGCAGGCGAGCCTGAGGGGGGAGGACATGGATATATAGAGAACATACAAATGCAGAGCGACATTAAATCCTGGGCCACAGCCTCACCTGGCGTACCTGGTGGGAGTCGAACGGGGGTCCGGAGTTTCCTCCGGGTGCTTCCTCCTCCTCCTCCGCTGCTCTCTGCGACGGGAGACGGCGCCGCCTTCTCGGGAGCTGGTGCCGATGAGGCCGACACCGAGTTATGAGCCCTCAGGGTGCGAGTGGACTCTGAAGATGACGTAAGGAGGCGTCAACACTCTACACGCCGCATTGCTCTCCGAAACAACGGGCGAACCCAGATCTCACCTGCCGCGGCCTGCTGCGAGGACGAGGAGGACGGCGAGTGCGTGGAGTGGCGGGCGGCGCTGCGCGTGCGCCCAGCGGTCGGCGCGTCCGCCTTCCCGTTGACCAGCTGAGGGGGCGTTTTGACCGGGACGCTCTGCCTCAGGGAGGAGGCCCTGGAGGGCAGCGGCGCCGGCGGCGATGCCTCCCTCCGTCCGCTCACCCGGGAAGAGACGCGCCTCTTTCTCTCTGGACTGAAAAGAGGGGCGGGAATACCAAAAGGTTACACACCTAACACACGGTGCGAGAGAGACCCAAAAAACGAGCGCCGGATTAAACGGTCTCTTACCTGGATGCGGTGCTGCTCGCGGGGGATTCGCTGCTCCTCCTCCTCCTCCTCTTCATGGCGTGCCGCGTCTGCCTGTCCGTCCCCTGCCGGGTCAGCTTCTCCGTCAGGCCGTGGATGGCCTTGTAGTCGGACAGGATGGAGCCCACGTGCTCCTCGAACAGGGCGGAGAGACGCAGGCTCATGCTGTAGATCTAAGGGGGGGAGGGAGGTCCGTGAACGCAACGCACCGTGGAGTTACAGGCCGTGTGTGTGTGTGTGTGCGTGTGTGTGTGTGTGTGTGTGCACGTGTCTCACCCGTGACTTCTTACTGGGCGTGTAAGCTTTGGAGTTGCTGAAGATGAGTCGGACGTCCCTGCACAGCTGGATGGGAGATTGGTACTTCCCGTCCTTGAGCGCGTTGAGGACACTGCCGAAGTCCATCGGCGAGTCCACTATCTGCAGGTAGTCCTGGAGGGGGAGGGGGGGGTGGGGGCACAGGGAGTTCGGCTGCTTCAGGTACAGCTTTAAAAGAAAAAAAAAAAAAAAAAAAAAAAAGCCTCGACTCCACGTAACATGTGGATGAGGTCAGCTCACCGGGTATTCCTGCAGGTCCACCGGCTCCCTGAAGGGCTCCGAGTCTTCGCACTGGAAGATGAGATCCAGCAGGTCCTTGCAGCGCCGGCGCCAGGCGTGGGGGTCGTACGAGGGGGGGCGGGTCCGCAGCTGCCGCCGCGCGGGTCGTCGGCCCTGTGCGGGGAAAAAGCAAACGACGTCACATCACGGCGTCTTCTTCAGCCGTTTGATGTCTAAGGGAGGGGGGGGGGGGTTTGGTACCTTGTGGTTTCGCGTGGACGTTCCAGGAGTGTTGGTGTCTTCGTCGTCGTCCTCCTCCTCCTGGTCATCCTACACAGAGAGCAGAGTGTATGTTATGCTCCGCCAGGTGCAACAGCGGGAGAAAGAACATTTAATATATTGAAGGGAAACCTGCAAACGCACCTCGTCTTCAGAGTCAGAGAAGGTGGCCTTCTTCATGGTTTTATAGAGCGGCATGAGTTCCGTCATGCTTTGGTCCCTAGGAAAAAACAGGAAATTAAGTTCTTGATAAGTTCATCGCGGCGGCGTCGGAAGACAAAAAACTGGCGAATCGACATTTTGTTGAACACACTCTCCGTTGTGCGTCCCGTCCACCAACATGCGGGCACCAGAACTCACTTAATGAACTGCAGCATGAGGTCGGTCACAAACTTGGCGGTGGTGACGATGAAGGCTCCCGGCTCGTTGAAGGCCTGGGCGTTGTGCTCCAGGTAGCGCATCTCCCACATCAGAGAGGACAGGCGCCTGCGTACAAACGAGTGCAGTGTTTACTCAAGCCCGGTCGCATCGCACACACACACACACACACACACGCTCTCTCTCTCTCTCTTTGAGCCGGGCCATACCTGTAGAAGCGGTTCACCAGCCTCTCGCGGATGGTGCTGAGGTCGGTGACGTAGGCCACCACCGTGCAGTAGGTGGGGTAAGCCTGGAGGTCCACTGGAAAGGCGAACGGCGCTGCCACATCTGATCGGTGGATGAGCAGAGGCCAGGGTTATTTACTGGAGAGCATCTGATGCAACTCACACGCGCAGAATGCGAATAACCTGCTCGTAGGGGAGTAAGAACGACGCTTGCATCGCTCCTTTCTTGAGCTGTTCTAACTTGTTCTAAATGTTCTTCAATGCGCTCATGAGGTCATGTAGCGTTGTTCCCCAGGCGGCCACTAGAGGGAGCCGCCGGGCCAGCTTCCTTCCACTGGCTGCACTCAAACACTGCTTCACGCCAACGCGACATTACACCACTTAACGGGAATTCAAGCGCAAGCGGCTCATTCCTGACTCTGGTATTGAGGGGAAATGTGTCCTCGCAGCTTCCCCTCCCTCCCCCTCCCTTTTTTTGTGGTTTTGTCTTGTCTTTCCCTTTAAAAACGGATGACGTCGTACCGAGTGTGCACAGCTGGTCGATGGCTTTGATGATGCGCTCGCACTCGTCGGAGCGCGTGCGGCAGCCCCACTCCCCGTCCAGCGGCACGTACAGCAGCTCCTTCTGCTCCTCCTCCACCAGCGGGACGCTCGTGCCCAACTCGTCGGGGAACGTGGCTGCAAGCGGAAGAAAAAGACATCAGCTATGTTGCAAATGAGGGACGACAGCGTTTGAATTGGTTGAGAGGCGTGTGAGCGGCATCCAGAGGGGCCTACCGTCGTCAGGGATGGGCTCCATGTCCCAGGGGCTCATCTTCTCCGTGTCTCCATTATCCCAGCTGAACGAGGGAAACAAAGTTTAGTAAGGAGGTAAAGGAGGTAAGGAGGTGCCGTTTCACACCCGTTATACCCGTTTTCTGCAGCCGCTGCCGTTTGTTACACGAGGTCACGCAGACTTTGTTATCGAGGACATTAAGAACTCTTGCATCACATTACTAACGAAAACACAATGCAAATGAGATGAGCGTACCAGACGTTGTAGCACTGGAACAGGCTGTCGGGATACTGCGGCTGGAAGGGCTCCTGGCTCTCGATGGTCCCAAACCACCAGGCGTCATCGATGACCGAGCGGAACCGGTCACCTACACACACACACATCACGGTCACACACACACACACACTGCGGACTCAGACCGTCACACCCTGCAGCAGGAAGCGCTCTCTGACCTATGCTCCACTGCCTCTTTCTGGCGTTGTCGAACTGCTGGCGCAGAACCAGGAAGTCGATGACGTCGGGCATGTCGTGGTACCTGCAGAGGAGACAGAAGTGAGCTCACGTTAAACAAACATTCCTTACTTTGTGATGCTCGTCTAGATGAATTAACTAAATGTTTTAATACCTCTAGACTGGTCTTTTTATTTAATTTGGAACAGAAATGTTACCCTCCGTCTTAGAAGAAACAAAAGGCTCCTTCGGGCCATTTTTACCGTTTCATGGGGTTTATTGATACACGTTATTAAAATAATTTGTGGGAGGAAAATGTAACTAAGAGTGTTTTTGCTCATTTCATCTTCACAGGGTGCGGATGTGGGAGGTGCAGTGAAGCTCTTACTTCATAGAGAAGGATCCTCCGGTCAGCTTGCCGGTGTCGGGGTCCAGGAAGGAGAGCTTCAGGCAGCACAGCGTGGGCAAGCCCACCTCGTACTTGATGCCAACGATCTTCATCAGCTCCTGCTCCTGAACGCCACAAACACGAGCATGCATGGACTCTATTAATAGATTCCCTCTGCACTGAAGGGAAACCCCAGAGGCCTCCGTTTGTTCAGATCACAATCAAAATATGAAGACAAGCGCCCCGAGCTATACACCATGACAGGTGTATTCACGATGTATCCCATAAGCTGCTACTTTGGAGTGTTGAAAGTGTTGGTTTTGTGTTAAAATATACTGGGAATGATTTATAGGATAAAAATGGGATTTAAGTTCACATGAAAGTGAAACCAGAAAAACTGCGTGGTTATTAATTCCTCGACCTAAAGACAGTTGATTTGAGCTTGAAGGATCTGCAGGAAGGGGGGAGGGGGGGGGACACGTGGGATCTGAAGGATCCTGAAGGCGTCTTTTGTCTCACCCGGAGCTCCATCTTGTGCCACGGCTGCTTCTTGGGATTGATGCTGTAAATCTTCTTCTGTTTGGCCATTTCCACGTAGGCTTCATGGCCCTGTCTGAAGTAGTAGAGCTGCGCGCACACACACACACACACACACACACACACACACACACACACACACACACACACACACACACACACACACACACACACACACACACACACACACACACACACACACACACACACACACACACACACACACACAGTTTAATATCTTCATGATTCATTAAGTGTATTTCTGTTCTTGCTAATTGCAGCTGCCGAGGACGCAAGCGTTGGCGCGTGTCCCCCGTCTCCCCCTTGAGGGAGGAGTTTGAGTTGTGCCAGCGGAAGGGGGAGGGGGGGCGTGTACCTCGTCTCCCATCTGGGGTATGTAAGGACACCTGCGGGGGACGGTGTCAGTGATCCAGGCGGCAGGAAGCCACTCCTCCAGAGTCATCCCTTGCTCCTGAAACTCGGCCTGTGAAGGATGAAGCATGAAGGAAACATTCACCTTTCATCTGTTGTCCATTACGTTACAATTATTATCCTCTTTGAAATTCACATAAAACACAATGCACTCGTGTACATTGTAACGTTTTGTCTATGAACTGGAATCGAATATGATTGCTTTAGTTTAATCTGGATATTGATTTGTACAAATGGTAATAACTTTAAACCACATAAGAAAATAACTAAACATGTATTTATATAACTGAAGACAAACCTTCCTCTTCTCCTTTGGCTGCTTCTTCTTTGGTAACGCCTCGTCTTTGTCCGCCTTGTCCTTCTTTCTCTCCTTCTTCCCGTCCCTCTTCTTCTCTCCGTCTTCCTCCGAGCCGCTGCTCTTCTTCTTCACTTTCACGCTCTTCTTGGGCGGCTCGAGGTTGATGCCGGCGTCCGCCGTCCAGTCGGAGTAGTCGCTGGAGTAGTCGCTGCGTGGAGGAGACGGGAGGGGGAGGGTCTAGCATCCGCTCGTGTTTGTGTGTTTTTACTCTGCTCGGGGGTATTGGGGGGGGGGGGGGGGGGGGGGGGGGGGGGTGGTCTTACCTCGAACTACTGTGGTCATCCGGCCAGGCCTCCTTTGGCCCCTCCTCCTTCTCCTCCTCAGAGGAATGACCGTTGATTTGGCGCACCTCTGCCTCCCCCTGGGGACACACGTGGTTTCGTGGTTAGCGCGACGTAGAAACACAGCAAATCGGGGTGAAAGGAGGTCGGTGGCAGTGGGAATAGCTCCTCCCGTTTGACCCGTTTAACTGACATAAAGGTTACCAGTCATATATTAAAGATTAAAGTCCTCAGAAGAGTCCCACACACAACACATTCCAGAGAGGTGTCCACCTCCGAGGTCTCCTCTTCGTCATCGGCGGCCTCGGCGCTCTGGCGGCTCGTCTCCTCCATAGCGGCTCGGGTGTGGTAGCCGTGGTTACCCTGGCTCCGCCTCCCCTCGTCGACCGCCTCGGACGTCGGGTGACCCTGGATGTCAAGTCTCTCATTAGACTTTAAAAAAGTTACACTGAGGCGTTGGAACAGCGTCGCGCCGCCGAATGGGATTATTAAAACACGTGTTCGTTCACTCACCCTGCTCTCCTTGGGGAGGGAGTGGATGGTACGTCGCCTCCTCTCCGACTGATAAATATTGATCTCCTCCTCCCCTTTAGCCTCACGCCAGGTGATCTGTCTCCTACACACACAGTCCTGTGTTAAGGCCCGTCTTCTCCGGGTACCAGAAAGCTTCCCCTCTCTCTCTCTCTCTGCGTTACCTGACGGAGGCGTCCTCCAGCTCGGGCACCAGCACCCTGCGGCTCCAGGCCACCAGGTCCCCCTCCGTGGCCATCTGGCTCAGCGGGGCGTTGCTGTGCATCTGCCGGACCCCCTCGATCTGCCCGCTGCGCCGCAGGCCCACGTTGGGCGGCGAGTGCACCTCTGTGGGAGAACCCACGGATCCTGAGGGAAGGATACAAGAAAAGGGGGAGAAAAGTAGCTGAGAGTCACTTTCTAGCCCTCAATAATGTCCTTTTTGGGGGCGTCCACAGCTCAGTAGTAGGAGACCTGCTGTCGCGGCCTCACCTCTGGTGGACCTGGCGTTTGCGGGAGCAGAAGGGTCGTTGGTTCCCCGTCTTTGGTCCTGTTCCTGCTGCAGCCTCTGGATCATGGTGTCCAGGGGACTGGAACCGTCCACCGCCTGCTCGCTCACCACCTGGTTTAGGCCTGAGAAAGACTTTTAATTAAAAAAAAGCTTGAATCCGACTAAAAGTCCCGACTACAACCGCGACCGTCTCATGATAACTGGAAGCTGTGCGACATCACAACATCTCGTGCCTGAGGAAGTGACCCCCATCTGCGGGATGAGCTGCTCGTCCCTGCAGCCCTCCCTGCCGGGCACCAGCCGCTGGTATCTGGGCGGGTGGGGGTTCCCGTCCACGTCCACCAGGAAGGGGGGGGGCATCAGGTGTGGCGCCTGCTGGGTCTGCTCATCCAGCACGTAGTTGTTGGCGTCTCGGATCAGCGGCCGGTAGTCGGTGTGAAAGAACATCTGGTCCGCTATCTGAAGCGACAAGGTACGTTCGTCAGTGACGGCAGAATGGGGGGGGGGGGGGTTGAATATTTAAAAAAAGAGGTGGTCCCCGGTGGCGTCACCTTGTCGTATTTGCTGCTGGAGCCGAAGCCGAAGATCAGTAGGTGTCCGTGGGAGTCGGTGGCGGCGAAATGCTGCCCGTCTGGACTGCACTTACAGTCAAAGAGCGCTCCGTGGCCTTGGCCCTCGATCTATTCCCACAGGAGGGGGGAGGGGGGACGGGGGACGGGGGACGGGGAGTAGGTTCACACTGTAAATCACAGGCATAAGACACACTACAAGAAACTATCAGTCCTGAGCTGCAGCATGTCAGAAATGAGCGCGATGACATCACCAGACACGCCATCTGAACCCTGACTGTGATGATTAGCAGCTTCCTTTGTCGCGTTTGTCCTTCCTTTGTTATTTTCACTTCTTTGTCCCTTGTTTAGTGAAAAGAAAAGAAGAAACCGCCATGGCGCCAAACTCCGATGAACTTCACAATTATCTTCCCCTTTGGTGTGTCAGAGAAAAGGTGCGTTTGCTCTGAGCCGGAGGTCGGGCCGCCCTGAGAGGCGGTTGAATAGGGGCGTTTAAGAAGGAGCAGCGCTGATGAAACGGCGTTGAAAGGAGATCCGAGAGAGTGAGAATGAGCGGAGCTCGTCGGACGCGTCACGACACGGCTACACGGAAAACCAGCTTGAACCGGTTTCAACACTTAATGTGTCCATCAACCAGGAAAGAAATTCATTGTTTAAAAGGCCGAGCGGTTTCCATCGTGCTCTCAAACTGCATCGAGGCGCTCGAGACACTTCCAAAACCGAAACCCGGTCCGCCGCACCGCCACTCCGTGTTATCAAACACGGGTGACTCGCTCGTTTTCCAGGAGCGGGATTAACGCCGCCCCCGGTAACCATGGAGACACCAGCGGTAAACTACGAAGGCGCCACGAGCGGTGTGTCAACTGTTGATGCCACATTGCGGGCACATTAAATGGCATAAGGTGAGAGCAAATAAGAGCGTGAGGAAGCAATGAGTGAGGGTGGAGGAGTGGGTGGAGGCTCTCCCCCTGGCTGCGGTCCCACTGGAGCAGTGCAACGAGGGAGTGAGGGGCTAACGAGGCTAACGAGGCTCACCATGTTGAAATAGGAGCGGATCTTGACTCCTCTGTGCAGGTCCCACACGATGCAGTTGCCGTCGTGTCCCGCTGAGAACAGGATTCTGGGGTCGAAGGGGTGCGGCTCCAGGACGAACACCTCGTCCTCGTGACCCTGTCGTCGGGAAGAGGAGGTGAACGTCGGCGCAGCGCGTCGTTCAGCCTGCAATGACTCTCGGGCGTTTCCTCACGTACCATCAGGACGTGCACCAGGCCGCCGGTGGTGGAGTTCCACACCTTCAGCGTCAGGTTGTTGGCCGCCGTGATCACCGTGCCGTCGTGGCGATCCCACGCCACCATGGTGACCTTCAGCTTGGTGACCTTGTCCTCCAGCGGAGGGGGGTTGTACTTCCTGAAAGGGGAGGAGGGGAGCGACGTCACATTTGGGCCAATCGAGGTGCGTTTTTGTTGACTATTGTGTATAACGGCGTCGTTGTGTGTTGGTTCCGGTGATTCGACTCACACAGCCAGCGTCGTCCCCACAATGTTCACAAACACACACAGACACGCACGCACAACAGGTCTCGGATTTTGTAGCCAACGCGATTGATGTCTGTCAGATTTAGATAGTCATCGCCGCAGAACATCTCAATACACAAGCCAGACTTTAACACACACACACACACACACACACACACATACCCGGGTAATTTAGTCTGCATGTCCAGCAGAATGCTCCTCCAGCCCTGAGGCTGCAGCTGCCAGATGCGTGCTGTTCCATCCCTGCTGCCGCTTACGAACCTACAAACACACAAAAACACACACAAACAGGCTCGTCATCAGCAGCTAATCTGTAAATATAACACTTTGGTTCTATTTCAGCTCTCTGCACTGCATGATACGCTAATTGTGTGTGTGTGTGTGTGTGTCCCATCTCCTCCACCCTTCCTTTCTGCATAGACAGTCTCGCTTCTTCTCTGCTGAGATTACAGCGACCATGGGGAATTATAGCAGCGCTCGCTTTTTCTGCAAACTCCACATAGACACGCACAATTCAACCCCCAGTGAGTGCACGACCGGTGTGTGTGTCCTTGTGTGTGTGTGTGTGTATTTTAGAGTAAGTAACGGTCTGCTGACACGACCAAGTGGCATTACAATACTCAGAGGTTACGTACAAACAAACACACACACACACACCTACCTGTCACTGCAATGGGAGAACTGGATGCTGTCGACTTTGTCCTAGAGGAGATGAATCCACGAGGAAAGTCAAATGAGAAACAAAACAAAAAAGTGGACTGTGTTCGATGTGTAAGTAAAAACAACAAAGTACTGAGGTTTAAAAGCGCCGTGCTGACTCACCGTGTGAGACTCGAGTTCAGAGATCTTCTCCGGTTGGCCGGAGCCGAAGTAGTACACCCTGATGATGTGATCCGTGCTTCCCGTGGCCAGGAACATACCGCCTGGACACACACATGAGCAATAATCATCGAGATGAAAGAGTCACACACAGACATATATCGACGGCTTCTACGTGGCCGTCTGCAGAGTTAGTGCTTCAGTTCATCTCGGCTGAGCCATGTGTGAAAGTGGGAGAGTGAGACGAGCTCACCGGCGCTGAAGGAGGAGCAGATCATCTGGACGCCGGGTCTGGAGCGCTCGGTGAATTTACTGGGCCTCTGGCTGGACCCACACAGACACGAAGCGTCAAGCATGCTTGAAACAGGCACATTCCACAAACTCAAATTCAATTCATGAAGAAAAAAAAAAAATGGAAATAAGAGCCAGGAGTGGCCATTAAAAGAACAAGTAAACCAAATGTAACCCTTAATCCTCATCGGAACCATAACGTCTTAAAGGAATGTTCTCGGTAATCAACCGCAGTCAGTAACAAAACCCAGCAAACCGCCTGTGAAAACACAGAATGGAGTGTCGTGAAGGTGTGAACCCTGCCGCGTGGAGCGCGTCCGTGTTCCTCACCAGAACTTGAGCGTGCGTGCGTCCCACTGCCAGAAGCAGATGGTGCCGTCCGCCCCGGTGGAGGACAGGTAGCGCTTCGAGCCGCAGCAGAGCGGCGAGAACTGCGAGGAGAAGAGCGACCAGGTGGGTGTTACCGAGCAGAAACGGTGACAGTGATCAACCAGCAAGAGCTTGAAAAGGCATCCAACTTGTATCCTTAAACTGTTGAAAATATGCAAAGCATTTGAACGGCATGTAGCGTCGTTACAATGAACCCGCTGCGTCGCATTCATCGCGTATTGAATTACGGCCTGAAAAAAAAGGCGCTGCGCTCTTCTTCGAGTGGCTGCTACGCACTGCTGTTAAAAAAACAAACTAATATGTGTATTAATATTTGTTTTGGGCAGCTGCCTCGGCCTTTAACGGCATCACGCAGATTTCTGTTTGTTTTCGTTACAGACAGGAGTCAGTAGCGGCCCCCACCTGCAGCGAGGTGATGGAGGCGGCGTGCCCCTCCAGGACGGCCAGCGGGGCGCAGGTCTGCAGGCACCACACCCGGATGGTCTTGTCACAGGACCCGGCCGCGATCATGGTGTTCTCGTAGCTGACGGTCATGTCGGATATCTCGGCGGCGTGTCCGCGCAGCGTGGCCAGCAGGCGGCCGTCGTCCGTCCCCCAGATCTTCACCAGGCAGTCGTCTGAGCCCTGAGGGGGGGTGGGGGGGGGGAGGGAGGGGGGGACAGGGCAGACGCGGCTGTCAGGCGTGAAAAGCCTTCATGAGGAGATTAATGAATCTGTGAACGTCCGATCGATACACCGACGCTACTGGTGATGCTTCCCATTGGCTGAACCAGCTACGTGTCAAGTGTGCGTTGTTGAGGGGGCCATGTCCATGTTTGTGGTTATCCACAACCGGGGGGGGGTCGACTTACAGAATGTGAAGTTACGATAACACAAGAGGAGGACAAGAAGGATCAGAACGACGTTGCTGTGAGAAACCGGAGGACTGAACCAGATAAGAGGATGTGACCACAGCGTCGCCCTGTTTGTAGAACATTAGCTACGAGTATACAATTAAAATCTTCGCAGGCTGAGAAAGAAGCCCATAATAAAAACCCATAATAATGAATAATCCATTAAGTCAAGCCTTTAGTCCGGACATGAAACAGTCTGCGAGGAGCCACAATCCACAGAATGGGATCTACACACGTAGGAATTCATTGAGTGACTCGGGGGTCAAAGGGCAGCGAGGCCCCGTCGGTGAACGAGGAGCGTCGGACAGGAAGAAGACGGGAGCTTCGGGGGTGCAAGTACATTTTTTAAATGTGGCGTCAGCGAGTTTGGAAGTCACACCGACTGATTGTGAGAGTCCACTTAGTGCCGGATCGCAGCCTCCCTTTGAGTCTGGAAAGCGTTTTACACGACAGGCCGCTCTGCAGATTTTGGAGGAAATGTGAGATGAAAAACAGCACCCTCCCCCCTTTTGAATAAATCATAATCAGTGGCTGTTACTTTGTGTGCACTGATGGAAACAGCGAGCGTTCCCTTAGTGATTCAGGAGGGGAAAAAAAGCTCAAGGACGAATCGCAGCTTTGGCGGCGAGGAGCAGAAACGTGCAGCAGACAAGCGACCGCGGGGAGCCGCACACCCGGCGCTCGCTTCTCCCGGTCGCGGCCGTCGTGAATTTGCGTCGGCCGTCGTCACGGCGACGAGCAGCAAAGTCCAATTCGTGCACAGCTGCGTCGCACGAATCAATGAGGCTGTTTGCCGATCATCTGTGGAAGTGAAAGCGACGTGCAGCCCATCGATGCCAGAGTGACCCCGGTGAGCGACCGGGGTGAACAAAACAAACCCGCCCGTCAGCCCGCCAGGAAAAAGAAGATGAAAAAAAAAACAGATACAAAAATACCAAAAATATATAAATAAAAATGATCTTGTGATGAAAGGAAACAGCGGGCGAACGAGAGCGAGAGAGAAGAAGTAGAAAGTGAGGAAGACTAAGAACAAATTTTAATTCTGGCACTTAGCCAGCGCCTCAGAGGAAACATTTCCCCCAGTTATGATGAGAAATGGCAAGACGAAGGTGGGTGTGTGGTGGGATGTGTGGGGGGTGTGGTGGGGGGGAGAGATGGATGAGGAGAAAAGAACAAAGGACGGGCAGCACAGGATGAGGGAGAAAAAGAAGGAGTGAGAGAGAGAAGGGAGTCAAAACTGTGGGAGAGATAACAGGAGAGAAGAAGAGACGGGGGAGACGGGGGACTCTCTTCCCGTCACACCCCCCCTCCCCCTCCACCTCCCCCTCCCTCTCGTCAGCAGCCAGCCATTTTTAGAGATTTATTAAGAAGTGAAAGCTGAAGATGGTGTACAGCAGCGCGAGGACGGGGACATTAGACCAACAGAGACCCATCCTTCCGTCTCCATGGCGACCGGCAGCGTGGAGGAAATGGGAAGCCAACGCAGCATGTGATCACAAAGGGGCATTCAGAGGGCAAAGGTCAACGGCCTCCTCTCAGGGATAGGGGGTGGAAGGGGGGGGGGGGGGGGATTCCTCGTCCACCCTCCGTGATAAGGACGTGATAATCGACGGACTCGCCAGCTAACGGCGCGAGTCAGTGCGTAAAAAGGCAACACGCAGGAAGGTAAACAATAATTATCTCCCCACAACAACAACAACAAGGGAACACGGACCCTCGACCACGAGGCAGCTTTGGAATCACAGCAATGACCACGGACGTCACCTCGAAAGGAGCGTAGAACCTCACCGTGAAGATGCGCCGGCCCGTCCGATCGAAGGTGACGCAGTACACGGAGGACAGGTGTCCCAGGATCCTCTTGTGCATCTTCATGTGCAGGTACACCACGGTGGGCACCAGCTGCCGCAGGCGGTACGAGCCGTTCAGCCGGCGGCCGAAGTTCGTCTCGACTGGACGAAGAAGAAGAAAAAAAGGAGAGGCGGTGAGAACGGCGGCGCGGTACGCAGCACGTGACCCGTGCAGCGGAGAGCGCGAGTTGGCGTCCTCACCGATGCTCGGCGGGCTGCCGTAGATGACCGGCGGCTCCGGGGGCCGCCCGCAGTGCAGCGCGGCGAGCGCCGAGCCCTTCCACACCACATGCTTGCAGCCTGGAGAAAGACGGGACACAGATGAAGACGCACTAGGAGGACGCTGAACGGCTTGTGTGCGCGCTGTGGGGAGGGAGGAGGGAGGTAAGGGGAGGGTGGCGGGGGGGCTACTCATTCGGGAACGCACTCTTGCTGGTGCGGAGGAGGTTCTGCCGGCCCGCCCCCAGCAGGCTGTTAAGTCCAGGGACACTGGCGGGGACATCGGTCTCCAGCAGGGGACAAACTCTGGAGCAGACCTGCAGCAGGTGGTCTGGACTGATGTGGCGGTAAAGCTTCACCTGAACACACACACACACACACAATTAGTAACCTCAAACACATCCACACAAAATCCATTTTCAAATAAATAAGGAGAAATGAAGAATAAGGTCACGACGCTGAGAGACGTTTGATTTGATGAGAATTTCAAAAGCAAAGAGAACTAATGAACTTTTAACATGAATAAACAGAGTGAGGATAATGGGGACATAATAAATAAAAGTATGATTTTTTCTATTGGAACGCAAGTCAAAGTAAATGTTTATCTAAATGGATCCAGTTCAGTAGGCACAGCGAAAGGATAACAGAGATAAACGCGCGAGATGCAGGATTGCTTTAGCGTTTTTTTTAACACACACACACACACACACACACGTTTTTCTCATTCCATCCCATTTTCTCAACACTGTCACTATTAGCGACCCCCACACACACATGACCCCCTAAGTGCTCTCAACACCGTTGCTTCTAAAAAAATTAAAATAACAATTTGCTTGCTTCTTACGACCCCCCCTTAGAAAGCACCCCCCCCCCCCCCCCCCCCCCCCAACCCCACCTCTATGACTGCGGGGTTTCAATACACCCTAATATACTAAATCAATAAACATCAATCCTCCCAGTTTATTCTCTTCTAAACAGACAGCTTGTATAGTTGAAAAAAGGACGGCTTAATACACTCAACATTTAAGGACAAAATATAAAATTATCTAAATTTTTTTTTTTTTTTTAAATCGATAAAAACTGTTAAAATGAAGAAGAGGCATCATATTTGCTGAGCCGGTTTTCCTGATCAATTCCAGATGAAAAATTATTATAATTAAATATCTAATTAATTCGCCCTAATTAATTAGCTATATTAATATGAATAACTACAATGTCATTGAAGTCAACGTTAAACCCCCCCCCTCCTCCCCGCCTCTGTCCTTTCTGTTCCAGCAGACATCAACCTCCCCCCCCCCCCCCTCCCCCACATCGGCTCTATTCGGTCAAATAATTAAAACCTATCCGCAGTAATCTTTTTTTTTCCTAAATAGAGGAAATTATGCAGAATAGCCGAGAGGGAGACTGGGCGGCTGGAATAGGAGGGGGGAGGGAGGAGGGGGGGGGGGTGAGCAAGCAGGAAGAGAGAGAAGAAAAAACAACGCAGGCAGGCCGAGGGACGCCGTTAATAATTTCTTAAATGTATCAAAATAAATATATATGTGTGTGTATGTAACACGTCCCGTTGAATCTGCACATCACGCGACCTCGTCTCGTGTGTCCGTGCGCGCGGACGTGGATGCGCGCGGATTAAAACAGGCCCTGTTGGGTAATTATTTCTATACGCAAAACGATGATAAAATAGTCGGTGGTGGTGGGGGGAGGAAGGGGGGGAGGGGGCGGTGGGGGGGTCGCGCGTTCAACACAGGCAACAGGGTAAATAAATAAATATGTAAGCGATGATCGATTCTTTCCAGCCCCCCATGCGTAACCCCCCCCCCCCCCGTTTGTTTACATGACAATTACTGCGTCGATTGTAAGATATCAACGTTACCCATCTTCACACCACCTGATCTTTTATGCTTTAAATCCAGCTCCCCCCCCCCCCCCCCTTCCACCATGTGGAGACTCTAAAAGACTCTAAAAGCTTTACTGAGTACACAGTTTATACGCACCCCCCCCCAAAAAAAACCTAAATACCCCCCATGCGTGTTTTCAACTCATTGCACACAAATGATGGTTCTCGCAGGACTCGAGCGCCTCCATCTCCGGCTCGTGGCGCAAGGAGTCCCTCCCCCGGATCCCGGCGCTCCTACACCACAACACGCATGACGTACCCCCCCCCCCACCCGCTCTGCAACAACTATTAAAACCCTTCTCTGACATGCACGGCACCAAACTCTCCCATCACACAGGGACCCCAAAGCCCCCCCTCCGACAAAAAAAACTCCCCAACTAGAAACCTGCAAAGTTTTTTTTGTTTCTTTGCCACCTGATTTAAAAATTGCGGGAAATTCAATTTTTGATTTGGCTGAGTAAAAACTTTTCCCTCGGTCACCCGGCTGCCTCACCAGGTCCTCGTAGGTCCCGGGGTGCTCCTGCCCGGTCCAGTCCAGCCGTATGGGGAGCAGCTGAGTGGTGGTGGGTAGGAGGAGGAGGTGGGAGGGAAGACAAAAAAATAAAGAGCCGCCTGAGACCGAGTCGTAAATGTAGCGATATTTAAAAACAGTCAAATGACCGAAGGAGGAAAAACCAGCGAGCATCCATGTGGCGTGCTTACCTCCTTCTCCTCCACCTCCCTTATCAGGGTCTGAAATCCGGATAAAAATAGAAAATTACACCCCGTGACCATCCCGGACGCATTGTGCGATGCCCCCCCACCCCACAAAAGAAGCAAGTAGACCCACCTGGGCTGCTTTCTGACACGGTCCGGCTTCTAGGAACCGGGCTATTAGGAAGTAGAGCTCTGGTGCGGTCGGAGGGGGGGAGAGAAGAGGACGGGAGCTGCGTTAGAAGAGGGCACCGAAGGAAACTGAGCGAGGAAAGGGTGGAGGTAGGAGGGAGGGTGGCGGAGGAGGTTATTAAAACAACCCGTGGCGTATTTTGCTCGTGTCTCCTCTTTTTTTCTTTCTCCTTACTCACCAGAAGTCAACTGCGCGATGAGTGTACTGTCGGAGGCCATGTCGGCGGTGTTTTTTGGGGGGCTCTGCGAGGCTGCCCTGTAGCTGTCACTGTTTATCCACCAGGAAGAGGCTGCCTCCATTCAGCTCCGCGCGCACGGAGTCCCGGCTGCGTCTGGGTATCCGTCCGCCGAGCGGAGAACTAGTGCGACGGAGTTTTCGTGTTGTTGTTGTTGTTAGTAGCGGGTAATAAATAAACCGTGTTTATTAAACTAAAGACAACAGCCGTTGAAATACCCCCCGCCCCGCCCCTCCCTTCTCTTCCGCGGCGGGGAATTTAGTCGCTTTCTTTTTTTTTACCCCCCCCCCCTCTTTATTTCAAAAGCGCAAGCCCCTTCCGCGGAGGAATACGAGCGCGGTGCTGCGTCTCACGCATGTAGAGGAGAGGTAGAAATGGCAGCCTGCTGTAGAGGAGGACACATTGCTGCAGAATGGCCGTTACCTTCGCAGCCAAACGACGGTTCTCACCTCTTAGTAATTACAGGCATAATACGTCCACGGTTAAGAATTCGCAGCGGAGGGTTTTACAACGCAGTTCCCGTCCTATTTTTTTCTGCAACGTATTTCGCAGCTGCGGATGTTAGAACATGGCTGCCGTGTATGAAGGATTTACAGCCCGGTTCAACCGTTTTTAGCGAGTTTTTAATTAAATAATACACCTTTAACCGCCCTCGTTGTGTGTGTGTGTGTGTGTGTGTGTGTGTTATCTGTCGCTGTTGTGTAACGCGATGTCTGCCTGGTGTGGGAGCCGTTCGGTGGGGAAGTCGTCCATTTCTCTTAATACTGGCCAGTAAAATGGGGGAAGGGTTGAAGAAGAAGAAGAAGGGGGATGCAGCTTAATTAATGAAACCTGATGAATTACAGGGATTTTAATGCCAACGAGACGTTGACGCGAATACAAGGACGACTACAAAAAATAAATGCATCACACGGCACGTTTCCCCTGCAGCTCCCTGCAAAGTTATGAGGGAACAAACACTTGTGTCCCACATCAAACAACACGCTAACATTCACGTAAACAGTGCATTTATATTTGAATTAAACGCAGGTACTTTGCAGCACTCGGCCCCTGCGGCTCCCGGTGGGACAGTCAGTCGCCGACCTTTTGAACTTTGCACTCTTTGCTTTCGTTCAAAGTGAGGCATTGATGGAGGCACACTTCACATCGCCGCGTTCCGCCGAAACAAATCATTCCTCCGTAAGGCCCATGTGGTGTTTTGTTACAGAAACATTCCCACAAATGCTGCGTGTTATTATTTTCCTCTCCCTCTCTGAATGAATAGTAACCGCTGTGTGCATCGTGCTTCTATCGTGTAATTACCCTAAATAACGAATCCCTAGTATCCACCGTTGAACGTGTTTGGTTTGATCCAACGCACTCGTGAAGCCACTACGTTCCTATTTTCAGAGAGCTCGTCTGTTAATCCCCAGCAGAGTCCTCGGAACAGAGGAGAAGCCGATGATCCACCAACATGAATAGATGACTGATTACATTTCAGTTATTGTCCGAACGTGTTCTTTTTGGGGATGAACATTTGGCTGTTTAATATATTTAAATAGAATAACATAGTTTCTTAACAAACGGTGAATAATTAAATCACTATTAAGCGTTTATGAATTGATAGCATTGCTGTAGCACTTTGTGTCACTTTGTGTCTTTGTATCAGGACTCGTTTTTGAAGGTTTCGGTCCAGTTCTTGTAGCTTTTACTCGACCTTGTCTCGGCCTCAGACTCAGAGGACTCCGGACTTTATTTTGGGAAGTTTGGGAAGAAATGAAGTTTTTCATTGAGTCATTTCTCGTGAAGAGGGATCTGCGTTCCTTCTGACCGCCGCAAATGAAACATACGTGCTTCCGTTTCTTCCAAATATAAAAGTATGTTTATTCACCTCCGTGAATAATTTAAGAAGTCCCTGACCCCCTGATTAGGTGTCGCTGTGCTGGCTGACGTGGCCACAAGGAGGCAACCTCATTCTGCGGCAGGAAGTAGTGCGACCTGCTGGGGGGGGGCGTAATGGTTGTACAACTTCTTTAACAGTTTGGATTTTCCGTTTTTCACACCCGTTAAGTGCTTCCAGAAGATGTTTTGTGTTGTTTTAAATGTTTGTCTCGGTTGACTATCAGGTGCGTTTGTTTCAGTGAGCTCCACACATCTTTCTGTTCCTGTGCAGCTTCATTCTCTGGCTCGGGTCAAAAGGTCAGATCATCTGGAGGAATTTCCCTTCGGAAAAACAAACCTGTCAAAATGAAATGTACTTGTTGAGCGGTCGCAACACATTCCTGCTGCCGTGACACGTGATTCTATTAAAGAAACATGTGGTTGAACCGGGCTGCTGGAGATGCATTTCTAAATCGGCCTCCAGCATCTGTGGAATTCAGACTCCATATTGAAACGAAAACAAGGAAACTCGTCCACGTCGTTCGTCCGTCAGGCAGCGAAGGTTTGTCACTAAACGAAGGGAGCGTAACCGCCGTCGACAAACGCTGACCTTTCACTTCCTGACACAGCAGTTGTATTTAACACAGCAACGTGCCCCGGGCGACCTGTCACACACACACACACACACACACACACACACACACCGGCTTTGTGTCGGTTCCAAAAAGTCATTCTAAACATGGAGAGTGAAAAGGAGCTCTCCAACGAGCCGAACACACACACGTTACCCGAGGTGGAGCAAACGTCATCGCTTCAACAAACAAAAAGGGGATGTGTAACGCACATTATTTATAATTCTGCACTCACCAGTTTTATACATAAACAAGAGAAGAGACACATTTAAAAAAAAAAAAAAAAAAACGCCCACAAAATCATGTGACATCCATCTTTTTTTATTTTCAAAATATTCTTCAACAGGATGAAAGTCCAGAGCAGCTGACAGAGGCGTCTAGAACAGAAGCACCACTCATTATTGCTGCGTCGCTGCAGGACAAGGCTGTCAGGAGGGGAGGGGAATGAAAAGATAAGTGGGGGGGGTGAAGTCAAACACAGAGACCCGTGGACACGGTCACTCGTCGCACACACACAAAAAAAAGCTGTGGGGATTCTAAAAACTTCAATATTATTTTTAAAAAGCTGCAGATGTCCTATGTGGCGGTTTATTGTGGCTCTGCATCCCGACTGTGCACCATCGGACAAGAAGGGTCCTTCCGTGGAGACCACAGACGTACGCAGAGCTGGTCTGGAGGTCTGGAGGTCTCCACAGTACACGGACACCTTCGGGCGAGATGCAGGACGTCTGCAGCCGCCCGGGGGAAAAAAAGGCCTCGTCGTCTCTTTTAGGTTTCTCAGAGTGGCGATGCGGGATGGAGGCGGAGCAGGAGCTGCGAGCGTGTGGGACGGGGCCGCTGGTTGTCCGTCTCTACTACCACAAGTCTAAAAAAAAATGTCAGCATGGTATAAAAATCGTCAAGAAATCGTAAAAAAAGGATGCTTCTGCTGCCGCGGCGTCGGGGGGGGGAAGATGCCCCGCCGTCTTCACGCCTTCTCCGCGGCGGCCTCCTCAGTTACCTGGAAGCAGAGGACAGAGGAAATGAACGACGCGCCGAGGCAGCCGTTCCCCGTCACTCGGCCAGAAACACCGCTGGAATTAACCGGCTCCGAGAGGCAAACAGGTGCATTTCACTGCACACAGACACGTCACGCTTCCCCCCGCCTCTCTCTCGCTCTCTCTCTCTCTCTCGCCACAGCACTCCACGGCACACTGTCGGCATAAATGTCTGCTCGACTGACATGCAACTTTTGGGAATGAAGGGGTTAGTGTCCAAACACGCACTCTGGAGACGCAGTAGAGACACTCGAGCGTACCCTTGACTCGGACCGTCTCACTCTGCCCTCTCACCGACATCAAGGAGGGAGCCGGGCTTCTGATGGAGGACACACTGACAGACGGACGGGACACGTAGATCTGTGTGTGTGTGTGTGTGTGTGTTGGGATGTGTACCACGGTGGTTGTGCAGTGGTGGAAGTGTAGGTCGTGTTTTTACACAAATGGACAAATTAAGGGAATAAAAGTTATTTTCTCGTCTGTCTAACGAGGACTTTGTTTTTATTTCTGATCCCCCCCCCCTCGCACCTCTTTGGTCTTGGTCTGTCCGTTCTGGGCGGGGCCGTCGTCCTTCTTACCCTTGGCGACGCTTTTCTTTGCCTTCGTGCCCTTATCATCCGCCACCTTCTGCACGGGAGCAACGAGAGACGAGCAAAAAGGACAGAAAACACACGTGAGGTCCTTCCAGTCCTTACAGTTTATACCGTACTAGTTAAATCACACGAGCCCTGCAAACTAGGATTCTCACACTGTAACAAATCCACGGGGAAATGAATAAATGAGTGTGTGTGTGTGTGTGTGTGTGTGTGTGTACCTTGACGATGGCCTTCTTGGGCTTGGTCTCAGCTTTAGGTGGAGCAGATTTCTGCAAATTAAGCACAAGACAGTCAGGACAGACCAACTGAACAGTGCATAGTTAGTAAATTCATATTATTTATGTATCACCCATGTTTTTTCAGCTACATGTAGGAGACTCCCGAGCATGCTGAAGACACCGGGAGCACTACGTGTCTCTGATGCAGTGCAGATAGCAACCCATGCACAATATGCTAGTTTACGGCATTTCATCAAACAGGCTGTTCCATTGAGCAAAGAGAAGGAAGTACCGGATCAGAAAACATGCAAAAAGAATTACAGTTGGATAAGTAAAAGTCAAAAGTAGTTTGATCATTTGGGAAATACACTTTTCCATCCAGGACAGTAGCCGAGAGATGTTTAGCCTAGCTTAGCTTAGCATAAGCAAAGCATACAGCTGGCACCGAGCTGGGGTTCAAGAAAATAGTCCCTGTCAAAACAATAGCTTGTTTTGCACACATTCACAAAATGAGATGTCATGTGCTATTTGTGAGCTTTAGAGTTTTAAACTTTCCAGTCTCTAATGCTCAGCTACCTGGCTGCGAGATGCATATAAGCATATTAGTGCACATGCAAATGTACAAACAGAGGCCTCAATACGGATTGGTTCAACATGTAAAGGTCAGCACTGACAAAAAAAACCCATTGGCTTGTATGGTAGAGCTGCATGATCACATAGAATATATCCGCATTTGCCGGATAATATCGTAGCTATCACTAGTTTGCACTGAGCATTTTGAATGCATTTTACCGTTGAATCATGCAGAACCAAACATCAACAAGCCGTCGCACCAGACGAGACGGAGACAGACGAAGACACCAGAGAAAAGACATGCGTACCAAGCCAGACGCAGCGCTCAGGGAGCACGTTTATGGAATCGCCTCGATCGAATCCATAAAACTGGGTGAGGACTTTGCTCTGGGCCTTGGTAGCAAGACACCTCCTATCCAACAAGACTGAGGCGGGAGGAGGGGTGAGGAAGAAAAGAGGTGAGGACAGGAAGAGGGGGAGAGGGGGGGGGACGAAACTTACCGACAACAACCTCTCTGACCTTCTGGGGGTCTATCGGAGCAAGGGATGATCAATGAGAGACAGCGACAGAGAGAGACAGACATCAGTTGTACCTTTGCAGGCTGATCTTCAGTGCCTGGTGACGGCTACACGTGTCCTAATCATTAACCTGTTATGTGTCTATTCCCTCACACACACACACACACACACACACACACACACACACACAGAAGAATACACGGCACGTGAATGCACGCACACACACAGCACACACTGATCAACGTTTACCTCTTGCTTCGTGACTTTGGAGGCCTCTTTGCCCTCAGGACCCTCTGGAGACTGAACAGGGAAGGAACAACTGTTACTAGAGAGCCACGCAGACATGTGGTGGGTGGTGCTCATCATCAGGGAGATAAACCTCAGAAGTCTGTGTCAGGTTGTTCTGGTCGTGAATCAGACTCATTGCTTAAGCGCTCAGCTGCCCCCTGATTGTCAATAAGAGGGGCATCGTTCACCCTCTGGAGGACCTCGGTCTCTGGTGGGGACGTTTAATGAGGCCCTGCTGGTCCTAAAGGTCACAGCAGGGCAATGAATACAGTAGAGTCGACTTTTAAACACCGGTCGACACTGTTATTTTCTGTGTGCATCCAAATAAAGCAAATCGCTAAGCAGTATATGAAGGTCAAAAGGTCACAAACTGACATCTACTGAGAAACGCTGTACTTCTTGAACGGAAACCAAACTGTTGTAATGAATATTAACCAGCTTTTGCGTGTGTTGATTAATCAATCTGCAACTCTAAAATCTAGTCATTGGGGAAAGTGTGTCTGTGAATATGTTCATAGAGTTCTTATTTTTTTATGATCGTTTAAGATAACACTTTATAAATTTGATTGAAGAAACATATAATATTAATTAAAAACTAACTTTTGCAAATTAACAAATTATGATTTTCCTAAATAATTAAACAAATGTATGTTGCATTCATTGTATACATTGTTCCCCCGCTAGTTGAGCCCAGCAGGTTTGCAATCGCCCCCCCCCCCGAATTCTCTGTCCTCAAAAGGTGGATCCGCGCAGAAAACGGCATGTTTCCAGAAGGCAGAAAAGCCCCTTTCCATGTACGCGCCGGCGCTCTGCAGCTCGTCGAGCAGCCGTGGCCCCGTTTAGAATGTCCCCGGTCCTCCCTCGGTGCTTCCGTCCTCTCCACGCAAACTTAGGTTGCTTCTGTCGGCTTGGCGCTCGACATTCATCACCAGCAGAGACACGGCGATAGGTTTGGGTTTTTATCCGTTTTATTACACGTTACTAAGAACCAATAAGGCGCGCGCCTCGGGGAGTCATTACCAAGCACGTCTCCGGTGAGATTTACGCATCTCTCCATCCGGCGGGTCCGCCCGACATTCACCAGCGCGCACAGTGGACAGGGAAGTGGCGGATAAAAGGACTTCCAGAACGGCCATTGAGATGAACGCGGGGCACATTCAGAGCGTCAAAGGACACACGTGTGTAGGAGATGTAGCCTGTCGCATAGAAGAAACGGATTTTTAAATTAAATCCAAAAGATCGCGACCGGAAAAAAATGCGCTTCCTCAAACTTTGGCATCAGCTCACCTGCCGCGGCGTCGCCACAGAAATCGCGCAGCGCAATTTTTTACCTCGAATGCAAAAAGCAGGAGAAAAAAAAACACAACTAGAAAAAAACTAGAGTGAAGTGAGCCGGACGGCACTGACGACACTCACCTTTCTCTTCGGCATTTTACGCGTTAATTATTCTCCACCAAGCTCGGACGAACTGAGGTCAAACCCGAGGGTCCAAAAAAAAGGGGGGGGATTTGAAGTAACCTCGGAACACGGGATCAATATCTAGGCACCTTCGATAATATGTTGATTATATGCACTCCCCAAAACTCCACGGGCCTGCCTCCAGCGGCCATTGGGCACAAGAGTCCAACCCCTGTGCTGCGCGGACTCCCGATTGGCTCCTCCCGTCTCTATGTAAATAAGTGGCTCGCGGTGATTGGCCGAGGCTGACCGTGGGGTGCCTGTGATTGGCTGCGCGCTACCCGTGCGCAGATTCCGCCAGTCGGCCGTGGCTGAAAGGGGAAAGTGGAGACGAGCCAATGAGAGCGGCGCTCTGGGTGGATCTGGGTAATGTAGGATGCGAGAGAGAACGGGAGAAGAAGCAGGAGCAAAGAAGCAGAAAAAACGAGCCCAATGGCACAATGTCAGCCTCGGAGGAGCTCCAGAACATCTGGGGGGGGGGGGGCTGCTGTAAAGAACTAGAGCAGCATGCAGCTGATATGGCAAAACATCACTGCAGAGGTCCCTGCAGGCCCCTTTATAGTACTAGTAAAACAACGCATTGAGCTACATAAATGCACCATCGCCGACACCCGAGTGGACTCATTTCATCACAAGGACACTTTAAATGAGTGTGAAGTTTCAGGTGTATGTAAGGGTTGGAGGTCAAATGACACATTTCATGATACGTGTTCATCCTTCCTCTAGCAAAGTCTTTACCGGGACACGTCAACGAAGATGTTTAGAGGTTAAAACCATAAACTTATGTTTACAATGATTACTGAGGGAATCAAGAGAAGCAGAGTCATGTTCTCATAGACTCACCTGTGGTGGAGTGAGGGGGGTTAATAGTTCAATTTAATGTTAAATTAGATGTTCTCAAAGAGATCCTTTTCATATCCAACACTTTATTTTACAGTAGCGTTCTGTCTGGCTTCTGCTGGACGCACCTTTAGCACAACGTTTCAAACACAGAAGGCCAGAAAAAACGTTCTACAAAGAAATCAACATTAGCAGCCTCGACATTCTTGTGTAGCATCACAATACAAACACACACACACACACACACGCACACAATAGACAGAGCTTTCCTGGCCAAAGCAACAAAACCCTTCATGTTAGAACCCAGAACACACAGGAGCAGGTAGCTCGATGGCCGCCCCACTGTTCCCTCACACATTCACACCGTCAGCTAAACGGCAGCGAAAACACAATGAGGAACATGTACAACACGTACACACACATAAAGGAAGGACACAAAAGGAGTCCACGCTGAACAGGAATCCTCCCTGGAATGTGGGTTGAAATGTTTTATTGTCACTTCTTTGGGACAAGTCACCACGTCCTTTGGGTTATTTGGCTTTTATAAATATGCACACAAAGCTGTACACGAAAGGTTACACAAAACACACACAACCGACAAATGACGGCCTGGACGTTTTGGTGGTTTGATCCTCGCACAAAAAAAAGACATTTAAAAACCATGAATTTAGACGCTTTCACTTCTGGAAAATGTATTCATAGAATATAATCCGGTCTATGCTAAATGCTAGCTGCTGAGAATGCTACAGGCGGATGTTTAGCATTTTCACCATATAGCTAGTTAGCGTGCTAACATTGAGTACCAGAAGACAGGTCCAGCTGAACGAGATCAGAAGGACAGTCAGAGGGAAATGGCGATCCTCAAAGTGCGTTTGGTGAGTGATCGGAAACATCACGACGTGTGAACTAAAAGTTAGAAGTGTCATAAGTTCCTCCACTGAAGAGAAACCACAGTGAACCTCGTTCCACCTCAAAAGGCCTCAGCTGAGCCAGCGTTCGGTTTGTCCCCGCCGGGCTGCCGTAGAGACGCGGCGCACGTCCACCTTTTAATGGCTCATTGCAAGATGAAGAAAACACAATTGTTTAGGTTTTTACCTCGAGCTTTGCTTTAAGTGTGTGAGCCACAACGTCAGAGGTTTGACAGTAGAAGGACTCTCTGAGACGTTCAGTGACACCTCACCTTTATTCATCACCTTTATTTACTCACAGGCCTTTTAATCATTCACCCGCCTGTGTTGGAACTCAGAGGTCATGAAAAAGGGACATTCGGTTGATGAACAGCGAATTGAAATGTGGTTTTAGAGCTGCGAGCCTCTCGCTTCTCTGAACTTCTTCACATTTAAACGGACATAAACCTTCCAGGCGGCACTTGAGTGACACCTGGTGGATGCAGAGTGTCATTATTGTTGCATGGCGGCCATTGCATCGCACTTACAGCATTGTCATCCCCAGGGGAGAGAGTGGGTGGTGTGTGTGTGTGTCTGTGTGTTTGTGAGGGGGGGGCAAACACGTCATTAGACCTTCTTTTTCTGTATTTAGATAAAGGAACGCCCTTCACATTTGACATTCCTCAATACAATTTATTGCACACATTTTATTTTTTTTTCTCATTTTAAACAAAAGGAAATAAAAAAATTCGTGTAACCCAACAGTCACCAATGTGTCTATTAATAATCTCCCCGCCCTGCTTTACGTCATGGGCACCGGTGCATCCGCGGAGAGAAGCATGCACCTGCAGGAGACACCGGACCGCGTCTCTGTCTTCGCTTTTAACGTCCTTAAATAAACGCGACAGGCCGCTTAGGAGGCGGAACTTCCGTCCGGCTGTCGATCTGCGCGTGCAGCCTGCAGGCGTCCCGTGCACGGTCACATAACGAGGTAAGCTTGTTGACAACACATATTTTTGTTGCTGTCGCGTTTCCTCTCTTGGTTGCATCGCCACCGATCCGCTGAAGTGTCGCTCAGGTACGTGCGCGTCTCTTCACGCGCAGCTGCGCGTTTTAGCCGTTAGCTGCGCAGCTGTAAGAATTATAATCAACATTTAAATAACAAGGAGCTCGGTTTTTTTTCTTTCTTTTTTTCTTTCTCAGGCCTCGACAGGAAGCAATGTCATTTCGACATTTGTGGGTTCTCAAAGATGCATTTAAGTCGTGTGTCTGTCTGTCTGTGTATATATCTCATCAATCTGCCAAAATGTCCTATGACATCATCAATGTACCTCCTGAGACGAGCTTCCTCCATGTTCATGTCAACATAATATAAAAATAGACTTGTCATCGCTTGAAATATCATGTTAGAGCTCCATTATGTGACATAACATCACACACCACACTGCTGCTGAGCATTGTCTTTTTTTTGCACTGATCCATTTGTCTTCTGAGATGCCGATTTAAATATTTAAACCTCCTAAAATGTACCATCAATGTGCCCGTTGTGTCATCTCTAAATCGTTGACGGCTCAAACCCCGAATACATTTGTGCAATGGAGTTACACCGCTTGTCTTCATATTTCAGAAGCCGGAACTCTTGCAATCTCTTGCAATTTGCTTAACTAAATTAGTTATTGATTTATGTATTTGGGGCCGTGGATTTTTTTTTTTATAGCGCAACCACCAAATTATTAGTCATAAACCAAAAATATCCCTTGATTCAAAAGCCAAGATGTCTGTTTCGCACAGTTGGGCCTGTCGACAAGTTTCAAAGGACCGAGAGGTAGAAGAGTGTGAAGTAACATAGTTGCTCGACTGCCTCCTCCCCCTTCTTTGAATGCAGGTCGTCCCGTCACACGCCGCGCGCCATGCTGAGCTGTTCGCCGCGACGAGGCTGCAGACCTCTGCTTCTCCTGTGGGGCCTGATGCTGCCTCTGGTCTCCCCCCATCGCTTGGACCAACGGCCCAAGCTGCTCCTCCTGTCCTTCGACGGCTTCCGCTGGGACTACATCGACCGGGTCCCGACGCCCAACTTCCACGACCTCATCGACAACGGCGTGACGGTGGAGCGGGTGGAGAACGTGTACATCACCAAGACCTTCCCCAACCACTACAGCCTGGTGACCGGGCTCTACGCCGAGACGCACGGCATCGTGGCCAACGAGATGTACGACCCGTCGGCGAACCGCTCCTTCTCCATGGAGACGGACAGCATCTACGAGTCGTGGTGGTGGGAGGAGGCGGTGCCTCTCTGGGTGACCATCCAGAAGGCCGGAGGGCGCAGCGGGGCGGCGATGTGGCCGGGGTCCGACGTGAAGATCCGCGGCGCGTTCCCCAACCGCTACCTCCCGTACAACGCCTCTGTCTCCTTCGAGGCCCGAGTGGGGCGGATCGTCGAGTGGTTCTCCGCCCCCGGGGGGGAGGCGGTGGACTTCGGGGTCCTGTACTGGGAGGAGCCGGACGAGAGCGGCCACCTGCTCGGGCCCGAGAGCTCCGCCATGGACCCGGTCATCATCGACATCGACGCGAAGCTGGGCTACCTCGTCAACGAGCTGAAGAAGGCGGGGCTCTACGAGAGGGTGAACCTGGTGGTGACCAGTGACCACGGCATGACGCAGCTTTCCCCCGACAAGATCATAGAACTGGACGAGTACGTGAGCAGGGACCTGTACACCTGGGTGGACAAGAGTCCGGTGGTGGGAATCCTGCCCGCGGAAGGTACACCTTTAGAAGATATGAAGCTGCTGCTACGAGACCGTTAACGTAGCTACTAGGGGAGACAGCTAGCCCGGGTCCAACTACCACTACCTACTCTAAAACATGCTAATGGACGTGTTGTGTACTTTCTTCAGGGAAGAACGACGAGGTGTACAGCAAGCTGGTGGACGCCAACCCCAACATGGCGGTGTACAAGAAGGAAGACCTCCCCGAGCGCCTCCACTACCAACGCAACGTCAGGATCATGCCCATCCTCATCGAGTCCAAGGAGGGCTGGACCATCATGCGGAACCGGACCGAGCCCTTCATGCGTACGTATTCCAACAGCACGGTCGGCTGCTTCGTGACTGAACACACTCGACTGTGTGTGTTCTTCTCTTCCCCTTTTGCTTCGAGCTTCAGTCTGCTCTATTAATAGCTTCACAAGGGCTGCAGAAGACGTCTGTCTGGGTTTGGTAGTTTTTCTCGCGCCACATTTTTTAAAAGCGAAGTCTTTCTACAATAAAAATGAGACATTGGACATGTTAAGCTGCGTGAGCGGCTCCTTGCAGCCAACCAGCTAAAGTTCCTACGCTGCTGTTGAAGTCTTGTTAATCAGTAAAATGACCCCGGAGAGTCTGTGGCTGCTCCGCTGAATGTGTGTCCTACGACACGACGCCGTGTAGCCGCATGAGTTATGCAAGATCAATGGGCTGACAGTAACAATAGCAGTTACTGTCAGCGTCTCAGTGCATTGCAGTGGTGGCACTTGTGTATCCTGGTGTGTGGACCCGCTGTGCACGAGTCGCTCCTTTACAGGCCTTGCTCTTCCTGTTCCATATTTGCGGGGAGGGTTACCAAAGCTGCTGCGTTGTTTAAAGCCATGTCAACGCGCTTCCCTGCTCTTTGCATTTCACCTGAGCCGTTATTTGGACAAATAGAGTGACAGTGGATTCAGTTCTCGTTTTTGCTCGGGTGTTGCCGTGTTTGATTAGGCGGTAAGCGTTCGGCTGGAGTGGACCGTGACCGTGGTAAATCATCTGAGGGAGCAGCAGATCCATGCAGATCTATCCACAACCATCAAATGAAATAATGCGACTGTTTTTCTTGTCTTCTTCCTCCCAGTCGGGAACCACGGCTTCGACAACGCCCTGCGCAGCATGCAGCCCGTGTTCGTGGCCCGCGGGCCGGCCTTCCGCCAGAAATACGTCAAGGACTCCATGCGCGCCGTCGACCTCTACCCTCTCATGTGCCACATCCTGTCCGTCCCCGCGCTGCCCAACAACGGCTCCCTGCGCAACGTGCAGGACCTGCTGTCCCAGGAGCCGGCCCGGACCACGCCCAGCGCCCCTCCCCAGGCCCGCGCGCACTCCTACGCCCCCGTGATGGGCTCCTTCCTCGGCGTGGTGATGGTGCTGGGCTTCCTGGTGGTCTACGTGAAACAGGTGACCCTCAGACAGCTGCCCTCGCTGAAGCACCGGAGCAGGGAGATGTCGCAGCCGCTGCTGCAGGAGGACGTGCACCTGTAGGCGGAGGGAGAGGGAGACGACGACGGCCGGGCGTGAAAACGGAGGTATCGCTCCCCCAAGGTAGAAGAACCTCCCCCTCCCCCTCCCTCATGCCACTAAATGTCATTGTGCTGCTCTTTTTATCAGTTGGAGGCAAAGGGAATGCAATTAACTCGCGTGAAGATGTGCATCCGGCTTTCTTGAGTGTGAGGGAAATGTTTGGGCTCCTGGTTCGATAATAAACCTCTTCATGGGCTTTGGTGGGTTTGCTTTTGGGCTCCTCGTTGTCGTGTAATAACGGGAGTTTTGCCTGTGATTCTAGGAAGTGTGAACCTTTTCGTTGGTCCAAAACTGAGACTTGGAAAACACTCAGGTGTCAGTATGCTCGAAACAACGTGGAGGGAACTAATTATCTCTCTCTGCGCCATTATAATTCATCATTTAAACCTCACCTTCTTGGGAGGGCCACATAACTCTATCGGTCAATACGGATCAACAATGATCAACTATTAGTATCGGCAGCAACAAATCCACCCGGGGTTTCTAAAAGTTGTATTTGCTCACTTTTTCTTGCTTGTCCGTCTTTGAGTTTCCTGACCCGTTGCCTCGTTGCCATCCCGTCTGCTGAAAGCGATCAAAGCTGAGGAGCCACACGGAGACGACGGTTCCCTCGGTTGCTCTGCACTTGGGCAGAAGGCTCCGATCGCTTCAGGCTGAAGCTGCGTGTCTTTGGAAGGTAAAAGCAAAACAGACGGTGAACGGCACCTTTTCAAACCGAGGTGAAAGTGCCTGACAGAAGCTGCCCGTCACTACGAACAGTTCGACGCATACTGACACCGACCGTTCTGCTTGTTCTCTGACGTGAGTTACTTTGAAATATAAACGCTGTGGTTTGTCAGGAAAGTGATCGCTGTTAGTTTAGTGCCAGGAGGTCGCCTGGGGGTTTGTTATTTTCGATTGTTACCTGGAAGTAGATGTTCCTCACAACTTTGCTCCTTTTAGTAGTGAGTTACCATTTGCCTTTTAACTTAACGGAGAACGTGTCTCCGAGCTGTGCAATCGTCAGTGCGGTTTTTTTTTTGTGTGTGTAGTTTTTGTGTTTGGAGTTCAGCCCTCCGGCTCGTAGTCGTAGCCGTTTGTTGGTGAACTGTGAAGTGTAATTCCTGTGGGTCGGTATTTCGTCATGGGGGGTTTTGAGGGTTTCTGGCTGTTTTTGTTGAGAAGTCCATTTGGACTTTGACCTGCGGGGAACTGTTGCCCCTGATTTGCACTAAACGGGATGGAGATGAAACGGGACAAAGGGGCAGAAGCTGGATGCTTTTAGGTCATTTGTAGTTTGCACGACTTGTAGGTAGTGGCCATCTGAAATGGTGAAAAATAAATAAATAGGTGCCTCTCGCCAAAGTTTTTCAGAAAACAGTTCATTTTTCTCAGTTCTTCTAATTGCATTGAGTAATACATGTGCCCCCCCCCCCCCCCCCCCGCCCCCCCACTGCACCCCCCTCCAAATAAAAATAAATGACAGACATCACTGTGATACTAAAAAAATGTAAATTCACAAAAATCAAAGCATTTTTATTGAAATTGTTAATTTTTGTGATCGTTGTCTGCTTGTTTTCTCTGGCTCCTTCAAAGAAGAATTAAATCCATCCACACATTAATAATTCACTTGTAATTTGTTAGAAAAAAAAACAACGCATCAGCTGAATCTGTTGATTATTAACTCTTTTTCAAAATGAAAAGGATTCACCGACAAACTCTTTGCCACGTTGATGCAATTAAAGATGTGAAACCGAGCCATTTGTGTGTGTGTGTGTTTTATAAGATGCCCTTCTACACTCAGTGAAAGTCCCACTGTGACTTACCTAATATGCATGAATAATGGTCACACGTTGTGGGGCTGAATCCTTTGTTGCGGATAGAAAGAGCCAATTATTTAAGATGATGCTGAATGTAAGAATTTACTTTAGAAATAAGATCAGGGTTGTAGCGACAAACCAACCGAATGTCTCATGAAGTAAGAAAGAAAAAACAACCACCGGAGAGGTGTTACATCTGAGCCGACGTGTCCTCGCAGGCATCGACCTTTGCATAAATTAGCTGCTAACTTGCAGGTCAAAGTTCTCCTTCCGAGTTATCGCTGGAATTTGCCCGGAGGCTCAGTCAGTCAGAAGCAGGCGCGACTGTTCCACCTCGACGGCTCTCCTCCCGCACGGCCAGGGCCTCCGCACGGACACACACACACACGTACATTATAACACTTACAGAAACCCAGCGGAGACCATGGAGCGCGTCTGTGACGCAGCGGGGGAGGGGAGCGCGCGGGCAGCGGACAGCGAGGTGCAGGTCCACGTGCCCGCGGACGCGGCGCGCGGCTCCCCGGACTACATGGACACCAGGGACGAGGACAAGCGAAGCAGCTCGTCCTCTTCCTCCTCCTCCAGCGACGACGAGGAGGAGAAGGAGGAGAAGGTAGCGGCGCAGGTGAGCGCGGAGCCGGAGGTCCAGCTGGAGGCGAACGCGGAGGAGCGCCCCGGGTCCCGGCGCTCCTCCGCCTCCTCCTCCTCGTCCCACGGAGACCCGTGCGACGACCCGCCGCTCCGGCCGACGGTCCTGGAAGAAGCCGCCGCGGGAGACGACGGGATGCTGATGTGCTTCACCCACCCGGACTCCGACTCCGCGCCGAGCGAGTCCGTCGACTACAACCTGAAGACGCTGGAGGAGTTCCGGCCGGATGAGAGCAGCGCGGCGCCGCCGGACCCGGAGCAGCCGGACATCTCCCTGTTCGTCAGGGTAAGACGCGTCCCGGGACGTGTTGACATTAGTTCTGCAGGATGAGACGATTAAAGTGATTAAAGTAAAGGTATCACTCTAATGGCCGGTCCCTGAGTGCAGCCTGCTCGTTTTAATTAGTTTATAGGGGATCACCAGAGTTATCTTCACCTATAAAAACTCAATCATAATTGATTTGTTGTTTTATTGCCGTTACCACTATCACATGTGTTGATTTGTTGTATTATCAACAAACTATTAATTCAAATGTATGGTGAGTAAAACATACAACGTTCCCGTCAGTTTCAGACAACTGAAACAAGTTTCTTGGGTAAATTAAGTGTTCATTTCTACCATTTGAACACCAACATCACTAAACCATAAACAAACTGGGGCGTTTTACATAAACGAGACCCACAAATATAGTTCACACTCATTCATAACCAATGTATGAACACGGTTCAACTATAAAGGTCACTTCTGTAAAGTGGAACCAACCGCGTGGATCCGTAAATCTGCATTCTCTCCACCGGCCATCAGGGGGCGACTCCTCTGGCTGACGAAACAAATCACATTTTACAGTCCCAGAAAATCACTCAACATCTCACTTTAATTCACGAGTTCATGGTTTCAACCTCTGGTTTAAGGGTTAATTCACTGAATTCTGGTCCTATTTAGCTGACATGACAACATTTAAAAGAAGCGAATATCATGTGTGTGTATATTGCAAAACATGGTTTGAGCAGGTAAAATGTCAGAAGCGTGAATCTCTTCAACCAGTGACTTTAATCTTCCGGCCGCCCGATTTGTAATAATTAACTCATTTACTGTACGACCATAGAAACCGGGGCTGAACTCCGTGCCTGAGCAAATCCCACTGTGTGTTTTTCGCTGCTTTTTTTCCCGATAGGGCCGCTCTGTGAGGGGGGGGGGGGGGGGGTGCTATCAGCGCAGCCAGGGGTCACTTTGCTGATTGGGCAACAGAGATTGGGAGTCGTGTGTCTGAGCTCAGCGAGACGCCTCGTCACATCCACGCAGTCATCATCGCTCCAACCTGACAATCCGACCCGCGCGCAAACATGCAAACATACAATGAGGCCGTCTTGAGGAACAAGACGTTGCCGGTGTCCTGGATGTCGTTTCACGGAAGTTGTGTCAAACGGGGGCCGTAGTTCTCCACTCCTCTGCACAGCACCCCGCCCCTCTGTCTTATCCGACTCGTGGGTGGATTTCCCAACAGTTTAATCATCAACGATAGCCATAAACCAGACCTGTAAAAGTGGGGAGGGGGGGCAGGAAACTCTGCTGCTGTCTGAGAGAACGCAGGTGGCTGCAGACTATCGCCGCTTGATCCCCGTGTCAGTGTGATAACGACTCCCAGCAAGATAACACAAACGTAGAGGACGTTGAACATGTTGCGTGCCGTTACAATCATGTCGGCTCGATGGTGCTGACTTTCCCTCTCGCAATTAAGACGGAGCGTCCAAACAGAGAGTTCAAACCCTCCTTGCGCCTTTTCCTCTGGAGGAACACACAATGTCGGTTAGTGTTTGATGTCCAGGTGAATGATTAGCCCAACGAGTCGGGGGCCGCGCTTCCCTTTGTCTCGAGAGGACAACTCGTGAGCCTTTAATGGTCTGGTGACCATCAAAGAATTCTCTGGAAATGTGCTTGAGATGAGATTAGCATGCACCGTCCAATCTGCGTGCTGAATGTAGAGCTACGACTAGCAACCGGTTAGCTTAGCACGAAGACTGGAAAGGGGCAATTTGTTGATCATCAGTGTTCAAGTCAACGTAACCTCCCGAAGCACCTCAAAGCGCAATGATTAACGGAGTGTCTTTTATTGGAGGGTGAGCGAACTGCGGCAAGAAAGCTAAATATGTGAGTTAACTATGTCGAACCAGTCCTTTAATCTTTGCACAGTGCCATTTAGGAGTAAGCCTGCCCTTTATTTTTGTTACATCTTACCATTCCATGTGTTAATTCAAATTTATTAAAACATATCAAAGGAAATAAACAGCAAAGAGCGATAGGACGTGTAACACATTTAGTAAGTCCTCATAAACACTTGCAATGAACTGTGTGCTGCATGTTGGCACGTCGGCCAGGAGAGGGCGCTGCTCCATCAATAGAATCTACATCTTCCCACAGCGCCCCTTCCTTTTATTACCTTTTTGAGTAAATAAACTAACATTCTTAATGATAATAATTTCCAGAGGAATCTTGGATTTATTTGTGGCTTTATAGACAACCTGATCTGACCTCAAAAAAAGGACAAAAGAGAGAGATGATACAGACGGGAGGGAGGTGATTGAGTGTGTGCGTTTGTGTGCGTTTGTGTTGGAGGGGAGTTTGGTTGCAGCAGTGGGAAGAGGGAGATGGAGCTCCGCCCCTCCCGGGTCATAGACGGACACCTGTTCTCCGCTTCATGTCAGTGAGAGCTGGCTGTGCTCTCCATCTGTGTGGTAAATCAGAGCGCGGGGCTCCACCTGCCACCTGGACGGGACAGACGCGAGGCGGAGGAGCTTCTGGGGACCAGAAGGTGGAGGACCTCAACAAATCCCGGACTAGAAAACAAACTCAAGGGGGAGATAAGCGCGGTGAAGATATCTCAGGGTTTCTTTTTGCATCTGTTTTTCTGGAGAATGTAGACCTTCCAAAGATAAGCAAAGGACTTCAGTTACCATTAAGATAAAAAGAATCAAGGTGACCCGGCATCATGACCACGAACAGCCAAGACAGAGACCCTGATATCGAGCTTTTTGTCAAGGTAAGACGAGGACGAGGGTGTATTCCGGTGTTTTCCTAGAATGGCGCTTTAACCGAAGACGGGGGACAGTGAATGAGCGGCGCTGCGTGTCGTGGAAAGCTCGTGTAACGCGATAGCAGAGGTCGAGTTGCCCCCTGTTGCCCCCGGATCGTAGTGACGGTGTCACCGGAGCTGCTCGCTGATGGAGGCGCGTCGCTCCAAAAATACACACTAAAGGAACGGGCAGCTTCACTGCGCGTGAGAAACACGTCACATGAAACACCTGAGGCCGGAGAGGTGGAGGGAAGCAGGCGGAGGAGCTCCTCGCTGGTGCCGAGGCCAGTCTCCGACTCCCCGTCTCCAGGGAGACCCGTCGGCCTGGTGACGGGAAGTCAACCGGCACTCATCCTTCATTTGTCATTAACAACGTCGCTTCGGTGCATCAAACACCTTTTGTCCTGCAAACAATGTAAACAACGTTCCAACATGTCGAGACACAATTCATCTGTGTGGAGCTCACGGGATTCTCCATGTGGTCCAATAAGTGTGCTACTGGTTTACTTTACAATGCTCCCTCCCAGTGCTCATCTATTATTTCCACCCTGCCCCCACCCCCCCCCCCCCCCCCCCCCGTGTCCTTCTTCAGATCCGAGCACCTGTGTGTGTGTGTGTGTGTGTGTGTGTGTGTGTGTGTGTGTGTGTGTGTGTGTGTGCGCACCGGATCACGTGGAACACCGTCGCCTCCAGCGGACCCCTGAGCGGCCGCATCCCCCTGCCCTCGTGCGCGGTTGCGTGTGACACCCTTTGTCGGGAGGGGTTCTAGATGTTGGTGGGCCTATTATCAGGCCTGTGTATTGTGTTACCGCCGAGCCCACATGCGCATCCACATGGGCGTCAGCGGGCTGGCGTGCGTCCAGCGGGCTCAGCGGCTTTTCGGCTGAACGCTCCGCGTGTTCCGGCGTTTGCGAGGGCGTCCGTCTTCGTGGATTCCTGTTTGCGTCACCGGCCGGGGCAAATGTATAAAGTGCAGGAACTCCTCTGCTTGTTTGTTGGTTTCATTTCTAGTTGAAAGTCTCTGTTGACCTCGGGGGTCACTGCACTCACTGCGACTGCAGACCTGCAGGCCGTGAACCAGGGGAAGGATTCCCTGCATGCATAATTCAGCGCGGCGATGTGGCTCAGGTGTCAGGCGCTGATGCTCGGCTGCGTATCCGTCACGCAAGCGAGCGGGCTACGAAGAGGAGGCGATGGTACCAGTAGTGCCGAGAGAGACTTTGAGGGGTGAGGCAGAGTAAAGACTGAGGCCGTCACGGATCTGAAGTAAAAGGGCCGTGCTGCACACCGGTGTCCACACAGTTCACATGAGACAGTACTGAGGACTGAGGACTGATTGCTTTTACTGTCCTTTGTCTCGTGCATCCGTGCGTCTGCGTAGTGTTTTCCATGAACGACCTCACTGGTCAAATAAGGGTCAGATAAGAGTCAGCTAACATCAATATGTGTTTAATTGTGAGCAAGGTTGACAACCGGGGAACCAGCGGCTGGAAGCAGGAGCAGTTAATGTACCTTTCCTGATTAAATCGGCAATAAACAGACAGAGTGGACTCGTGATCAGATGCTCCACCAACACGATTCTCTTCAGGCAGGCCGACTCCCCCTCTGAAGCTCCGCCCCCACCGCGTCTCACCTTCTCTTTTTTTCATCGTCCGCAGGCCGGCAACGACGGGGAAAGCATCGGCAACTGTCCCTTCTCCCAGCGCCTCTTCATGATCCTCTGGCTCAAAGGGGTCGTGTTCAACGTCACCACCGTCGACCTCAAAAGGTCAGAGGGGTCGGGCCGCGTCCAGCGCACGACAAAAAGCACACACAAACACACCCGCGTCCAACCCCCGTCTGTGTGTCTGTGTGTGTCTTTCTCTCCGCAGGAAGCCGGCGGATCTGCACAACCTGGCACCGGGCACGCACCCTCCCTTCCTGACCTTCAACGGAGAAGTGAAGACCGACATCAACAAGATCGAGGAGTTCCTGGAGGAGACGCTCAGCCCCCCAAAGTAATTCACCCGGAAGCCTTTACGGACCCGTTTCCCCTCGGCGACGCAACGAAGGCCGATTGCCGGCGTTCAGAGCGGGTCGATGACTACACTAAGGTTTTATTATAAATAGTCGTTCCCATGAAGCCGCTTCAGGGAAAAAAACCCGTCAGATTAACTTAATCCTTCTTTTAGTGGCTGCAGAGCTTTGCTTTGTCTATAAATGGAGCTTAGTGTGAGAGTGTAACACGCTCGCAGTCTGAGCTCCGGTCCAGGTGTTAAAGCCATCCAGATGCTTTCGGTCTGACCCCCTGCCCCCCCCCCCCTCTCTCCCTCTGCTCAGGTATCCCAAACTAGCCGCCAAGCAGAGGGAGTCCAACACAGCTGGAAACGACATCTTCGCCAAGTTCTCGGCCTACATCAAGAACACCAGACCGGAGGCCAACGCCGGTGGGCCGCTCGCCTTGTTTCACACCCCCAGCTCGCGCTCACGTGCAGCGGCTGCTATTAAATTCCCCCACTAGGGCGCAGCAGAGCTCAGTGCACCAGACTTGGCTTCGTTCTGCTGTGCTGCCACCTAGTGGGAACACCCGCCCCCCTCACCCCCTCTCTAACCCACGTGTGCTCAGTCCTAGAGAAAGGCCTGAGCAAGGCCCTGAAGAAGCTGGACGACTACCTGAACAGCCCGCTGCCGGACGAGATCGACGCCGACAGCCCGGAGGAGGAGAAGGGCTCCGAGCGATGCTTCCTGGACGGCGGCGAGCTCACGCTGGCAGACTGCAACCTGCTGCCCAAACTGCACATAGTCAAGGTGAAGAGGGGGGTCACCGGGGGGGGGGGGTTGGTGGTTAACGGGGCCCTTTAAAGCGTCCGTCTGAAGAGGACGTAAACGGCTCATTTCGTGTCGTTTTAAACAACGATGTTAATATCGTATCTGTCAATAAGCCGCGTCATAAGTCTCTCCGCTCTGCCTCGCCCGCCAGGTGGTGGCCAAGAAGTACCGCGGCTACGACATCCCCGCCGACATGTCGGGCGTGTGGCGCTACCTGAAGAGCGCCTACACGCGCGACGAGTTCACCAACACCTGCGCCGCCGACTCCGAGATCGAGACGGCCTACATGGACGTGGCGAGGAGGCTGGCCAAGTGACCCGGCAGAGCGGGCCGAGCTGCGAGCGGATAGAAACACCCCCCCCACCCCGCACACACACAAAACAAACTAGTGACAGGGCGGCTGCTTCACCGCTCGACGCCGCAGACAAACAGACCAACGGCAACGCGTACTCATTCAACGCAACTCGCAGGTTTTTAGGCCGCTTCCTCCGACTTCGGTTCGGCCGGTTATTTATTTCCTCTCAACACAAAGCTTCTCTTTCTGACTGCAGTGTGTGTCATCACACCTGCTTCCATCGATGATTGATGATCGCAGCGCTTAGATTTTTTGCTGAATGTGCATGTTTGGATCCGTGGATTAGATTTTTTGATTTTCTTTGATTGATTTGAACGCGGGGTTTGATTCTGACAGGTTAAGATTCTAACGGGGACGTTAATGGCTTAGAACGACGCTTGTTTCTCATTTGTTTGCGTGCATGAATCTGTTTTAAAATGGAGTTAAGGCTTAAGACGGAAAAGCCCCCCAGCTCATGTGCCTTTATTTGGAATAATCAAACAACGCCAATGGATTCCTTGTAGCTCTTGATTTAGTCACATGACACTGTGGACTGAGAGAGTATTTATAAGCGGCCGGATGGCGTAGTGCTGCGATGAAAAGCGTCTTCCGGGTCATCGACGGTCGCCCCCCCTCAAAGAGACATTTCCCGCGCTCCGGGGAGCCTAGGAAAGTTCAGAAAGTCTCACTGTCCACACGGCGGCGGGTGGAAATTTGTCTCGGGGCTTATCGTCTTTGGCCCGGCGTCGGGCCGCGTCGTCGGCGAGACTTCCTCCTAAAACCTCGTGTGGTTTGGACCCAAACGCACAACGTGAAATCGGAGCGCGGCGACTGAAAGGCCTCGCTCGCTGCGAAGCGCCACAAATAAAATAATATTTTCACAAACCCGCTTCTGCCTTTTCTTCTTTCGCTCGTTCCCGGCCAGGTGATCAATCAGCGCTGATGCCGGGCGAAGGCGCCGGGCGAAGGGGGCCGGGCGCCGCGCTTCGGGTGACGGCGAAGGTGCCGTCCTGAAAAGGGTTAAGTGTGCCTGACTGAGTTGATCAAATCCAGCGGTGCAGGTCTGGTTCTCCATCCAGAGAGAGAGAGGGGGAGGGGGCGAGAGAGGGAGAGAGTGATGACCGTTGACAGGCTTAAATAGAGGCTTCCATGCCAGGGATCAAACGCCGTCCCTCTTCTCCACTCTCTCATTAAGACGGAAAACCCGAACGCCGCCATCCGATCCGTCTCCATTTTTCCCCTCAAAGGAGTCTGACTTGAAAGATCCGCGCCTGTCGGATTTACAATGGCGGGGCCGGCGCGGTGTTTACCGAGACGCGGCCCTGCCAGAAACAACAGTCGAAAGAAAAATAAATGGAGCCTGCCCGTGTTTCCACAGGAGTCAGGAAATATGGAGCGGGCCTTGTGCCTCGCTGTTTGGTAATTAGTACCTAAACATCGCTGTCCTTGGATCCCATCGCTCACGTGCGGCGTTCCTGCGAGCCGGATAATATACAGCGGGGCATTAACGTCAAACACGTCTGGCCGCGCGGCGGCCCCCGGCACGCCACATTAATCTGCTGCTACGCTCCCGGCGGACCCACCAGTTGCCCGGCCTTGGCCCCGGGCCCCCGCCGCCCATTCGGTGCCGACGGGGGGGACGCGAACACACCGCGCGCTTTTACTGCCAGGTTTAGGAAACCTTTTCAGCTCAGGCATAAATTGTCTAAATTGAGCCCCGCTTTTGAAGGGCCCGAGGTGATTAGAACCAACTGGTGTGCGTTTGGCGGCGCGAGGACCCACCAGGAACACGCCTGTGATCCAATTAGGGGCCCGAACGCAGTGCAGGAAACACATCACGCCCCTGCAGTCTGCGCATTGCACCCAGGAGACGGGCACATGTGCTCCAGCCCCAGGTGAACTCCGCTGCATCGCGGCGCGTTTAATCATTACATTCGGCATCTGTTCTTCTGCTGAACGAGAGTCTTTGCTGCGATCATGTGGATGAATAAATGTCATGTGCATTATGTGTAACAGAAACCAAGATGGTGGCCTGCAAATGACTTATGCGCTTCCTCAATTAATACATTTTCTTTTCTACTTTGTCATCAGCTGCAGCTCTAAATAGCACTTTCTATTATTTTCCATTTTCATAAACTTTTCCTATTTTTCTTGGGTTGTTTCAAACCAGAATGGAACTTTCTGGCTACCTGAATGTTATGTCAATAAATCAGAGGCGCAGATGACCAAAGCAGAGATTCGGCTCCTCTCAAACGCGTCGATTCACGACTGACATGTGACATCGGCGGGGAGGTGGCGGCCGACGTCCTGCAGGCCCGACGGGGAAGCGTCCAATCAGAGGAGCCATGTCATAACAGGGGATCGAGTTTGGGAGCAGACGTGGCTCGGGAGGAGTCCTCGTGGCTTCCACCCGCAGACAGACAGCATCCCCCCCTACCCCCCTCCCCCTTACACACACACACACTCACACACTCGGAGGTTTGAGTGACTTGCGGCGAGGCGTGACGGGGTCGTCGATCCGCCCGGCGCACGCCTGCGGTCTGGGCGTAAGACTGACGAGCTCACCAGAGGCGAGTCGCTGGCGCCCTCGGAGGCCTCGGCGGCCTGAAGTCAGGTGATCGAGACACTTCTCTCCGTATTTAAAGCAACTAGCCACCAGAAGGAAGGCCCGAAGACGAGAATAAACCGATCCGAGAGGGCTTCTTTGGAGAGGAGTAACCACGTCGGCCCGGGTCGCTTTGCGCTGCGGCTCAGATTTACTGGTTGGGGCTTTGGCTCCCAGTCGCTGGACCACATGAAGCAGCCCGTGGTCACTGGAGGAGGATGTGGACGGCGTGCTAATTATGTGAGATGATGATGTCAGGTATCGATACCCACGAGTGAGCCAGGACTCTCCCCCCCCGGCGGCGACCACACTCGCATCCACATGTCGGACGTGTCTGGATCCTCGGCGGCCCGCGCTCACGCGCGCCGGCTGTAAATCATCGCTTTCGCCTGCAGGAAACGTGCGGCGTTTCGATTTTCCAGCCGTAAACCGTGAAACCCGCCTCGAACACGAGTCGTGGTCCTTGGAGAGCGCAGGGGGGCGGGGGGTGGGGGAACGTTTAGAGCAGAATCGCCCCCCCTCCCTCCTCCGCCTGTGTTGCTGTTCCCTTTACCGCGAGTCGCTCCCGCTGACGTTTGAGGTTTGAAACGGCGACGCGGAAATGGAGGCCTCGGACAGAGAGGCCTTTAGTTTGTGTGTTTGGTCGCTGTCCGTGGTCCTGACACTTTTCACTGTAATTCCCTCCTCTTTTCGGGGGGCGTGGCCGTGTGCCGGAGTGTAAATCCAGTAAAACTGGCAGAGCTCAACAAACGTCGTCTCTATGTTTCAGAAGTTCACCGCTCTGCGTTTTGTTTTGTCATGTTTGATCTGAATGCATCCTGGTGCTGGATGTCGGGCTGCCGCCACCTGCCAGGTGATCTTTTCTTTAATGACGGGTCGAAGGACCGGTCCCCGTTTTACGGCCCCCCCTCTCTCTGAGGGTGGGGCTCTTTTCAGTGATGGATCCAGGCTGCTGGGCCTCCAGTAATTGTGCCACTCACCAGTTTGGCCCCATCCAGGCTGCCTTTGGCTGTGTGGAGCCGCGTGCAGCTCAGTGTGGGTGGGCCCCGGGCCCCTGTCTTGGTCCCGCAGGTTAAAAAAAAAAATACAAGAAAACCACTAGAGAGCGCCAAAGTACACAGTTATTGTTGACTCGGTTTCAAATGATCTAGAGCTGGGGAGGGGGGGGGCTCAATTACAATCACATCGGATTAGGATCAATTCTTTCAGGGCGGGCATGCCTAGAGACGTTACGGTGGCCCGTTGCCGTCGGTTACCATTTGATGACATCAGATTCAGGGAGGTCAACGGTTCCTCGCCCTGAATTCATCTCGATGAGAAATCAAGATGCAGCGATTCCTGCTGAAGTTCAGTGCGCGTGCACGCACGCACACACACACACACACACACACACACACTCATCAGTGGAGACGAAACAGAGGCATGAGCTCTGAGCGCTACGGGACCCTCGAGGATCACGTCCCGCCTGAGCTGCTGCTCTGACACGTCTGTAGAGGTCAACAGTTTGTATACGAGCCGTGAGCTGTGTGTGTGTGTGTGTGTTGCATAAGTAGGAGACTGCAGCCTCCCTGACATCACAACCTGGTATCAGGTCATCTCTGCGTGTCTGTGTCCCGTTGCTCGTTGTCATAATTACCAGACGCGGCTGAGAATGCTGCGAATGCGAATCCGACACCAGCGGGAGCTTTTTTTTCCCGCAATCTACATTCATGGAAATGCACGAGAAAGTTCCCAATGTGAACCTTAAAAAAACACCTCTCTGTTTCACCGTGTGTGTGTGTGTGTGTGTGTGTGTGTGTGTCTCTGCGTGCGCGCTTAGATTGGCTCTATTATGTCTTGGAATAATGTAAAACAGCTTCCCCGGGTCTCCGTGTCTCTGCTCCTGTCTCCATCGCTCTGTTTTCCCGGAGTACCTTTGAAATGAAGCCATGGCGGCGGCGGCGGCGGCAGAAGGAGCCTGGCTGAGCGCAAAGGTCGTGATCAAAGGTCACCTCCGATTAGAACAGTTAAGTTTAATCCATCTCCAAGTGACTATTGTTTGTTCATATGAATAATAAAAGGTGCGGAGAGTTTCTGCTCACAGCTACAAAGGAAGCAGAGAACCGTCCCGGCGTGGAACCCGTCGCTGTGTTTCAGAGCTCTTCTTCACTCATGTGAACTTGCTTCAGGAAGTCACACATTTATTGTTGTAGCTCTAAAATGATCTCATAATAAAAGTTTTTATAACAAGGGATCGTGTACACAGAACATATTTAACAGTTTACTGCAGTTTAAATGATCTCTTTTTAAAATAAAACAAAGAGCAGATGAGGAAACGTAAATACTCGTCTGTGTCTTCAGTGGAATGAGGAGATCGAGAAGAAGAATTAAGTTACAAAATTCCTATTTTATTCTTAAAATAAACAAAATGTACAATCACAATGCCAATTTCACTCACTGTTGTCAGGTCTGTTTGTCCCTTTAAAAAAAGAAAAACCCCTCACTTGATCTTTATGAAACGTACCAGCAACATCTAACGGACCTCCACAAGTTTCAGGTTCCTGACAGTTAATGAGAGAAGAAGCACAACAAAAGACACGACGAGTCAACTTTACACGAGAGCAGAGTAAGCTATGGTTTCCTGGATATCATACACGATCATTAAATAATACAAGCAACATTTAACCCAAAGGAAAGAAAAAGGGGATGAACTTTGTTTACTGAAGAGAAGAAGAAGAAAAAAAACACACAAACAAAAGCAGATGAGGACGAGCGCGATGTCAGTGCTGCGTTGATGTGTAAACACTCCAAAGACCATTTCCTGTCCAAGGTTTGGAAAAAAACAAAAAAAAAAAGGATGAAATAAATTGCAACAGATGTGCAGAGACACACTGGATGTCTGCGCCTCAACATCACGACACTCGAGAAGGTTTCTGTTCTGCAGAAATGCAGCGCGACGCGTTCGACGGGTTATTGTGTTGCTACCTTCATGCGCCGAACATCGAGGGGAAACGCTCCTTTCTCAAACAAACGGGATCAGATTCAAATGCCATGTGAAAACGGCTCGTTTGGCCAAGTGTTATCCGTGTGTGCGTGTGTGTGTGTGTGTGTGTGTGTGTGTATGTGAGGAGCCCTGCTGGCAGCCGGCTGCAAGTGCTGCTAGAAATAAAACAAGAAATAAGTGCTTTGCGAAACAAACATACACAAGTCTCCCACAACTTTTGGTCACCAGTTTGCTGCCAGCAGCTGCATCCAATCACCTTCCTGTAACTTCAACTTAACAAAAAAAAACCCATCAGACCTCCTTTCACGCCGGGGCTTTTTTAGACGTGGAGGTTACGAAAGGAGAAGCGAACGAATGAGGGCGAATAAATAAATGTCCGAAGGAATGTCAGCGTGCGTCTCTTTGGTCTTCGGCTGCGATCGTTTTGGTTTCCAGCCTCGGACACCGAAGGAGAGAAGAAAAGGAACAAAGAAAGTACCCGTGTGTGTCACACACCAAGACAAACCGTCTCTTGCATCACATTGTGCGTGTCCCCCACGCCCCCCCCCCCCCCGATGACCTTGAGCCATTCAGAACAGTTCCAGTTGGAGATGATTCGGGTCCTGAGGAGCGAAGCAGGACGTCCGACCTGCTGCTGCTGCCTGTGTGCATGTCTGGGCCGGATGGACCAGAGACGTCGTCGCAGCATTCGGAGGGACGACGCCAGTTATTGCTCAATAAATACCGGTTGAGGTTTGGAGAAACACGTTGCAATGCTCTTTGGAAATCACATTTCATATTCGAAACGATTTTAATCTTTGGGTACTACGAAAAGAAAAGGAAAAAAAATGAACCTCTCACTCTCTTAAATTACCAATCAAAAAGAAAAGAAATAATGATTTTTAACTTAGTTGTATAGATGCATTAAAAATATTCAGATTACACTTCTTTGACTCAAGTTTCAAATACAATACATAATTTATGGCTTTATAAGTTAAAACTAAGAAAACGCATCAATCTACATCAACGTTTCACCCACAATATACAAGTTAAATTAATTGGTTTAAAGCAGATTTCCTGTTCGTACACGCGTGTGACCCTCATCACTTGCTACTCAGTGCCTCGCTTGCATCTTGATGTCGTCATAGTACAAAAACATGCTCTGCAAAAAGGCCTTAGTGAAATACAAACACTTTACAAAAGAGGCAGTTTGTTTTTGCAGATATAGTTTGAAGCATCACCTCAGCTTGTGGATTATAATGGAACAGACGCGGCGTCTCGGGCCGAGGCGAGTCCACGCCAGCCGCCTTCTTCTTTTCTTTCTATCTCAACCTTAATTTCCAGAGATGACAGCACAAAAAAAAATCCCCTTTTCAAAGAAAAAAAAGAAAAAAGAAAAAGTTTTTGTGCTTTTTGAACCACGACATCATCTGAGCTCCGGCCCCTTCCTCCTCCTTCTGCTCCGTTGTCCTCAGTACGGCCTCCACACGGCCTCGTCCATGCGGCCCCCGGGGTTGAGGACGGTGGGGGAGTTGCTGTGGCTCCCGTCGCCGTCCACCCCCCCCTCCGTCTGACTGGGCAGGTTGGGGTTCACCAGGGAGGTGCCCGTGGAGGCGCTAGTGCAAGGCGGGATCATCCGGGAGGGCGAGCGGTCCCCCCCGGGGACCATGGAGAACTGGTAGGAGCCGGACGAGGCGCCGTAGTAGAGGTACGGCGTGCTGCTGGTCTGGAAGGGTCCGCTCTGGCTCTGGGTGGAGCCCGGGTAGGGGGGGGGAAGGTAGGTGTGGTAGTGGGCGCTGCCCAGCGACATGGCGGAGGTGACCGGCGGCGTGTAGGTGAAGGTGGCCGGGTAGTGCATCCGCGGGCTGGAGAAGCGGGTCTCGGCCAGGGGGGACAGGCCGGGGAACTGGCGCTCGAACTGGCCGGGGAACGGGCTCAGGTCGGAGGAACCTGCAGGGGGTGGGGGGGACACATGGGTTAGTCAGCTGAGTCAGTGGAGGAGCCAATCCCACGGGATCAGATAGGTACGACATATATCACAGATACATCCGATTTATATCACAGATACATCCGATTTATATCACAGATACATCCGATTTATATCACAGATACATTCGACATATATCACAGATACATCCGATATATATCACAGATACATCCGATTTATATCACAGATACATCCGATTTATATGACAGATACATCCGATTTATATCACAGATACATCCGATATATATCACAGATACATCCGATATATATCACAGATACATCCGATATATATCAGATACATCCGATTTATATCACAGATACATCCGATATATATCACAGATACATCCGATTTATATCACAGATACATCCGATTTATATTACAGATACATCCGATATATATCACAGATACATCCGATATATATCACAGATACATCCGATATATATCACAAATACATCCGATTTATATCACAGATACATTCGATATATATCACAGATACATCCGATATATATCACAGATACATCCGATTTATACCACAGATACATCCGATATATATCACAGATACATCCGATTTATATCGCAGATACATCCGATTTATATCACAGATACATCCGATATATATCACAGATACATCCGATTTATATCACAGATACATCCGATTTATATCACAGATACATCCGATATATATCACAAATACATCCGATATATATCACAGATACATCCGATATATATCACAGATACATCCGATATATATCACAAATACATCCGATTTATATCACAGATACATTCGATATATATCACAGATACATCCGATATATATCACAGATACATCCGATTTATATCACAGATACATCCGATATATATCACAGATACATCCGATTTATATCACAGATACATCCGATTTATATCACAGATACATCCGATTTATATCACAGATACATCCGATTTACGTGCACAGATGCGTGCACAGACTCATTTCTGATTTCTGTTAAAAGTCGTGGGAAAGCATGCGGCTGCAAATAATGTGGAACTCGTCACAAGTCCTGATAAAGTTAACAAACACTTCATCCTTAATATGTTTACTCCCTCTGCATATTTATGTTGCTTTGTGTGTGTTGGCGCATGTGTATCTGTGTAACTGTTTATGCATGCAAATGCATGTGTGTGTGTGTGTGTGTGTGTGAATACTGTATGCACATAAAACGCAGTTGGGATGAATCAGGAGCTGCACATGTGGAAACACTTTGAGCAGAAACAGTTTCCATGAGATCCATAATGAGGCCGGGCTGAGCTCTGATGTGGCTCCTCTCCTCCCATCGGCTCCAGCGTGTGCACGTGTGTGTGTGTGCGTGTGTGTGTGTGTGTGTGTGTGCATGTGCGAGAGAGAGAGAGAGAGAGAGAGAGAGAGTCGGAGCTGCTCCATCTCACCCTTCGTTCCTCTCTTTGCTTCATCCCTTAAAAAATACCCAGAAACCACTAACTGGCTGCGGCGAGCTGTTGCGCGGGCGCAGAGTTTAAGGAGAATAGGAGGTCCCGCCCCTCCCTCCCCCCTCCTGTCTCCTCTCAGTGGTTTAGTCCAGCCATGGCGCTCTTATCATAAATCACCAGGCGTCTTCTGTGTCACCATGTCTGCAGCGAGAGGACGGGGGGGTGGGGGGGTTGTTTATGTGCAACGGTTTTGTTGCTAGCGTCAGATAGCATATGCTGCCAATTAGAGCCTTTAAAACTTCCTCTTTCCACGAGATGCGTTGGATTGTGAGAGGAGTGGGTGGGGTGGGGGTGGGGGTGGGGGGGGGTCCTGCTCTCTACATTTGGACGTGTTCTGGGGCTCCAGCGTGTGATGACGAGCCAGATCAAACTTTTATTACTTTAAATGAAACCAGAGTGTCTGAATGTCTAAATGTTTGGAGGGTTTATTTTTAACCTCCACTGGATGCAACAGCATCTTAACAGGCCTGTGCACCTCACAGGCCTTGTGGGGGAGGGGGGGGGGGTGAGGTGTGGCTCAGCTTCTGCTTGTTCTTGCCTCTATGCTCATGGGTGGATACAGTTACAGAGCCGCCTGGCGAGGTGTCAACATGATCTCCAGAGATCTGAGAGCCTTAGTCACATCACTTAGGGGCATTAAGCTCTCGAGGTGTGCACGCGGCGAGCACGCGGCGAGGGGGCCGTGTTTTGGTTCACGTGCACGTTCACGTGCACCTGCACGTTTGAGAAGCAGGCCTGACGCTCACAAGATGAAAGCCGAAAGGAGAGAACAAACTAATCAAAGCTGACAAGGCAGCTGGCTGGATTTTAAACCCTCCTGAATGCAGAGTCACACGGGGGCGTCACACACACACACACAGGCACGCACGCATACACACACACACACACGCACGCAGACACACACACACACACAGGAGGGTGTTGGACGTTAGAACAGGAAAACAGGGGAAAGGAGTCCGGTAGAAAGGCGCTGCCACATGGCAGAGAGTCAAACAGGTGTACGCGGGAGAGAAGCATGCAGGGAGGTTAAAGGATCACAGATGCTGCCGTTATGGCAAACAGACCGAGGCTGAGGCAATTACCCAGAATGCTTTGAGAGAGCAGCGTATAAAGACGCTTTATTCGTCAGTCATGAGCCTGTTATTATCCCCAGGCCTGTTATTACCCATACTCCTCTGGGATCAAAGGCTTGGAGCGGGGAGAAAAAAACCCGGAAACAATCCCCCCCCCCCCCCCCCCCCTCCTCCCTCTGTCATCCATCAGTGCATGGAGCACCAGCGGGATTCTGAGTAACGTGCCTCATCGGAGCACGAGCCAATCGCAGCTCAGCGTTTAAGCCTCTGGTTTAGTGGCGCATGTCGGGTTTCTTCCTCTAGTCTCTGTTTGTGTTTCTGACTTTTTGTGTGTGTGTGTGTGTGTGTGTGTGTGCTCCCCCCCCCCCCCCCTCACCCCCTATAATGGCGGAGCGGCGGTTTCTACCTGGCAGTCGTCTGGGCACGTCGCTGATGGCGGGCAGGCCCGTGCCCCGGCTGGAGGAGAGCGGCGTGGTGGAGTGGACGGAGGGCGACGCCATGGGACTCAGGTAGGACGGGTACGTCTGCTCGTAGGACCACGGGGGGGACGACTGCGACTGCCGAGGGTCTGACGGGACACAGGGGGGACAAACAGGCGGGAGACGGATCAGCCGGCTGAGAGGACGGACGCGTCTCTTGTCGGGAGGTTGAGTCAGTTCGGCGGTGACGCATCGCGCGTTTACCTCCCAGCAGCAGACCTTCCTGTTTGCTGAGGCACCGAGAGCCTCGCTGGCTCACGACCAGAATGTAAACACAACCAGCGCACAACCAGCGCGCTGCTGTGTGTGTGTGTCTGCATTGCGACACCAGCGGGGAGCATCAAAGGCATCGTGTGCGAGCGATGATTGTGTGTCCTGATGCGTGAGGTCACGGGTGTGACTGGACTTGTTTGCACCTCTTCGATGAACGCTGCATTTGGATTTATTGGGCAGTTTGGGTGTAAAACACATTTTGTAATATTTGTTTGAACAGAGGCTTAATGCCACTCCGGTGCTTCACATGGCACCGGTTCGCTTCACAAAAGGGTGACGACTTAGATCAACAATAAACTCGTTGAATCTCCTAAACGTTTTTGGAAAGAAACGAGGGGACCAGAAGTGGAATAAAACTCTTTGGCCTTCGTGACAAACAACCAGGTGAAGGAGAGAAAGAGACTCCAGCTCAGATGTACAGGACGCTCTCGCAGCATCTCCGCCGACCTCTTCAGGAGGTTTAAAACAAACACACACCTGAGCCACGGGATGCGACGCGTCACGTGACCCCAGCGACTCCCTCGTGACCTCCTGCTCCACCACCGCTGCTCAAAGCAATAAACTGTGTTCAACAGTAAATCTGCCTCTTGTATGTGAAAAAAAAAAATCACTTTGTGTTGACGAACCACTGAGAGACGGAAAGAAACAAGTTGACCCAACAGCTGGAACCTGTAATTATATCAATTCTATGTTTGCAACCGTTTAAAATCGGGGTCAGAGGTCGCGATCCGGCTGCGGGACAGACAGTGAGGCGAAGGAACGGGCTGCTCACCTGTGATCTGCGTCTGTCCCTGCGCGTTGAAGGAGGCGGCCCCCGCGTTGAGAGCCGGCCGGGGGCCCTGAGTGGGAATGGCGACCCTCACCCTCATCCTCTCCAGCTCACTAAGGCGGTCTGAGAAGAGACCGCTTTTGGGAGGGTCCTCAAGTTTCTGACGATGTCCTGTGGACACACACATAACACCCCCCAGACGTTTACTGACGGATCCTCGCACGCCGCCGACATCCCGCTGGCCAACCGACTACGACAAAGACCCGGGGGGAGGGGGGCGAGGAGGGGGAGGCGTTTCAAACCCGAGGCTCCTCCCCAGGTAAACACGGGAGGAGGCAGAATCCGGGGGGGAGGACGGAAGAGCGCCGAGGAACCACCGGGAGTCCTCGAGGACTGATGTCTCCAGATAACTGACAGCACGATGATCGAGTGGTTTGTGTCTCAAACAAATTCAGAACTTCTTGAGAAACGTGCTCCCTGATTCATGACAGAGGCAGGTGATAAATTGTTACGTTGAGCTGCCGCCTTGATGTCGGCCCAACCTCCGCCTCTTCACACTTTCCCCACGACTTCACCGATCGAACAACAAAAAGCCAAATGAAGGAGCGACGTCGTTCTGAAACCCGCCCCGTCCCGTGCGTCTCGAGTTTCCACCGTGACGAGTTCAAGGCATAAATAATCCAGCCGCAGAAAACGTTTTTATCAAACCACCTGACCCCCCACAACACCTACGCTTATTCTGGACCCGGAGGATACGCAGCCGGTGACGGTCAGCCGTGACTTTTATTGCAGCGGGGACTTAAAAATAAACAATCATCAATCAATCATTTGGACCGTAAATATCAGCGGCTGCTCATTGAAGTCTTTTGTATTATAAGATAACTCATGACCACACTCATGACCCCCCCCCCCCCCCAACTCGGTTCCTGGGGATAATTTGTGCCTCTTGCTTGGCATTCCTCATCCCTCCCCAGTCAATCACAGCCTTTCCATTTTCAACTCAGCAAAGTCTCTATTCTAAAAAAGCCCGGCGCATAGTGCGGGCTTTGTGCACAGCTCCGTCTCCTAGTGACGGGAATAAATAGCAATGGTGGAACCGAGGGAGATGAGGGGAGACGGGGGGGTGGGGGGCGGGAGGGGGGGAGGACCCTGATGACCAGTGGACTACAGGAGCACTGGATGGGGAAACTGGAATAGATACACAGTATTTACATGGATGGAAGGAGATGAAGAGAGTCGATCTGTCTCTCCGTCCCCGAGGTGGGGAGAGGAGGGAGGAGGGCGGGGGGAGCGGCGAGGGGGGGGGGTCATCAGACCGTCAGTTTAGAGGAAACCAGCGCACTTGGTTGCTCTTCTAGAAATGCGGCGTGTCCCCCGCCACATCAAGGTCCGAGAACGACCTCAAGCCCGTTCGCTCGGCCTCGGCCTGACAGTAAATACCGCTTTTTCAGAAGTTAATTGCACCTTTTTAAGACGACGACTGTTGCCAAACACAAGACGCCTCAGCTGTTTTATCGGAACCCTAGCAGGGCGGAGGAATGAGCTGGGGGTATTTAAAGGAGCGGGAGAAGGCGGGCGATTTCACTGCCGTAGGGGAAAGTCCCTGAGATTCCCATCAGCGCTGTGAAAACAGCGCAGATCTTCGATAGCGCCTGCCACTTCCCTGCCCTGCCAGCGGCCGGAAGCACGGGCCGACTCGGACCAGATGTGGGCTGCTGCTCGCACACATGCAAGAACTGACATATGCAAACACACGTCTGCACACATGCAATCATGCACATTTGCACACATGCATCATGCATGCACCCCCCCCGCCCCCCGTGCATACACGCCGCGCGGTACAGCACAGGCTCACACATGCATGCACCGGCACGCACACCCGATGAAGGCGGACGACGATGAGGCGACGCCTCTAAAGATAGTATCTCTCGTCGCACAGCTGCACGCCGCTCCTGGAATAGTATTATTTCAGCCGTCGCTGAGACAGAAGTCTGCAGCGCGGCTGCGACGATCTGATAGCAGTCAGCAAGAGCAAGCAGGCCGACGGACTGTGAGTCGTCTGTAATTAATGGAAGCGTCGGGTTGAATCAGAGATCTTTGACAAACAGCTGCTGACTCAGAATATTCCTTTAAATAAGCCCTTTCTTCACAGAGGGGATTTTTTTCATGACAAGGGGACCAATGTGCTCTTCAAACCTCCAAGGGCTTTGGGGTTTGAGGCGATGGCTTGTTTTTTTCGGAGGCTGCGTGTCAGATAAGAAGCTCAGAAACCACTTTGATGTCGGTGTGTTAAACACGAGGCCGAAGGCGGCAGCCGGCTAGCTTGGCGCTAGCACGAAGCAGCTCAAAGCGGCCGCTAATTGTTACACGATCGGGAAAACTACTTTTAAATGTCAGTTTATCCTTCGTAGCCCCCCAACGCCACAGCTGCGCGTGTAAGTAACACGTGAGGGAAATGCGGAGCGCCAGAATGTTCTGGATAAATGGGAGAACTTATAAATGTGGTGTCGCGTCATGCCCTCTAAGCCCTTCAGGCTGGTTTATGATCGCCGGCTGGATCCCATGAATGTATCTTTGGGGCTGATTCAGAAAAAGAAATGCTCCTGGAGCCTGGGTTGAATCAGCCAGTCTGTGTTTGTGTGTCTGTGTGTCTGTCAGTCATCTCGCAGCGGAGCAGCCAGTAAAGCCGATGAATGAATACATTGGTTCCATAATTCTTTTTTTTTTTCTTCTTCCTCGTGCGGAGCCCCCACAGTGGCCGTGTTGTGTTTCTGCGAGCGCCCAGAAACAATGAATTATTTCAGGTGGCAATCTGACGCTGGCACGGCGACGCTGGAGAGGAAAAGCGCCGCGCGGGTGAGCCAGGCGCCCGTCTACCATGGGGGTCTGCGTGGTGAGGGAGGGAGGGAGGGAGGGAGGGGGGGGGGGGGACAACACATGGAGGTGGAAAAGAGAGACAGAGAAAGAGAGAGAGACAGAGAGGCGAGGTGCTGGAGATGAGATGGAGGGGGGAGGGAGAGATGGGGAGAAAAGGGGGAGACAGGCTGTAGTGGAGCGCTGCCAGCGGTCTGTGTGGTCCATGCGTTCCAGCCCGGAGGAAGCAAGCCAGGCAGGGGAACGGCGCACACACACACACACACACACGGGGCCATACTCAACAATTCCCAAAGGCGAAACATTTATAGAACACAATGAGACATTATACACACACTTGTGCGATGGCGTGTGCTCCCCCTGCACCTCTCCGCTCACATTAAAGGGCTTCGGTTCTAAGGTTTCTGTTTGCTTTTTGTTCTGCTGCCCTCTTTGATAGCCGTTATCTCTTTTTATTATTCTCTCCCTCTCTCCCTCCCAGTGAATGATTTTGTGTTTCGCGTTGTAAAGGCTCTGGCGCCTCTTCAAGGAACTTCACAAGACATTCAACTGACTGACTGCCTCTGGAAACGCCGGCGGCCTTTCTCTTTTTTCCTGCTCCTCCCCTCCCTCCCTCCCTCCTTTCATTCCTTTTCCTCCTGATGTTTTGGATGAGTTTTATTTGTTCGGCTCTCATTGTTAAAAGCTGCTTTGAGTCGGCAGATAGTTGTGTGTGTGTGTGTGTGTGTGTGTGTGTGTGTCTGCGACGGTCCACTGAAATCCTCTCTAAGTACCTGGATGCTGTAGAAACACGGCCGTAATCCACAGACACACAAAGACGCTTCAGTAGGCTGACACGATCGGGGATGGGGGGGGATCTTAGCATTTAGCGGCGCGACTGACGCGTTGATGAATGAACCAGGCCCGCCAGGTGTGCGAGTGTGTGTCTGGTACGGTGAGTCTGCACACGGCACAGCACACGCGTGTGAGCAGGAATGTGGCCTGGCACACGGGAACCACTGACATTGTCTGCAGGCCTTTAAGCGACCGATGTATCTTCCCCAGACTTGTTAAACACGCCGACCGAAATCAATCAAACCAAAACACGACCCCGTCCCCAAGCGCCCCCCCCCACTCCAGACGCACACACACATCACTTACACATCACGCAGCCGCTGTAACGTGACGCCGTGTGTTCTGTCACCTCCCGTGTTTGTCTGTCATCCATTAGCTGTAATGAGAACAGTGGGTTTGGACAGAAAGCCCTGTATATTGTGTTATTACGGCATGGCATATTATCACTGAGGAAGTTTGTCTCAGCTGCCCGCAGCCACCATCAGGGGCAACTGGAAGGAGACAGAACCAGCTATAAAAGCATGTTGGTTTAAACAACCACTCCCTGTCTATTAGCTCAAAATGACTTTTAATGACGCCTATTAGCTCGCCCCGAATCAGCACCGCGGCTGCAGCACACTAATGACACGCACAGCACATGCTCTCTCTGCGGGGCCGCGGGAGCTAGCAGACATGCATGCATGTCTTTGCAATCATACCTACATAGGCAAACACACACACACACACACACGTACGCAGACTCACATACGTGTGCACACACTCGCTGAGCTGTTGGTGCAGTGGCAAACCACAGGCCAACCAGGAGCCCTCAAGCGATTGAGCACAATGCGAGCCGCTAAGAACACGGGGAGGGGGGAGGGGGGGGGGGGGGTGTGGAAGGGCTCGACTCACCGCTTAACGTACCTCACACATACGCACGCCGCAACCTCAGAGGGAAATCACACCACAGATCTCTAAACCGAGCCTCGATGATATTCGCCACTCTGACCGCGCAATTAATTAGCCGCAGCTCAGCGGCGCAGCTCGGAGACGCGAGGCCCCCGCCGGCTCGCGGGTGGTCTCCGGCTTTGTCCGCCCGGCGATATTAAGAGGAGGAGCTGCTGGGGGAAATGACATCCCGCAGGACGGCTCATATGGCCGCCATGAGGCCCATCAAACACGCCGACGCCAGAAAAAAGTCCTTCCTGAGTGCGACACCCACGTTAGCAGGGAGAAAGGGAGAAAAGGGAAGAAAAGGGAGAAAGGGAGCGAGGGAGGCGAGTCCGAGAGCTTGTGACGGCCCCGAGGACGGACACTGACTTGAGCTTTTTCGCAGCGGTGTTTAAATCCAGCAGTTGTTGTCGGCTCATTTCCCAGAAACAACACTGTCTGACACAGAGGAGGACCACAGAGGTCCAGTGTGCCCCCCCCCATCCCCCCCCGTGAGGGGCCCGGTGTACCACAGGCCTCCTAATTACCCAACCATTTAACACAAAGTAGCCACCCATGTGCCGCTCGCGGATAGGAAGCGCTCCGGTTGGAGGAAGCCGGTGCTCTGGGCCGCGGCTCCGTCTCCGTGCTGGAAGCCCCCCCCCCCCCCCCCCCCCCCCCCCCCTGAGGACGGGAGGTGCGGTTGAGGGGGCAACATGTGTGTTTTGCCACCCTCCGACCTCGGCTTAATGACCCCTGAGAGGGAGACGTGCTCGGGCTGCAGTTAATTACACCGCCGCTGCAGTTCGGAGCACTTAGCGGCGGAGCAGAGGCAAAGGTCAGGGGTCGCGTGCGATGACGTTCTGCTTATCGCTCAAACCACCGAGGTTGGAACACGCAGAATCCAACCCGTCCGCCGCCGCGAACAGACTGGATCGGCAGGTTAAACCGCCCCGGTCTGCTCCCGCCAGGCCTTCCACACACAACCAAAGCATTAAGGTTCCTCCGAACAAATTCTTTGCATCTGCACAGGAAATGCTTTCGATGCAACGCGCGGAGGGCCTGCGCGCGCGCGGGGGGAGGGGGGGGGTAGGGGGGGGGCGCTCCAAATCCCGCCGTCTGTGTTTGTTTGTGATGCGCTGTTGTTCGTGTCGACGGCGTGAGACGAGGATATGTGTGTGTTTTTGTTTCAGGAACAGGGAGGCGGGTAACCGGGGGAAACAGCTGCGTGCCAGACCAGTTGGCAAAGTTTTTTTTTTTTCCTCCTCAGTTGTTTTTATATGGCCCATTAAAAGGAGCTGATGCTAGCATTCTGCTACCCAGCGCCCCCTCGGAGGAATATTCGGCCTCGCTCCCCTTATTTATTTCTCTCGAACCGTCACGTTTAAGGGCTGCTCTGTGAGAAGTCAACTTCATTAAATGTCTGTCGATTGCTAATTAAAACCCCCGTCACCACCGTTTCCAGTAAAAAACTTGTTTGTTTGTTAATGAACTGGTTTTTATACCAGTTGGCTGTGCGGCCCCGCCCACACAAGTTTAGTTTACTCATCATTTACCACTCGGCCTGTGAAAATAGTTTACGGTAAAATGTCTTCCGTGGGCCTGGAGGGAGCTTTTGTTGTTTCAGCACAGTGAAACATGCTACGGAGACTATTGGAAACGCACCAGTCAGTGTGTTGTTGTGCGTTTGCGTGTCCGTGTGCTGTGCTGTGCTGTGCGTGCGTGCTTCTGTACTCACTCCTGGGCTCTCGCGGCCCGTCCACGGTGACCTTTATGGCGCGGTGGTAAGTGGCCACTTGTGGCGGGTTGGTGAATACCGTGATTGTCAGCGTGAAGCTCTTGCCTGCGGTGACATAAAAAAAAACATCAAATGAAAACCCCGCCAGCAGCGACACAGAGCCGCATTCATCGCCGCACCATCCCTCGGTCACACGCGCGGCCGTCATCACAACGCAACAGTAAACGCTGAATGTCGCTTCGGAGGCTTTAAAGAGGGGCAACGACCGGAGGAGCCCGCATCTTGTTATCGGGGCGCGTTTCAATGAGCCCCCCCCCCCGGTGATCCCCAGCAGTCGCTGCCTCGGGCGGCTGAGTCAGCAGCAGCGCCAGCGCCTGAGGTATGCGGATGCATCGCGGCGCCGCGGCTACTCGAAGGAAACAGGAAGTGTTTCAGCTCGCTCGGAAACACGCCTTTTCAAAGCACACCAGGTCTCAAGGCGCACGAGGGGGGGCGGGGGGGGATTATGATGAAAGCGCCACTCGCCTGGGATCCAGGTCCATCCCTCCTGATGAACTCTGATGACATCACTGCATGAGATCACAGGTGTCTGCTTACGCCCCGTCAGTCCTCGCCGTCACCGTCCCGTTGCTTCTCCGCTCATTTAGCTCTCTGACATCCTATCGGCTCGCATGGCGGGTGTTCATTTCAGACACCTCGTCGTCTGATCTGCCCCCCTCCCCCCCCGGAGGGATGCTCACGCCAGGTTTAACTCGGCTCTCACCTCTCCGCCGCTGCGTTTGACAGCTGAGGAGACGGGAGGACGGGAGGCCCGGGGGAGCGTCGGGTCCCTGGCGGGCCCTCGGCGGCAGACCTCACAGCGCTAGTCAGACGGGTAGATGAAGTATTCAGGGAATGCTGCTGGATCCGCCTCTGCGCCTGAGGGTTCACATACTCTGGCACCACCCGACGTGTTTACGAGCCCGAACTGGGCCCGGGTCATTTCAGGTGAACACGGGAGCGAGAGAACAAACTCTCCTCTTGACATCTTAGTCCGGGGCTTTTGTTCCTTCACCGCAAAACACAGAGGGCTTCTTTAAGCCGCTGTTCTGCCCGACCCGGCTCTAAAGATACTAGATAAATAAATGGCGATCCAGCGCTCAAGACGCAGACGGGTGGTGGGATTTGAGCCCCGGGGAGGGGGGGGGGGGGGGGGGTTAGTGATCATTATGTGGTCGGCGCGATGGGGGTGTAGGCTGGCGGGGTGTGACCACTAATCCGCGTCGCTCACCTCTGCCGCTGCGGCCCACGAAGCGCAGGTCGTTGAAGCGCGCCACCTGGTTCTTCATCACGCCCGAGGCGTTCCGCAGCTCGGCCGAGTAGTTCTCGTCGTTGCCCGCCATTACCGTGACAACGGTGCCATCAGATATGTCACCCAGGGCTACCACCTAGAGGGGGGGGTGGACGGAGGGCACAAAGGTCAGAAATCAGAAACATAGGAACGACATTTTCTCTTTTCTCTCTTTTTCCTGGTGAGATCGAATCAAATGAATGAATTATTCACCCGGCTGACGAGCGGCTGGTGTTACACCGTCTTCCTCTCGTGTCATGTAGAGAGGCACATTTAATTTGACCTCATTTCATTTCTCACGTGCCGACTTTAAAACAAAAAGCGGCGACGTCTCGTGTTATCATTTAGATTCCGGGATGCAGATAAAAGAGGGAAAGCAGGCCCCAAAGAGACGCAGTAATTACAGAGCCGCAGTCATAAAAATACTTAAAAACACACATAGATTTTAAAATGTGTCACATTTGGTTTGGAGCCAATAGCTACAGATTCCCACTGTGGTGTGTCTTTGATCCATCCTTTAAATAATATCTTCCATGTAATTAATAGGGCCTTTCCTGTGAAATATCATGGGAGCAGAAAAATGAGTTTCAAAATGGACTGAAGTGAACAAATAGATGAAATAATTAGTGTTGGCTTTTTTCTGCAACCGTTCAAATAGTGGGTGCAATAGGCCTTGATGTGGGTTTCACACATACAGTAAGTAACATGTTGTGATGTTAAATATTTTAAATAATTTTTAACGCACAAAAAAAGAATGTCCTTCTTTATAAAATTGATATTAATCACAACGGAACCAGAGCTTTGTCTGAAATGATTCAGGCTATTGAAGTGAGCTATAATTATAATTATCCTACATTAGGTGCTATTGGCAAAAAAAAGTATTTTTTTATTTTTGATTGTTTACTAAATGGAAGGAGAAGAAAAACAGCATGCACATTCCTTCCACGTTACCGAACCGTTAACTGTTTTTTGTTTCTGGGCCTCCAGTGTTTCCTTAATCATTTTGTATTTTTAGAATTTATTATCTGAATATATTTGGTTTGAGAAAACACATTTAAAAGGACACATCAGCGCATTAATTCTAAACAATATAAGCAGGCATTGTTCTTTTAGGATTTATTAAAAAAACAACATGTATAATCTTGCTGATTAAATTTAAAAGTGGGATGAAAACAACGAGTTGTCTACATTTGTTTTTGTAACGAACGATCGTTCATCAACGCGTTTTTAAAATCCCCTTTCGGCTTAATTTTGTGCCCATGTGTCAAACGTCAGGATGTGATTTCTCCTTTTTCTCCTCCTTGCGCGGCGCGCAGCGGACGCGCACCGGGACGCGCACCGGGACTCACCTTGAAGGCGACGGGCAGCGTCTTGTTGCACCGCCAGTGGGAGGGCAGCACCGAGCAGAGGAAGTTGGGGCTGTCGGTCCGGACCAGCTCGGCCGGGTGGTCGGCGATGATCTCGGCCATGCTGCGGTTTTCGTGGGGCCGCAGTCTTGGCACCGGCGCCGCGTCCGGCTGGCCGGCGGGAGAGCTCACGTCGTTCATCTTCCCGGGGACCGGCTGGAGGCTGTTGGACGGCGGGCTGAACCTCCGGCTGGCGCTCGGATCTACGGGAATTCGCATCACAACGGCGAAGATAAATAAAAAATGAAAGGCACCGCAGGCTGTCGGTCTCTCTCCCTCGCCGCGGGAGTGTGCGTGTGCGCCGCGGATCGCGGGGACCTCAGCGCGGGTGCCAGCGGAAAAACGGGTACCGTCGCGAGCGCACAGCGCGTTTCAACAACTCTCCCCACCACCAACTTTAGTGGGCGCCTTCAGAACGGCAACACGAAAAAACAAAAAAAACAAAAAAAACCTTTCCGGCACGAGAGAAACAACGCGATGATGTTTTCAATGGCGAGCCCTCTGCTTTCAAACTTCTCCGGGGACGCGTCCGTGCGCCATAACGCGGGCGGAGTTGCTCGTGCGAGGATATAAATAACATCAAATAAACGTCCGAGCGCGTAAAGGGCTGCACGAGCACGCGAAGAAGAAGAACGCCAGCGGTCTAAACCGGAACGCGCGGTCCAGATGTTAAAAGAGGCTTTTGTCCGTCTTCCTTTGGTGAAAAGTCAAAGCGCTGCTCCAGGTGCGTCATTGAAGTCTTTGTGTCAAACCGAAAGGCTCTCTGGGCGCCCGCAGGCGACGTGCACACGCACACACACGCTCACACACACACACACACACGCCAAAACGTTTCAAAGTCAAAGGAATACGCTTCAACAATACTTAATAGCTTTGCATATTTTCCGTAAAGTCGCTCGACAGGTTTTTTTGTAAATAAGCCGAAAAAGGTTAATGACGTCGGGAAGAAATTACAACAACAAGAAACAAAAAGTCATCGCGGGTGAGATGAAAATAGAATCCCGTTGGTGGAGCCGTGCACGCGGTCAGCGCCCGTGCTCAGCTTTTTGTGGTTTATATAGCTCGAGCGCCCAGCAATTATTGCGCTGATGCGACTCCAACACGTGGTGTCTGGAGTCAGATCCATTCCCTTTACAGGCGACCGGAGGGCTGAGTGCAGGTCTGTACCTCCGTCAAACACGCGCGCACACACACACACACGCGCAGCCCCCCCTTCACGTCTTTTCTCTCACCGATAAGAGTTTTCACGCGCCGGTCGCCGTACGTACCCACATGTCACCCCCCCCCCCCCCTTCCCGGACCTCCTGAATCGGTCGCTTTTCAGGCGGTGCATCGGTGTAGCCGTGTCGACACGCGGTTGGAGGTCAGGTGGAGGAGGGAGTGAGTCACCGGGGAGCGGTGAGTCAGGTCCGGGCGCAGGAGTACAGGTGTACCGGTGTATTCTGCCCCCCTCATATCACTTGATATTTACAACTACACGTACACTACACGTACACGCTGAAAGGTGATCCAAGTGCGTAATTAGGCACAACTGCGTGACCGAGGCCTGTTTCTACATCTCACCGATGGGAATTAATCAAGTACATTTTCCATTGGAAATGTAACGCTCACTACATATATGAAATAAATAGGGTTCTTTTTAAAATCACCATTCTGAATTTATTTCACCGTTTTAGTTTGCAAAATAAATATTTTAAATACAAAACATATGGATCGCTTTAGATAAAACTAACCGGAAGAAAATGAGCTGTTCCTCTCAAACTTAAGCAGTAAAACGAATCTATCAAAGTATTCCCCAATAACAAGTACAACTCTCACGTATAAGCATTTTTTAAATGCAGAGTGAGTGTGTTTTTTTTATCATGTAATCTTTTTAAAGCAATACTTTCACTTCAATAAATGATTCTCTCCCACCACTAAAAAATAAATAATGAATGGAAAGTACCGGCAGCAGAAGTCAAAGGCTTACACACAATCGAATAAGAAAGCAGTTTGCAACATTAATGTTTTTATTCAACTTGCTGAATGTGCCTTTCCCCAAACCAAGACAAAAAAAACCACCTTTTTTTTTCTTCATTTTTTGGAGAATCTTTACGACCACAATTACAAAAGAAATAAACAAATTCACCCCTCTATTTCATGCCTGCAATGTGTCATGTGTGAGTGCGGCCTGCCCTCCCTGCGTCTACTGTAGAGGGCATCATCCACCCTCCGTGGGGCCGCGTATCTCAGCCCGCCCCGCCCCCGGCCCCCTCGGCCCACCCGGCCGCCTCCCAGCGCCCTTGCGTCCTTTTTCCGGTGCCACATCACACGGCCGCGTGCGTATTTGCCACTCTGTGTTCCTTTTCCGTTGCTCCCACGCAGCCTTTTATTGCACGCAGTCTTAAAGACAAAGGCCTTTGATACTCCGGGCCTGTTCCAAAATAAAAGGCGCCAAAGCAGGCCCAGCTGTCGGGGGCTTTTTGCAGTTTGTTTTTATGCCGTAAAGTCAGACAAAGTCTTACACATTTTATAATAAGGTTTCTGTGTTGAGAGAGCGAGTGGAGAGAAAACATTCTGAAGCCCGAGGACTGTAAGGAAGTTGAAATAACTTGACTTCTTGTGTTTCATAAGTATGTACTTGGCCGTGCACATGTATGCATGGCTGTTAGCGAGTGTGTGTGTGTGTGTGTGTGTGAGGATGTGGGAGGGATATATATATAAAGTCTGAAAGCATTGACATGCATCTGGCACCTCGTCATGTGGACGGGGGAAGGAAAAAAAGAAAGAGGGAGTGATTGAGTTACACTTCCCCTCCGTGTGCCCCTAACACCAGAAATATGGTTCACATTGTCCGACAGTCTGAATGATCAACTGACTATTCATGGATGGATAAATGTGAATAGTGGTCATTAAATCTGTTACAGTGGTAAACATGGCCTTGCAGAAACCGTGGAGCCGGTTTATTCCAACAGAGTTAAGTTTCAGCCCCGATAATATCGCCTTTTCACCGCTGAATACATTTGGCGTAATGTGGAAAACATCCTTAATGTTGTAGTGGAATTTATTTAAGGAAATGTCAGGGATGAAATAAAAACAACCTCCCGGTCGATTTCATGCCATCAATTTAATCAGCCTAATTATTTATAATGCATATGTGTTTTACGTTATTTGGGCTGAAATTTGAACTGGAATTCAATCTTTTTTAGTCCGTTTCTTTTCCTAAAACTCCCAAACTGTCACATGCCAGTTATTTCCCTGGTTTTCAGGCCAACTAATCAGTCTTACATGTGGATTCTCTGCACCCTGTTATTGTCCCGTCAGGAACGGCAGCAGGAAGAGCCTCTTGATTTCCCCCACCCTGAACCCAGGAGCCCCCCCACCCCCGACCAGGGCAGTCGCGACTTAAACCGCGACGCGCTCGGCTCATCAAAGAGCGTTCGTCCCATCTGACTCCGCTTTGCCCCGTGCAGCATCTGTCCTCCAGCTCCTCGCCGGCTCGTCTCACTCGACGCCGCTCGTCATCGGAGAAGGCGTTAATGTGCCGGGGGTCGCGTCCCGAGCCGTGAGCTTCACGGCGGCACTCCGACCTCGACGCCGTTAACGAAGCTGCTCGTTTCGGCGCCGCGGCCGCCTGCTGCACAGCTGCACCGCCGCTATTCAGCTACTGTGTAGCACAGTAGGAGGAGTCGCTAACAGTGACGGACCGCAGGGTGCCACATTGAGCTTTATGATTTATGGTATTATTCTATTTCTGCAGCTCAGTTTCAATTATTTGTTTCCAATGAAAAACAAAAATACTTTAAAGGGTTGAAAGAAAACCGTGGCTCCTCACGCCCACGTGGAACCACGCGTCCGCAGTCGGCCTGTTTCTGCTTGTTTTCTCGACTGCGCGTCCGTCAACAAGTTCACGTCGCTGCGGCCGTTTGACACGCAAACGAACACGGAGCGGAGAGGCCCGTCCGACCCGCCCTTTGACCCCTCGTTCGGGGAAAAAGCAGGCCAAACAAGAGCTAGGAGAGCGCATCGGCGCTCCGGCGGGTCCGCCCAGACCGGCTTTGAATTCGCCGCTGTGAAGATTCTCTCCCTCGGAGGGAAAATACGGCCGGTTACGACTCGGTTAGAGAGGCTCCATTTCACAGTGGTGCATTTTTCAGGACACTTAATTATAGCTTTGTAGAGGAGGGCAGTGACGAGGCCCAGGCTCCTCTAACGGGACGTCTCCATGTTTGGCGGCCCACCAGAGCCAGCGGCCTGCCAGCTAACCAATCAGGCCCGGCGGCCAGAGATCCAGTCTATTAGCCCGGGGGGAGGGGGGGGGGGGGGCACAAAAACTAGTCGCTCACTTAGCTGGACCCGGGCTGGTGGTCGGCCAACCCGGCGGCCAATCAGCGAGGCGATTGGAAAGAAAAGACTCGCCGTGACCTCATCCGGCCCGACCTCGACGACTCACGTTCGCACGGCGCTGATCCCGGATCAGAGGCCCAGCCCTTAATGACTGTTTGTCACAGAGGCCGTGACATCACGTCCTGAGGTGTGAGAGTGTTTCACAGAGCGAACCCCCCCCCCCCCCTCCCCACACACACACACACATTATCTGCGTCTATTGTCTCAGTGAGAAAGTCTGATATTTTGCAGAGAGATGGAGCCATGGAGGGGGTGGAGGAGGGGGAGGAGCAGGGGGGGGGTAGAGAAGGAGAGAGGGAAGGAGGCAGGAGGGCTGTGAAGACAGTTTCCTCTCTGCTCTTATAGCTCGGACTGTCTGCCGCCTGCCGCCTTCACGGAGGTCCCTAATTGAGATCACTTGTACTTAAAAAAAAAGGAACTTCTGTGGGCCGCGAGACGGAGGGGAGGAAATAAAGCAGCAATATGCGAGGCGGGCGGCCATTAAAGAGTCCTGAGCGGCGGAGGACTCCTTCCTCAGATGTCGACGTGTCACACGCCTCCTGCTGCCTGCGAGTGAGCTGTGTGTGTGTGTGTGTGTGTGCGTGTGGCTCTTTGATAGGGGCAGAGGGGCAGCGCTCGGGGCTGAAGTCAGACACAAGCCCCCGTCCCCCACCCAAAAAAAAAAGTAGGGGGGGGTTTAGTTTTTTGTGCGTGCGGTACAGTTTGTCTTGTGTGAAGAGGGTCCGTGCAGCTGTCGTGTCATTCGCTGTGCTCGCATCGCCCCCCCCTTTCCCCCCGCTGCCTTTCCCAGGCTCGGCCCCGAGGCAAAGCATCTATCACTCAATCAGCTCTGATCTCATCATTAATCAAACATCGACCCCCCCCCCCCCCCCCCCCCCCCCGGTCCTCCTCCTCGGGGCCGTTCCTGAAGGAAACGCAGCGTATCCATGAGCCTGTAGGTGCTAAAGACAATACGGACGGGCGGCCAACATTCCCCTTCCTCTGCGTCCCACCGGCCGACTTCCCCTCTGCACACCGGCCAGTATCAAAACATTTATAGTACATCTGCAAGACATGTTCTCATGTATCCAGGACCGTTCAGCCCCCGTGTTCATCATGCGAGGTAAAACTAATACCAGATTTATGGGGCGGAGCTCTCTCTGTCCCCCCCCCCCCCCCCCCCCCCCGCGTCGGGTCGGTGCGACTGGGGAGGATTTATGGGAGGCGAGGCGGCTCGGGAGAGATGATGGAGCGACAAGGGGGAAACACTTCCTCGGACGGGATATCGGCTATCGTTGGACCGTCTCCAACGCTCCTGTTCCAAGACGGGGGGTGGGGGGTTGAGGGGGGGGGCACAGGGGGGGTAGATGGAGAAAAAAGAAAATCTGCCGTTGATGCTCAATTGCACGCAGACATAAACAAAACTCGAAATGTGTTAAATATAATAATATATCTGTATGGGAGTGTATGAAGTGAGCGCAGCGTTCAGATCTGGCTCCGCCCCTTGGGCCTTTGGAGACGCCTCACATGATGCTAACGGATCGAGGGGAGAGTGTCACCGCTGACGCTGCACGCAGGCCTGTAATTACACTGAGCCTATTGAGCCACTGGTCAGGAGTGACTCACAGCAAGGTGGGGGTGTGCGGGGGGGGGGGGGGGGGGGGCAGAGCTTCCAGCCTCAGACGTCCTCCCGACTAAATCAGTTCCAGTCGTCTTTGGAAAAGCGGCTTCGATGAAAGGAAACGTCACCGGGAGTTTAGTGGGGGGGGAGAAGAACCCTGATGTCCCTGAAGATAAATCGCTATTGTGTGATTATGGGACCCTTGACCCCTATTTTCCGCACGTTGCCGGGGCGGCGGGGGAGGGGGGTTCTGCGGGGAGCACCAGCAACATGGTTGTGGTCTCGGGATGGCGATTAAATCTCCTGCTCGGAATACGCGGCTCATTTCTGCGAGAACTGATCGTCTCTGAAATGTTTAAACTGGATCACTGCGGCGTGCTCGAGTGTCCAACAAAGACCGAAATAAAGTCTCCCCACTGGATGCGGAACTCGTTGACGGACGATTTGAGAAGCTCAGAGCCCCCGGCCCTCCTGACACCAGTAAAACGTCCAAACCAGTGTGGGAAAGGAGACAAAGTTACACGGTTAAACGCTGTAAACATTAGTAATCGCCTGATGATTGGAGAATACTCTCATGTCTATAAAACCCTCGGCTCAAACGTAGCGCAGACAAGGTCCCATTAGAACCTGATTGTATACGTGTGTGTCTGTGTGTGTGTGTAGCAGTAAAGGGGGCCGGCTCAGAGACTTTGGTTAACCTGCACTATAATTTAGAGGCCCAGTGAAGCGTCTCACTGTTTGTTTACCAGAGAGACCAACTTTACTCTTTCTGCTGCATCTGCAGGGTCCTGCAGGAAAAGGGTGTGTGTGTGTGTGTGTGTGTGTGTGTGTGTGTGTGTGTGTGTGCGTTTCTGTCTGGCCTTGTGCGCATCAGTGTGTGTAGATGTAATGCATCTATGTGAAAGTGACATTTTGCAGAATGCGTATTCGTCCGTTTGGACAACACATTTTCTTAAAGTAACATATTGTTTCAATGAGCGTCTTTTTAAGAAACCAGTGCTTCCAATTAAGCATACAAATTGCGCCCCCCCCCCCAAACGCTCCCCCCCTCCCCGCCTCTTTCTCCTCGCAGTGAAACGGCAGCTTTGTCATGAATAAGAAAACAAAAACAGTTGAAATTCACAAAGAAAACAACCCTCACATTAAAAAGAGTTTGTCAGCAAAAAAGCGAGAGAGCAAATCCCCAGAGAGCAAACAGGCGCGCTTCCCGTCCCAAACGGGGACGTCTTTGTCTCCTTTCTCCCCCAATCTGCCTCCTGAGCTGAAATAAAAGACAAAACAGTGCTCAAACTCGAAAGGCCGCAGCTCCGAGCCTGTCGTTGGAATTGTTTTGCTCTGCGTGAGCGCACACGCACACACACACATACATGCACGCGCACGCAGTACAATTTGTTGCAGCATCCTACAAATTCCATCACGAAGAGGAACTTTCAAAATATAGCTCTGATGAAATATTCCCACTTCCCTGGAAACGTCTTTTGCTCATAGAAGGAAAACGCCTTTTACTCGCCACCCTTCAAACGCAGAGCGAGAGAGAAAGAGACAGAGAGGGAGAGAGAGAGGGAGAGAGAGAGAGACAGAGAGGGAGAGACCTATTTCCTTTGGGGAGAGAGAGAAGACAGAATGAGCAGTACGCGCTTTGATCCCATCCAGTGAACTGATCAGCAATAAACACACCAGCTACAAGATGCCAGTCCGTCACAGCAGGGAGCCTAACCTCAGGTTTATCTGTGGGGGGGGGGGGGGAGGGGGGCGGCAGTGAAACAGTGCTGCACAAGCAGGACTGGTTAAAACTTTTTTACGGTAAAAAGTCGTGCAGACAAAACTAGCAACATTTTATCTAACTTTATTTAACTGCCTTTTGGGCCTTCGCAAGTAGACAAACACGAATGAACGTCCCGGCCGCGCAGCAGAGTGTCGAATCGCACAACGATCGACAGCAAACGTTTTCCTCCTGAGCTCCAGGCGACGAGCGTCGGATTCCCCGGAGGCCACTTTACCAACGGGGCTGCCCCGCTTCTCCCCGGAGACTCGTCAATGTCGGCTGCACACACTGTTCAGGGTTCAAAGGCCGGCGTCCCGCCACGCGCACCTGCACACGCCCCTCCTCCCCCCCCACCTCTGGGGCGGACACGCACTGGGTTGCGTCTCCATGAGTGCGCGTGTGCCGCGGTGCCGGTGACTCTGATCTGATTATTGCGGCGACCAGAGCATCGCCGCCCCGTCATCACTTTGCCCCCCCCCCTAACCCCCCTGAAAGCGTGGGTGGGAGGGGACGGAAGGAGCAGGGCGGATGGTGGTAAATGGCCGCCCCCGCGGTGCCATATGGGAGGTGGCGTTCAAAGAGCAAACCGATCCGTCCCCTTTGTGTTGTTCCTTTTTCTTAAAATCATCCGTCACTCTCACGTAAACCCGCCGGCCCATGAAAGGGCTCGCGTGGGCGTCGCCGAGTCGAAGGGGGGGGGGGGCTGGGTGGGCAGGTAATCTGAGCAAATTAGGAGATGGGGCCTGTGTGTTGCTTATGACCCCCCCCCCCCCCCCCCCCCGCACGTCCACCTATTGTTCCCTCCTCCGCACGCACCTTTCTGCTTCTTCCGCTCCAGGTGACCCCCCCCCCCCCCCCCCCCCCCACCCAACGGCCCCATCTGTGCCTCCTGTTCAACAACCAACAGTGCAGTGTGTGGAATGCACACGCACACGCACACACACACACACACACACACACACACACACACACGGTGCTGCACATGGGACGGGGGCGGCTCGGGGGGGGGATTGGTTCCAGGTGCCAGTTTGAGTGAGAGCATTAATCAAGCCGACAGATCTCCCTGTCAGACACCTTTGAGCAGACACACACACACACACACACACACACACACACACACACACACTGCACCGCTCTGCTCGCACACTATTAACTACACACCACGCCTTAAAAAACACACAATAGTTATGCAAGCCTTTCTGCTTGAGTAGCGGTGAAGATGATGTGATGAAGATGATGTGACGAAGACGAGGTGATGAAATGAGCAGTGTTGTGACAAGGCGTACTAACCCCCCCCCCCCCCCCCCCCATCAGACAGCCCCACTGATCTGCTGCCAAGCCATTGATCATCTCGGTCGGAGCTCTCTGCTGATCCTTGATGCTCCTTTACTCATCATCCTGTTTCACCTTCGCCCCCCCCCTGCCACCCCTCGCCCCCCCTCCCCTCCAACGCACACACTTGTGTGTTGACACTCGATTCACAGCCGTGCGTGCTAACTGCCATGAATAATCTTTGAAAAAGCAAACGCGGCGCGTCGGACTCGTGCTGCTCTTCTGGTGACCTGCTGCTCGGAGGCTTTTATGCATTAGAGGCATTCCTTTGGAGATTAAACCAACATGGGGGGGGGGGGGGGGGGTTACCTGCCCGTCTTACTCTGGCGTGGGGGGCCGAACAGGTCCGGCCTTGTGCGCCGGAGATTTCAAAGTGTTAGGTAGTGACTTCCTCCCTCAGGGCTCGTGTTGGGTCGTGATGTCACTGAAGCGGACGAAGGGCTGCAGGATCTTGTTAAGTGTGAAAATAGCGCGGCGCCGCATTAAAACGAGGTGGCATCGCACCAGTCAGTAATTATGGACGAAAAACCAGAGCTGTCGCCTCTTGTAGAAATGAGCTTGTGCCGCTTATCCAAAAAAACACACACACACACACACACGCACGCACACACACACACACATGCGTGGTGGCGTGCAGCTGGAATAAACAAAGGAGAGGTATGAAATGTTTGCATTGATTTGTGTTTACAAAAGAGAAACCATGGTGTTTAACGAAGAAAGTTTGAGGCTCCGCCGAGGAAATCGTTTGTCTATTTGGAAGCGAGTGAGGGCGATGCAGCGGCGTGTTGCTTCATCACTACAATGTCACCCCCCCCCTCCTCTCCTCCCCCCCGTCACCCCCCAGCTACAGAATATATGGATTAAAGACGAGACAACGAGCGATCGTTGTGCTTCATTGTTCAGGAACGCTGATTAAAGACTGATCACCTTCACGGGAGTCACGCTCACTAATGTGCACCTCCTGCGCTAATAAGCGCTAATAGCAGGGGCGGACACACACACACACGCACCCCCCCCCCCCCCCATGTTTGCCTGCGAGGTACAATTAAGCGACGCTAAAGAGGCTTCCTGTGAGCGGCTCTTCTCTGCACAGTAGCAGCCAGTGAAGCGCTCGCACTTTTTCCCCCTTGGCTTTTTCAAATTACCTATTGATGAGGGGGCTCTTCGTCTCTCCGCGGCGGGGAGAGGAGAGGGGAGGAGGGGGGGGGGGATGTCTGGTTCACTTTTAAGATGTCTCCAAGAAGCAGGCCTGTGGTTAGATCTAAGGCATCACTTATGCAACAGAAGCTGCCTTTCTCAGATGCATATACGGTTTCTCCTGCAAATTATCTCAGATTTTCTTTTGGGGGGAAAGTTTTCCGCCCGGAGTCTTCAGATATTTACCCGCCTTCCTTTTGATCGTGTTGATTTGGGTGCGTCTAGCGTAAGCAGCCCCCCCTCTCACTCAGGCTGCACAACTTTACTCAACGATAATTGCTCCCATGACTTAATTGTCTTTATGTAATTAAGTTTGTAATAGAGAAAAGAGGCACGTAAATGTTCCCCAGGGAGGCTCGGTGGCTGAGTGGGTGCCACACATGGTGAACATTATTCTGCCCTCCTCATCTCATCTGCCAGTCTGAGCAGTTATATATATATAACAAAATATATATTTGAGCCAATTAAATGAAAAGAAACGCTTGATGTAAACGCCAGGACAGATTTTAATGAGCCCCCTTTTCTCAATTTGGAGTATTTTGTTGCTCCCTCAAGTCGGCTCAATTCATCACTGGGAATGTTCACTCTGGGCTAAATTAAAGATCTCCTAACGTACAAACGTACGGACGGGATGAAGTCATGTGGCTTTTTTAACCGACAAAAACCTATTTTGTAACGTTTTTTTTCCTTCATGAAACTCACCAAACGATCCATGAGAAACACGGGACGACGGACTGAAGGAGCAAACATTATAACGATGATAAATAAATATGAATATTACAGCACAAGCGAGGACATTTTCTACTGAATTACCCCTTATTTCAGTTTATTAATGTATAATCACAGTTTCTTTTTTTTTATAAACCAAAACATAAATGTTTATCTCTGGTACGCAACATTTATTTTTACAAAACAAACCGTAAATACAACAGAGAGCGCAGGTGGTCTCGCAAAATCACACTCCTCTGCCCAGATGTAGGAACAGTTTTACTGCCCAGATGTTCATAAGCAGGGCGACATCGCTGAGCTGCAGCACGACGCCGCTCAAGGATTGATCCGAGATCGGCTTTTCCTCTGCACCTGAACATCTGCCCACATCTGCTCCTCTGCTCCGCCGCCGCAGCAGCATGCTTTTCATTTCCTGCAGCGCCTCTCTCTCTCCCTCTCTGCTGTGCGACCCCAGAGACACGGCGAGGGGTCAGGGGCTAACGCGGTAATGGGCGGCGGTGATTGGTGGGAGACGCTCGCTCTCTCTCGGCTCTCGGGGCGTATTAGGAGCCACGCGGCTTCTGTGCGCAGCCGGAGCCCACAACAGCTGGGCCCGACTCCCCGAAAAAACATCTTTAAAACTTGGACAGAGGAGAGGGGGGGGTTCAGATTTATATTAATCCGCCTATTCCTTCTGTCACACAGGGACGGAAATGTTTGTTTAAATTTGGAAAATTCATCTGGCAAACCCCAAAAGATCATTTATTTTGCAGATTAAATTAGATGGTGGAGAATTTGTCAGCAAACCCAAAACAGGCCAAAAGCTCGAGTTCTGCTTCTGTGTTCTAACTTCCTACAGATCCGCTTTGGCAACAATAAATTAGGAGTTGAACATGAAGAACTATTATTGTAGTTCTGGAAAAGAAGCCATTTGATCCTTTACAGAAATGTGCTATAATTAAGAGTTAATTTGTTGTTTTCGGGTTAAAAACTATTTATTCCGACGCTGAAATGACAGATTCGCATGCGGGGTTCCTTCCCCGGAGGCTGCACAAATCCACGCTCAGCCATTAACTGCAGCAGCGCGACTCGACGGTCGCAGGCCCATTCTGGGGCGAGCAAATCGGGGGCTTCTTCCCCGCGCGGCGGAGACGAACCCCGTAATCCCCACATCTTGTTTCAATGCGCGACTCTAAACCGTCCTCTGTTTACCTTTGTCAAAAACACCACCCGGGCTTTTGGGTTTTTTTTTTTCTGGCTCTGCGAGTGGCGTCGCTTTGTAAATCTAAGGGCACGTTGCACAAACACGTCATCTTCCTCCACCTGAAATATTTACAAACACGGCGTGGAGTCAGACGGTGACCGCGGCGACGGGTCGCTGACCGCGGCCGGGTCCGTCTCCCACCTCCATCAGACCCAAAGCCGCCTGTCCCCTTCCAGTTGCTTTAATCCAGACCCCCCCCCCGGGCCGAAGCGGTACTCACCCCAGAAGAAGTTCTGCTGACATGGCGTCACCGTGCTGAAGAGGCTGTTGGATGCCATGGCCGCCTCTGGCTGCAGCGAGCGCCGCTTCGGTTCCTCTGCGGTTTCCGTGACCCTTGACGCGTCCTAAAGCGAGAGCACGCAGCGTGTCACCGAGGGAAAAAAAAAACCCAGCGGCCATCCAAAAGACATGCTTTTACGTATCAACTATTCGGACGACCACAAGTAACAACCAGGTCTGGTTTTATAGGGCGAAAAAAAAAAAAGAAGAAAAAAAAAATTGGAAAAAAAAGATTGCAGAGGCCAATATCGCCTCTGCGGAAAGATCAGATGGTGTCGGACTTGCTTTGCCTGGCGAGTGTGGTTGGAAACGTACTTACTCGCTTAGCGCCGTCCCTGTGACTGGTCCTGGCCCGCGACGATTAACCATTTACACTCCGGGTCGCCCTCAAACACCGACCCCGAGCCGCACGCTGTGGTTCTGTGGTCGTCGGGCAGGCGAGCGGAGCCTCACACCAGCCGGCAGGCACCAGCTTTAAAACTCGGCTCCTTCCTGCCCTCCACGCGCCGTCACTGGAGAGCCCGGGTCACATGGCCCGCCGACGTCACCACGCCGGAGCAGCCGAGTGGGACAGCCTACCGTTGTGGCTCCCCCCCCCCCCCTCCCCCTTTTCTCTTTTCTCTCTCCCTCTCTGGGTCTCCTCCTTCTCGCTCACGCCTGCTTCTCTCTGGGGGCATCGAGCTCTGACGCTCCAGTGAGTCATGAGGCTTTGGTGCGGGGGGGGGGGGGGTGGGGGGGGTTGGACTGGGGAGTGTGTAGGGGGGGGGGGGGGGGGGCTTGTTGAACCGCCTGTGCCTCCTCAGCATATGGATAACAGCACTCTCTCTGCTTCGCTCTCCCCCCCCCCCCCCCCCCCCCCCTCTGACTCTGCTGCTCCGTCCCTCAACTCCTCCAGCGGTGCTGCTCCTCCCGTCTGCCTCTGAGCAGGGAGAGCGGAGCTCGGTAACATTTGAGGGTGTGAGAGAGGAGCGGTCCTCATGTCGAGGAGCACGCAGCTCTAAGCTGAGCTTTGTGGAGGCCTGGGAGCTACCTGCCTGAACCGTGCAAGAGATGCCTCCTCGGTCACTTAAACACTAGGAAACACACACACACACACACACACACACACACACACACACACACACCCTGCATGCAGCCTGCAACTGCAACCTCAGCAGTGAATCATCCCACACCTTACACAACCTCGCACAACTCCACACTTATTCTTAAAAAGACATCAAATGTTGTGACTGCAATTTTCACTTTTTAAAAAGTACAGATATAGGTATAAAGTAAATAATATGTGAACATGATCACGTTTTATTGAGGTCAACAAACAAATTGGTCACTTTAACCAGTGTTTGCACACTGAAGACAAATAAAAATACAAATAAAAAAAACATCTGCCAGAGCAATTCAATAAATAATGTGTTCAAATGCTGAAACTAAACCCGTTTTATTATTTGGCAAAGAGGCCCTTGTTTATTTTCAATCTTAATGACCTCAATACAGTTTTCAAAAAAATAAAAAGCTGTGAATAAAAAAAACATGGACTACAAACGAGGACAGCTCTTCTTCGCGGCACACCTTATTTTTGTGCAGTGAGACATTTTCCTTGGCTTGGTGCTTTGTAAATATTTGCTGTCTAAAACAAGAACACGCCTCTAGAGCATGTTGCAGAATCCTCAGACACACACACACACACACACACCTCAGAGATTCCACCGATCATGTTGAACATGCAGCCGGTGCGATAAACTCTCGGGGCGAGAAGACAAGAAGCGGCTCGCCTCGGATCTCACCCCAAAAACACCCAGGGGAAGGTTTGCGTTCGCTTTTCCAAAGTGCAAAGTTTTCGGGTACAGAAATATGGTATTTATTGCATTTATTCCGTCCTGATTGGAGGGATCTTTGCATTTACACCACAAGGAGAGCAGAGTGCTTTAATGCGTTTGACACGTCTCATCGTACGCTGAATGCAGAGAGAGTTCCATGCAATAACTAACACAAATAAACCCGCTGGCAGCCTTCATTTCGCTGTACAGACAACTTTTGTAATATATGTGCTGCTCGCTGTCGAAAAAAACCCCAGGCTTTAATGTGAAGGTAATAATGTTAAAGGCTGGAATATGATGTGGAATATAATATTTCATTCATTGCTGGTTCTCCACTGGTGGCCGTGCGCAGCGCTGAGGAGCCCGGTCGCACTCTGAGCCGGGGCCAAGGTTCTGCCCCGAGGACTGTGGTCGGCGGCCCACCCTGCCAGACACTTTCTCCCTGCTACCACTCAGGACCACACACACACACACACCTTCCCGTGGACTCGCGCTGTTATCACAAGCTCTCACAGAAACATAATGGAGGCGTCACGTGCTGGAACACGCTTTACAGTTACGCCGCCGCTCTGCTCGCTCTGTCGCCGCCGACGGGCCCTCTCTTCACGGGAAAATTGTTTCTCGCAACAGAATATTTCTGGGAAGAAATATTGGAGGTAAGGGGGGGCGGGGGGGTGGGGGGGGGATGAGTTCAAATCCACCGCTGACTGAGGCTGTCTGTGTTCGTCTCTCTCTGCGAGAGCTAAAAGCGCTGCGACATAATTAGCCCGGCGCAGACGTATTGCAGTATTAGGAACGGGAAGGGCTTATTAATAGCCCCCCTTTGGCCCGCGCTGTGTACTCTCTTTCTGGCGGGGGCATCAGAACGGCCCCGGCGGCGGCCAACAGGCAGGTCCAGTGATTCACTCCAACAGGCGACATCTGTATAACGCCAGAGGCCGTTTACACTGCGGCCCGAGCCCCGAATTAACGTGCTTTCGTTGGAAACGCACACCGCTCTGCAATCAGCTCGGCGCGAGCGGAAATACACCTCTGCGCGGCGACCCGGGCCCGAGCGAGGGCCGCGGGGCAGAGGGTAGGGGGGGTCGGGGTCGCCCTCGACGCGGCCCAAAAGGCTCACGGAGGTGCAGAGCAACTCGATCCGCGGCGCCGCGCCGCCAAAGAGGATGTGGATGTTCCGTGTGGATCGCTTGGCGAGCTACGGTTGTGCTACGTACTTAATGAAAAGTAGATATTTTCCTTTCGGAGTCCAGCGGTGGCATCGACATCGTCCGCGGACGTCGGGCCCCTTCTTGTGGTGTCTGGACAGATGTTTTTGGAGTCGCAGCTTGGAGGGAAAATAAAGTCGGCCTTTTAAGTAATAAGGGGAAATGTTTAATATCGATTGGCGCGCTCGCAACCTAAACACACATTAAAAATAGCTCTCCGAGTTGTGATTACATATTAATGGGGCCGTGGGGGGGGGGGCGCGTGAGGGGGGGAGCGTGGAGGCTGCGATGAGGAGGCTGTGGCCGACCATTCCTCATTTCAATCACGGGCCCGGTCCAGGATAAACGCTGCAGGAGACCCGATGCTAAGTAGACGGAGGTCGCGTGTGTGTGTATATATACACACCCTCCGCTCCGGGCCTCCACCTCCTCCTCCACCGGTCTAAGGTGAGGGCCCGGAGGTCGGCGTGGCGTGGTCAGAACTGCTGAGTCAGCGTTCTAATTACACGCTGCGGGGCGGGGTCACATGACGGCCGCCCGGTCGCACGATGCCGTCACTCGTGAAATGTCAACCACAGAAAATTAGTGTGTTGGGTGCGTGCTTCGAGCGTGGGGGGGGGTTTGGGGGGGCACGGTGACTCGAATGCAGAGGTCACGGCAGCCAATGGCGACCTGAATGAGCTTCTACATAAGCCGCCCATTATGCTCCTCGGAAACTCCGGTTTACTCGGCGCGGAGAACAAAGTGGGCCTGACGGAGAAACGGGCCTTTATGAGGAGGAGTTCGGCACCGTGTCACCGACAATGGGGGCAAACAAAAGCCTCTGTTGTCTCATCCGGCCGCTTGGCTGTTTTTCTTTTTCTTGTTTTTTTTTTCTGTGGGGCTTTTGTGATGGATAATTGCCCTCCTCACATGATTTCATGATGCTGCGGCTCGTCTTTCAGGCCCTGTGTAACACAATAACAAGATAAAGGACGAAAAAAAAAAGAGGGGATCTAAATTTGAATTTTTGACATTGTTTAGAAGTGGCCGCTTTTCTTCATTGTGGTGTATAATTTTAGAAAGATGTACGAGCGCGACGCAGACTTGAACCAGTCAAAATACGACCTGCATTGTCTTGGGAGGCGCGTTTTAAAGCGCTCACACAACTGCACCACAGTTTATGGCTCAACATCTCAAATCAGATGGGAATACTCCGCTGAGTCGGCCCAGGTTCATCCTGGAGGAACAACAGGGAGGTTAACAAAGCGTGTGCCGCAGCGACGTACAACTGCATCGCATCGGACACTTCTGTCTGTTATTATCATCGTTAATAGTAATACAAGCTCGTATTCATCACCTGCTCCTCTTCTGAGAGCAGCGCTTCTTTCCTGCTGAACGCTGCAGTCTGCAGGACGAACGTGCACATCAAGGCCGAGGTTGAACCGTAAAACGAGAGCCGCCTGCACGCGCACTAAAGAGGCGTTGTCTCTTAGATGCTGCGTGCCGTTTGCAACCTGTTTCCCCCCCTGAGTCAGCGGAACGTATCGACTCCTCGTGGTGGAGAAAAACAAGAAAAACACTTAACTTCAAACGGGAGGTAATAATGCGCGCAGGAATCCGACTGATCCCGCGGCGCATGGAGGCGCACCGGCGCGCCCCGGCTACGGTGCGGCGGGGCGGGGCGGCGCCCGTCAACACTCTGATTAAGAGAACCTGCATTCCAGTACGTGCGCCACCAAACACGCCGGCAGATTAAATATACGCTCGTAAAACATCTGAGGTTTCGCTGTGCGTCTGGGAGCAGTTGTAGTGTTTTAAGGTTGAAGATGAAATACACATTTGAATAAATCATGTGGGGGTTTCATACCAGCGTCTTCTTCATCGGCCCAGGAAGCGTTCGGTTCATCGTCTCTAACAGGCCAGTACAGTAGCACTAGTAAAAGTACTGCACCTAAGATCTGGGTAAAGTGAAAAGATGATTGTGAAGCATCGATGGGGACGATGGGGGGGGGGTGGGGGGGGGGGATCTGCTGGACATGAAGTTCCTTTTTATTGTTTTTTACATGTAAATCCCAGGAAGTGTATTAAAATGGCAGGTTTATGCTGTTAATAAACCCAAGTAAAAGTAAACGACTTGAGAAAAACCGTAAATTCCAAACATTAGCCTCAATCAGCATCAAAACATTTGGAACCCTTACAAAATTACACAAAAAGTGTGCTAAAGTCAATGCCATGTTGTTTGTTTTCAAACCAAAGACATGAATGAAGACACGTATTGTTGAGGAGGGGGAACTGAACACAGAAGGATAAATCACTGAGAGGAGCACAGAGCTGCAGGCCTCCCTGGAGCCGCAGCACGTAACAAACGGACCAAACAAGATCCCGTTGTGGCCTTTTCGACAGAAACGCGAGGAGCGAGGCCGCACGTCAGCGACGGCTCCCACTCCGTTGCCTCGCCGGCATCATTTCGCAGATGGCAAGCTTCGGGGAAGGTGTGCTTGAGAATTACAATGACTCCTTTTCTTACTCTCAAAACATTCCAGCAGGCTGCAGGACGAAATGCCGGAATCTGAGGCACGATGCTAATTTGAGGACAGAATAAATCTATAAATCTGACTTAGTCTCTCGCCCCGGGGATACACAGCCACGGTAATTACAGGTTGACTTTACAGACATGCAGACATCCCTCATCTGTGCTGCTAATAGCATAACCAGCAGGCGGCTGCGTGCTTACTCAATGTCTAGCAGCCGGGGTGAGCGGAGGTAAGATGTAACAATGATAGCATTTCATGCAGAAATCGGGGGGTTCGTTCATAATGAATTAAGAGTTTGTCCGAGCGCCGCGTTCCACCATCGGCTAAGCCTCATCCAGCCAGCAGGAAAAAAAACGCTTCGACTTCGGCTCGTCAGGGAAGCGAATAACAAACACACTTTGTTAAAGCGGCGGCGCCGCTATCTGAGGAGCATCTAGCGCGGAGCGGCTCGGAGGACACTGCTGCAGCTGCTTCTGCTTAAACGCTTGTTTTGCTGTGTCCTTTCGACTCGGTGCCACGGGCTCCAGTACGCAGAGTTCATGCGGACACCAAAAAAAACAACATGTGGTGCCTGGAAGACTCCCCCGCGGGGGTCGGCTCCGGGACTCCCCCGGCCCGGGAGACAGCGGGTCGGATCGCTGGCGGAGGCCATGAAAGCAAGACCCGAGAGACGTCAGGGAGACGGTTGATCACACGTGGGGATCTTTATTGGGTTAGAATTCTGGGAAACAAAGCAAAATTGTAGGCCTGCTCAGATTTAATCTGGAAAAATCTCCTTTTCCTGTATTTTCTATTTCATTCCTCCTCAAAGTTTGAGGTTTTTTTGTTTTTCTCTCCGGTGTGCACGATGTGAGATGCACACTGGCGCCCCATTGGGGCAGGTGAGCTTCCCCGTCCAAACCAATGGAAACACCTTTGCTTCCCCCGAAGCCGGCCGAATGTTAGCTTAGATGTGCTAACGTCCGCTCGGACCTTCGGAGGGCTTCGTCGGAGGCGGTCGTATTGTTTTTGCGCGGTCAGGTATTGGCCCTCTGTTTGCACACCTGGCGGAATTGCGAAAGTTTGTCTTGGGTCCCGCGTGTTTGTCCGCCCCCGGAGGCCCCCGAGGTGACCCCTCCGCTGCCCCGGACGGCGAGCGCCAGCACTTGGCGTGTGGCGATTTCCAAAGTGGCCGCGCGTTTGGAGAGGCGCCACTCAGCGATCCGGCCCCGCTTTGGCTGGAGGGGGAGGGAGGGAGAGGGGGGGGGTTGGCAGGGCCGTGCAATGTTTTCAGAAGCACAGACGTCTGGCAGCATCGCTCAATATGATGGAGAAAAATGCCTGCTGCTAATGAAAGCCAGCAGTGTCTCTGCGTTTGGACCGGAGCCCCGAAAGGCATTATGTAACTGAGATAGCGTAAACATTTCAAAATTGTCTCTCAACAAATTATCAGTGTTTATTTTTGCAACATTTTATCTGATATTTTTGAAAGACTTTTGTAATTGAAAGGAACTGCTCTTTGCTCTGACTCTTCTGCTGAGCCAGCAAATTATTTTTCTAATTCATTATCGAGCGGTCGGGCAGATTTCAGCTGGACGAGTAGCAGGCCCGGCCCTCGGGGAGGCAGAGGCCTCATTTGTAAAGGGCCTAATTTGTGTCCCTTGAATCAAAATACCAAAAAATCCACCTGGTGGCTTAAGGTCAACGTTGGATTCTTTTTGTTTTTTTTTAGGGTTTGTGTTATTTTGAAAATCCCGCCTTATCAGACGTGCCGCTGAATGCTCCTCTTTCATCGGTGTTTTGATTGGCCCGAGCTCAGCCCCCCTCACCTACGGTCCGCTAGTCAAATATTTGTCTTGTTCAGAAATCCTCGGCTATATTGGGATGGGAATAGGGCGAGATGATTTAATGGGGCACGCCGGAGGGCCCTCTCTCCGACGCCAGAGCTTTTGCAGTTTCGGTGGTCTTCTGACACCTGAAGGGCCGTTTAGGAGACGGCGAGCCGCCGTGATTCAAGACCCACCGAGGGGACATGAAAGTGGCAATTACAGCTCATCAAGGCCACTTTCAAAGGGGGGCTGGATTGTTGAAGAGTCTCGCATTTGACAGATTTACAGTCTTTCTCAAAGCGTGGTTTTTTTTATCATCGCGGCGCTATAAACCGAGGCCTGTCTTCACCGGCGGCTCCGTTTAGATTAATCAAAAAACGTTCGCGTTGAACGCCGAGGCATTCCGGCCCGTCTCGCTCGCATATTTGCCGCAGTGTTTACCGAGGCGAGCGCCACCATTTGATCGCGCTGAAATAACAGAGACGAGACGCTGAGGACTAAATCTGTCTCGGTCTTTATTTAGATTTCTAAATCCTCTCTTTGAATTTTAGACTGTGGACAAGCGATGAAAAATTTGATTTTCCAGGATTTTTAATGAACCAACTTTTGCCCCAAAATAGATGTTTGGAACATTTCACCCGCCGGCCTCTTTTCCCTCTGGAAGATTCCTCGGGCCCGGTCGAGAACTGAAGACGTCTCGAACTTCACACATCGCACTTCATAAATCACCGTTAACGTCAACCGTCATAAAGGTAGAATAACATTTGATGCCGTCGGAGTGTTTGGTGTTGTTCTCCGGACGGGCGGCCGCAGGCGGACTGGAGTTACACCATGAGGGGAATCCATCAATACGTCCCACGTCTGCTTTTTCACTCTCAGACGCTGTAACACTTCATCACCGCACGACTCCCGCTTCAGCAGCATTCAGAGGACTTGTAAGTTCCTTCATGAGGAACGAGTCGTCCGTTTGATAATAATGATAAACCTGTCTGTCGAAATTCACTGCAGGAAAACAGTTTGAACAGAAATCCTTTTTTTTTTTTTTTTACCCAAATCGACATGACTAGTCAGCACACGATGACTAAACGTGGTAAAACACCACGTTGAGATGACAAATAAAAATGACTTTATTTTGTTCTTCCTCAATCACCATCCATCCAATCTGCTCTCAGAGGTCACCTCTTTTAATCTGTAATGTATGTTGTCGCTGTAGCTTTTAAAGCGCTGTACAAATCAAATGTATTATTGCTATCACGTATGTTTATGTGACCCCCCGTTCACATTATTCCCTCCAATACTTCTTGTGTTTGGTCAGCATCGTGATAATCCTCTGAGAACCTTCCGGGAGGAACCTGGGTGGCCGCGATGCGTGACATCTGACATTTGGCGCCGCTCTCGCTACGTCAGTGGCTTCTCGTTTTAATGGGCAGGATTATGTGGAAGGCCGGGACGTTTATGTTGAATCTGTTGCACCTAGTTAGAGCCGGCGCGGTGGATGACGACGGCTCCGGTCTCACGAGCGCCTTTGTGCCGCCGCGCTTTGCTTCCCCCGTCTGCTTCAGCGACGGCGTTTTCCTTCGTTTCGTCGCGATCGAAGCGCGGGGAGAAACCGGCGAGTCGCAGGTTCGATTCTGCAGCAGAAACCTCGGGAGGTTTCAGGTCTCACGCCATCGGCGTCTAGCTGTGAGCGCTGAGGAGCCAACGGGGGATCCACTCGAGTCGCAGCGCCCCCCCCCGCCCATCCCCCCTCCTGCTGTAACCACTTTACCTCGGTCGCACTAATGTGTCACCGAGTGTTACACGGAAATCAAATAAAACCTGAACTACTGCTGCATGAAAGCCAGCGGACGGCTAACAGGCCTTCAGAGATCCCGCCCACTCGCTTTCTCACCCGGGAGACAGAGGCTGTGTGTGTGTGTGTGTGTGTGTGTGTGTGTGTGTGTGTGTGTGTGTAATGTGACTCCATGAATGCGCCTGCATGATACAAGTGACTCATCCTTTTCTAATAAATGCCCTTCATTCTAACTCCAATTTATTGCCATGACAGCTGTGAGATAAAATATTGGCGATCATGAGACACGATGACTCTCCACCTACAGGAGGCAGGACCGGCTCTCAGGGTCGCTGCCAAGCGCGGCGAGGGGGGGCGAGGGGGGCGGCGGTGGGGTGGGAATTCCCCGCGGAATAACATGATATGACTTAATCCCGCTCCTATTCCCAGAGCAGCTAAGGCCCTCGTAGGCTTCCCACTCGGCGGTGATGACCGGGCTCTCCGCTGATGAAAGCGAGCAGAGGGCCCGTTAAACCTCACGACTCATCGGCTCATCTGAGTAATCTGGGGGAGGCACGGAGTCGGGGGGGTGGGGGCGGAGGAAGAAACAACCGACACCTACTGCCTCAACAGCAGCAGGCTGGACTGGGAGGGGGGGGTGTGTCCCCCGATCGTGTGTCCGTTGGGGACCTTTGCTGCAAAAGTAACAAAACGGCCGTGGCTCATTTCAGAGTGCAAAGGCTCGTGTCAGCCTGCCGGTCCTCCGGCTCCTGGACCGGAACCTGCCGGACGGCTTCCTGCAGAGTGGGCAACCGCGGACTGACACCTGTTTTCTACCTCCCCCACTCTCCCTTCCCTTACCTCTGTCCTGCTTTCCTCCCCTTCTCTCCTCGCCTCCTTCGGGTAGTGATTGTGACACGGAGGTTAATCCGGCCGCCATATGGTTGCCATCGGCGGCAGATCTCCCCGTAACGGTGGATGGACGACGCCGGCTAATCACGATCTTTGATCCTCCATTCAGGTGGCTCTGATCCCGCCCCCCCCCGCCGCTCTGGAAGTCATTTTGGGCTTATTACTTATCCCCATTGTCTTTGCACAGCGCTGGAGACGGCTGCAGGTCGTGCTTCTGTGCAGTCGACCCGGTGCCTTCTCGCCAACTTCTGATGAGGGCTTTAATTTGATGTTGTTGAGGCCGTACGCGCCCCCCACCCCGCCCCCCCCAAACTCAAAGCCTGTTGGGCGACGTCCTAAAATGGCCTCCAGATTTACTGGTGAGTCTTTTCTTTTTCACCACCCGGGCCAAAGCAAGAACATTACTCAGCCGCAATTACCGGAGCAGTTGACAGGGTCGACCTGCGCACATCCACGCGCCGAGGCGTGCGGCCATTGAGTAATGCGCCGCTTCTGAAAGTGCACAATTACACCTTACGGACCTCGGCTTGTGTGACGGTGTCATCTTGGCGGCGGCTGAAACTGCACACCGGCCCGGGCTCAGGACGGTCACCGGGTCCAATCGCCGACACCTCAGCGGTAATTAAGGGAGGGCATCGGTCACGTCCCCGCTCCAGTGACTCGTGACCCCCGCACACACACACACACACACCTCAGCACCGCCTGCACACACGTGGAACCAGTCAGCGGGACACCGGGCCGGTCTTAAGTGAAGCGCAGAGCCTTTGAATGGATGATCTGTTCGCAGGGGAGAAGAAAGGCGGGCGATCACGTTGCCAGATCTGGAACACATTGATCCTGCTCCCGTTGTCAGATGAAACTGTGCATCCGTTTGACGCACAACAGACGATTCGCCGGCGGTTCGGACGTTCGAGACGTGGACGAACGCCGGCGCCGCTTCTGTTTCACGCACGACTTCGTCGGACTTCCGCAAGAAATAAAACCACAACAGACGTGAAACCCCTCCGTCTTGGTTATTCTTTGTGTGACAAAGGCCAACCGGTGCACGCACACACACACACACACAATGAGCCCCAGCAACGTGAAACGGGGGAAGACGGGGGGCGTGGGGGGGGCAGCCAGCGTGTGTCAGCTTCTCCATTCCAGCGCGCTTTGAGGAACACCTTTGTGTGTTTGCTGCGAAGTAAATGGATATTTTGCTCAAGGATACCTCCCAGCAGAGTTTGTGTGTTCACCAGCAGCTTTCAGTGCGTGGTTGGAAGACAGACGGGGCTGCAGACAGATCTCTGGTTTAGCTCCGGGTTTAACATCTCTGCCCCCCCCAATCCCCCCGCTCGCGGCCCAAACTATGCACATGTTTCACGTGTAGCAGAGTGCGTTTTTATCTACGGCGTGAAGGAATGAGGTTTCGCCGTGCTCCTCCTGCTCATTCACTTCTCTTCATTACATTTCATTATTATCATTCACATCACAGCGGGGGACAACAACTCTAGAGCGGGAAAAACACACTGTTTTGGTCCTACATGAGGGCGAAGGACACTTAACTGCTACCTGATGTTAGCCGGAGTGTTTTTTAGGCGTGCCTTCGAAAGTATGCACAATCATTTGGCCGCTCGCTGCGGTCTTTGGTGTCGGTGCGCTGCTGCTGTTATATGGGTTTGGAATGTACCAATCTATTTCGGGGCGGGCCCACTCGGTGGGTTTGTGGGCCACTACGGCCCACGGTGGGACCCACTCACGACTTTTACAACAAAACGCCAGACGATCGGGGTCCAAGAAAATAACAAAAAACGCCCGACGAAGCTGCCTTTTTTTGACGCAGGACATTTTTGAGGCGATTGTGTCAACATTTCAGCGCTGCAACATCCTTTTATAAAGAAACGTCACGGACGGAGCAGATGTCAGATTTCACCACAGGGTTTTCCAAAACTCTACCCAACAAATTGCCCGGTTGGGATTTCCAAGTTGTGTAGTTCTGCCCCTAAAAAGCAAGTTGAGATTGATACAATTATGATGAGGAAAATTACCTTTTTTCTCCTCCTGCTGCTGCTGATTGCAAATGAACCTCAATTTGTTACAGATCTGAGGAATGTGTCGGTCTGGAGAACAATCCCGGTCCTGTGGCCGTCCGTCTCCTTCATCTGAAGCGAACGCAGCTTGTAATTACAGAGCCGGCAGTTGTGTTTAAACGGCAATACAGTTTGCAGTTTTTCACATAAACTGTCAGGAGCTCGAATGTGAAACGAAGCAAAATAAGCAATATTTCTGCGCACGGTCCCTTGCCAACGGCCCCGAACAAAATAACAACTCCCCATGCAGGCCGACTGCTGTGGCCGCCCTGTTTATTTTACTGGACAGAGTTCATCGACAGAATTTCAGAATTAACTGACACACTTGAAAATATTTATTGAAAGGGCAGAAGAAGAAAAAAAAAAAAGAAGGGATGGAAAAAAAAAAGAAAACAAAAAGCATCCATCATCAAAGAGGGGGGGTCAGAGGGGCGGGGGGGGGGGGGTATACGAGCGGGGCGCAGCTGTCATTTTATTTCCACTCGCGGTAGATTAAATAAAGAGCGAGTTGCAAAGAAGTGCTCTGGCGTCTCGTTTGACCACTTGTCAAACGCCGAATGACGAAGCTGCACGTAATTATGAGTCCGAGCTGTTATTAATGAAGAAGACGTGCATCGACCCATCGCTTCTCCCGGCGAGTCCGTAATTAGTCTGAAGCACAAAGAGGGGTCGACGTCGGAGTTATTAGCTGCCGTGCGGCGGCCGTGCCTCTGTAACGCAGTGCGTGGATATTGATCCATCATGCACGTCGGTAATAGTAGCTGCAGTAGTTGCACCCGTGCTACGGTTAAGCCCCCCCAGACCTCAAAAGCATTTCATATGTGAGCTGGCTTTGATTTGGAGCCTCGAAATGGGGGAATAATGGGAGGCAGACCCGTGCCTCTCCGAGGGGTCTGGCTGCCTGGCTGTCTCAGGGCCCTGGGCTGAGGTTGAGTCTGAGGCCGTGCGAAGGGGTTGGGGTTTCACGGAATGACGGCGCTGCCACGGGGGTTAGTAATGAAAGGGCCTGGATGGATGAGGAGAGTCAGAGGCGTGTCATCCTCCACTGCAGCCTGACCCTCACCTCGGAGATTAGTCCGTCGCGGAAGAGCACCGAGGGGGCGGGGGGGGTCGGGACGCGAGCGCGGCCGGGTGGGCCCGGGATGACCCGAAAATAGATCCTTCCACCGTTTGAGTGGAAAGGATGAAAGGGTGTTCTTTTCTTTTTTTTTAGAGTCAACTTAAGCAAAGCAAATCTCGAATTTGATGCCAGATTAAAGTTGGGTGAATGTAGAAAAAGGGGGGGAGAAAAAAAGAAGAGGGAAATATGGAATTTTCCACTCCTTGTGCAGCAAAGTGGCATTAGCGGGAACTCGCTGTTTTACCTCCAGCGCGCCCGGGTAGCCAAACAGGAGCTCCAATAAAGAAATAAAAGAATATCTAAGCTGTAGCTTGAGAGGGACGACGCTGCCTAATACAGCTGCTGTAAAGTTAAAACGCCAACTACGGCTGATTTATTTAAAGTGGAGGGGAAGTGTTTAATACGAGACACATGGTTTCAATAGATAGCTGCAGTTGGAAGCCACAAGCTGCAGAGAGATGTAAAACGGGCCGTGCAAGATCTGGTCAGTGATAAGTGCATGACGTGAGACACACACACACACACATGCATCCAAGGTCCTTCTCAAACTTCTCAAAGGGCTCCATTTGTCACTTTCAACAATCCGGTGCTGTGTGTGTTTTGCGTGGAAGGCCGCATCTTTCTTGGTTGTATGTACAGAGACAGACAGGTGCAAACAAACACAGGCCGCAGTGAGCCGCGGGGGCCTCTACTGTACACAAGCAGGGACGTCCAAATATACCGAACCCGCTCATGCGCTTTGTTCAGTGTCTCCGCCGCCGGAAAAAAATAAACAGCATCGGTGGACAGCAGGGACGAGAGTCCCAAATAGTGTCTGGCACCGGGCGGCAGCACAGCTTTCAACATTAACGGGGCGAATCTATTTAATTAAATTTAATTAAAAGAGTCGATCAATACATGCGAGTGCAGTGCGACCACTTATTTAACCTGCTTAGCTTCACGTCTAGGAAATTGACAAAAAAATATTGAGTATTGAAAAAAATAAAACGCGTCGGGAAGTGGAGGGAGAGCTCCGGATCTCCTGCTCGTGGCCGTTTTGAGGTGACCTTCTGTGAGACGGTGTCACGTATCGTTGACCTCAGGCCTTGACCTCACTGTGGCGACCTGATCCCAGCTAAATGAACCCAAACGACTGACGAAGCGACCGCCTGCTTGAGCGTTTGGACAGCGGTCTTCGCTGCATTACTGAGCAGCAACACGACGAGAAGTCTCCATGTTCTTCGGCAAACAAATATAAATCGAGAGTATTTGAACCGTCCTTTTCCCCCAGCAAACGTTGACAGAGCACACGCGGCGGCCCTTTCAGCGACACTCGCTAAACGCTTCACGTTTACACAACTTACGCAGGTAGCTGCAAAAGCACCGAGCCACCGAGCGGCCCAGAGCATGTTATTCTGATCGCAAATCAGCTGGCGCGACCCCTGAAATGACCGATCCGCCCTTTCAACACTTCCTTTCTGGCCGCTAAGCTGGTTTACGGCCGCGCGTGTGTGTGCGTGTGTGCGTGTGCGTGCGTGTGTGCGTGAGGGGTGAATCTGGGAGGGGAGGACAGAGAGTGGGAGTGAGATGAAGCGCTGACGCGGAGTTTCCTCACCGGCCCCGTGAGTTTCGGAGGCGTTGTTGAGACTACAGAGGAGCGCTCGCTCTCCTCCTCCTCGTCTCTCCTCCGGAGGAGCCGACTGATCGCCGGCCAGTCTGCTCGCTTTCACCAGACGGTCGTCTCTGCAGTCTCCCGATCCGGGCCGAACCCTTTGTGACTAAACAAATGGAATAAATTACCCGACTGGAGTGAATTATAGATTTTTCCCCCTAGAAGTCGCTGGCATTTATTGTATTACAAATGCCTTTATGTTGGGAACCCAAATGAAATGGGGAAGTCGTAAAAGCGCGCTCCCAGACTTATGGCAGCGGCGTGCGTTATTCTGCTACACAGAGAGGCTCGAGCATTCGTACTCCGCTACATGCTTCCATCGCTTATGAGTCCGACCCCGCGACCCCGTTTCCTACCGGGTCCAAAGCCTTTGAGCTCGGCTGCTACATCTGCTCTGCATATTCATCCCGGGGCCTCTTTAAGAACCGCGCCCACACACACACACACACATATAAACATGCCGTGTAATTAAGGAAGTGAGGTTTGTGATCTCCGTTTGAAACAAGCAGACCGGCTTGGAGAGTTCACAGTCTTTCGGAGAGGAGCGTGTGAGACGATCACAGGACTTTGAGGACAGGTCTCTCGGTCGGTCCAAAGAAATGAAGGCACGGCGTTATTTGTGTCAGCAACTCGTCACAATGCAGTTGGTTTAAACTTGAACCCGGACGGGGGTCACGTGCAGGGTTTGGTCAGCAGGAGGCTACTGTTTTCCTTGAGATGGAGCGATGTGCCAGCGCCATGGTTAGTTAACGAGTCTCTGACTACCTGCGTGTTTAATAAATCAGCAAAGTTCCTGCCACATGCTTTTGTTATCTGTTATTCTTGGTGGTTTTTATACGAGAAGCCATAACTCACTCAACGGAGAAGTCCTGCCGGTCCTCCCCTGCCCACAACACTACGCTCCGGTCAAGGGAAATTCTGCAAACTGCGAGACCACTTTCTTCGGGGGAATAAGAGAAGAAAAAAAACCCTCCTGAACATGAGTAATTGACTTTAAAATCAGCGCCTCTTCGTCTCTCCTACTGTTAATCTCTCTCTCTCTCCGCCTTGTTCAGCGATCTCTGCTCCGTTACACCCCGAGTTCCCACCGAGTCCCATTATTTCCATATTTATGTCGGCGGGCTTTGATACGCCGCCTCGTCCGCAGGCTGATCCGGTTATGGCTCGTTCCTGTAAATACTTTGAAGTGCTCCGGGATTACAAGATTGTCGGACCCAATAAAAAACATAAACAAACAGCTCTACATGTATAAGTACATTTATAAGGGCCCCTCTAAACACACACAGAAATCATTTGGTAACAGTAGATGGAAGATTACTCCGTAATTGTCGGTAATTGTGGCGCTGCTGTTTATGGGTTGTGACAGTGGGATTCTGGGTGAATTTGAAACGTTTTTCTGCCACACACAGCTCGCCCCTTTGGGCCCCGTGTCCACCCGATAGTCGGGTGCTGATGTCACGTCGTCGCTGAGGAGGTCGGGGCGTCGCCACTCAGGACCTTGAATGTGTTCAATACAAAACAAAACATGCGACTGGGAGCTGTGAGAGAAGCGAGAGCTCCTTGAGGTCTTCAGGGCTCATCCTCTGTGGACAATGCGATCCTCTCCATCAGCCTCCTGATTCACCGTAAACCAACCAAAAGAAGCTATTTACCATCGAGTTCTGTTTTCCAGTCCACCCAGAGAACAAAAGACCCGCTGCTCCTTTTAAGTCACAAAAAGACAAAAATAAAAACAGCAAGCCAACTAAAAGGAGGAATGCGCGGCGTCGCGCTTTGCTCCTCGTCTAGCAGAGTGTTTCTTCTCCTCGGCCTTTCATGGAAGCCCGTTAGCGAGCAGCGACCGCAGTGACATTCATTTTCTCCGGGTCGTTTTTCCCGTTCCGTAATTGGCTTCTGTTTGCGTCCTTGTCTCATGTGGTCTCTGTACTCTCGGCTTGATTGAAAGTACACTCAGGCGCGTTTTTGGAAGAAAAGAAGAGGCAATTTAATACGCAAAACTACAGGAGGTCTCAGAAACTCTGGGTTTTTTGGGGTGGCTTTGTGATTGTGACCTCATCCCTTGTGCACATTTCCTGCATACATTTCCTGTCGTTTTGCCACTTGCTCTGTGGTCCATCAGCCTTCATCGCGTGGTCTCCCTCTGACCAAATCACCGTGCACGTCGGGACGGACAAAAGGGGAAGGGAATCGTTTGGGCTTCTGCACGTTGTGGATGCGGCGGCTCGGTTTGCATGTTTGTGTGTCTTTCCAAGTCACGACAGCCCGTCAAAATGAATGTAATTCCAGCAATTAAAGAACAACGCAGTTTTTTATCATCATTTTTATCAACATCAGATTCACTGTAAAACAAGCCAGAAGCACTCACTCCCTTCACAGAGAATAACCTTCTCAGGACGCGGTTAGGACGGGTGAATGGACGAGCACGGACCGGAGGTCGTAGTCACAGGAAGCGTAGCCTTCAGACATTGTTGTGTTCTTTGGATAACTCACCGAGGCTTGTAAAGAAAGTAGAACGGCAAACAAACAGACAGCAACCGGATTAAAAATAAGCCCAACGCACACTCCCACACACAGTCACTGCGAGAGTGACAGAGCATTGCAACCAGAGAAAAACACGGGGAGAAAAACAAGTGGGCAAAAACCACTTGGGGAGAAAGCAAACACTGCATATTATCAGGGTGGAGATCTGCCACAAGCACATTCCTCGTCCAATACTCACTTCGTCCAGAGCTATTTCAATATTGGTAAATACGGCGGTGAGTCCACAGGACGCAGCCGGCCGACTCTGCACCTCACGGCTGTTGATCGTGTTGTAAAAACAAAGAAGTCCTCACCGCTAATTGACTAGCTGGCCGGCTAACTAACTCGCTAACTAACAAATTGTCATTCAAAGAAATCGTTTCATGTGGTTTCCAGACGTGATGCTAAGCTAGCCAGCTGCTAGTGCTGGCTTTGTATTTCAGGTACAGATACGAGTCCTCCAAATGGCCTTTTATTCCAGTATTGGCTTTTTTATGAGCTTTCACAGTTTATAAAAAGGCATCAATCCAATTCCGTCCTACCGTTCACAATAAAAGCCCCAAACCAATAAAATAACGATCGCGCGTTGTAATGTTGTGTATTAGGCCTCCGGTCTATAAAGGCCTTCACTCCCAACAATGACACCAAGAAGTTTATTACTCCACTTTACTCCATAAAATGAGAACTGATAACGTAATTGGAGTAATTGGAAAAGGGGGCGGGGTCAGGTAGTTGCTACGATCTCACCTTGAGAGAAACAAAACATGACGCACAACCCGTGAGGCAACACGAGCAGCAAAGCAGGATCCTTGTATTGAAGCTGACAATAAAAATACATTCCAGATGGAAAGTTGATGAACCCGTAACGATAACTTTTGGAGACAGTGAGACGGAGCGTCGGTAAGTGTTAGTGTTGGAGACTGCGCGGGGGGAAAGCCGCAAAAGAGAATAGGAAGAAACACAGAGCAACAGGCCGAGACGCCGGGGGTGAAAGGTCACCACCCCGACACGTGTCGCTAGTTGAACCTTCAACTTTCGGCGGAGGTCACGGCCACGAGGCTCAGAGGGGAAGCGCTTTATTGTGTAAGGTTACGAGCTCCTCGCCAGCGCTGTTAGGAGCTCCTAAATCTCTCCACACACACACACACACACACACACACACACACACACACACACACACACACACACACACACGCACACAGCGCGGGTCATTCGGGGCTGCTGAGCCAGATACTGTCCTGCCTCAGCACAACTTTCCCTGCAGAAGTCTTCACCCGAGACGCCTCACAGGTCTATTCCGAGAGGCGGCTGCAATGGAAAAGACAAGGTGTTTTTTCTCTATTTTGGCCCCAAATTTTATGACGCGAAACTAAATGTATATGAAAAGACATCACCTTGTAAAGCAATAGTTTCCTCCCTGGTGTACCTACTCAGTGGTCCTTCCATTCAAACAGGACACTGGAACACTGGCTTGTTATAAAAGCAGCAAATAAATCTGCATTATGGAAACTACATTTCTAGAAATGTCAATAACATAAAAGCTTATTTATACTAAATAATGACGGATTAATTAATAGAAAACACACCTGTAATTCACAGATTTCATATTTCATATCATATCATATTTACAGTAATGGAAAGAACATTTATTAAAATACTGAGTGTAAATAAAACGTTGAGGTGCTTTTCTGTTTCACAATACCTAACATTTGTTTATTAGCTCGCTGCTTTTCAAGAGTTTATGAAAAACGACACATTAGGAAGATCTTTTTGTTTTAGTTCGTGTGCACAGGCCTCGCCGTGCGTGTGCCGCTCCAGCGACGAGGGTCACTTCAAACCTCGAAGCCAGATTCGCATCTAATTGGCGCACGACCGGCGCCTGATCGCTAGGTGTTCCTCATTGATTCATTATAAACTCTGCCGAGTGTCAGTGTGAGAGGTAGCAGAGAGGAGTGTGATGATGATAACCTCAAATGAATTCTCCTCTCTCCACCCTCCTCCACAGTTTATTAGTTTAGGCCGGGGGCCACTTGTAGCCTTGCAGAGTGGACGGTAATTGTGTGCGTGCTCCTTAAGCGCAGACCGCAGCAATAATAGACTGAATTATACAATAAATTCCCTCCAGATGTGCTGCCTCCGCCCCCCCACGCCACCGGCTCCAATTTGACAGTTCGCACACCCGCAATCTGCGCGAGGAGGCCACCGTCCGCACACCCACACACACACACACACACACACACACACGCGTGCACTCACTCACCCGTATACAGGCTTACACATGTACATGCGCACACGCGGTGGCTTAGCTGCAGTGTTTGCATGTCAGATTGTTTCCATGCCGGTGTTAGCGCGCTGCGTTTCCTCACTGCTGCTGTAATTACGGCGCGTATTAGCTGATAGTGTTTTGCTAACCTCCTAATAGATGTCCTCCTGCCTCGGAAACCTCACAGAGAGTCCATTCAACAATACGCCGCCTTTCTAACGTGCACACACGCACGCACACACACACACACACACACACACACACTGGTGTCAGTTCCATACTCTCTGTCCTACTCGCTCGGGAACTAAAACAATGTGCTCAGCTCGCATTTACATCATGTTGTCTTTTTCCCCCGTGTTCATTTATAATGCTAATCTAAAGTGTAACACAAATGCAGCAAAAGTCCCCCCCCAACCCCATCCCCCCCCACCCCGAGTAAAAAACAGCCCACACGGAAACCGCCCAACTATTCCAGGCTTGCGGAGGCGGCTGTAGAGGCTGAGGATGATGAGGACAAGAGGAAGAAAGGCGAGGAAAAGAGTGGTCAGACTAATTATTATGTTCAGTGTGTGCTGAAATGTGAGCCCGTTTCCGTGTTGGAGGGGGGGGTTTATGGTTATGTTTGTCATACTACCGTCATGGAAACCGGGTTTGGTATTTTCTTATGGCTAAATATTGCCGAGCTGGCAGCCGGCGCTGTGCTGATGCAGAAGGACCACCGGTTAGATCCGCTGGATCACTTTGAGGCGATTTCTGCATCAGCCTGCACAGCGCCCCCCGGTGGCCAAGCCGTGGCCTGCCTCTGGTGGTGCTCATCACATGTAAGCATCTTAATGTGCTCTTAATGAGTTTATTTGAGCTTGACGTTGTTGAGTAGCTGAATCCAGTGACATTTTATGTTTGATATTTTAATCTAGTAACTAATCAAGTAACTTAACTGTGGCTGATAAATGAAGCACAGTTAAAAAATGAAATGCAGACAAAGTGTGAAGTAGACGATCATATGACTTTCTACAACAGGTAGCAATAGAAAATATGACATATCGTAGTCGACCCTTTCAGGTTTAAGTGCATTTGTTAATTGGTTCGATAGTAGAGCGACAGAAGAGCCTGCAATAGCAAAGGGCCTCGAAGTAATATGAACAATTCACATGAAAGTGCAACAAACTATATTTTGATCTAAATCTAACCAAAAAATTTTTTTGTAAACAAAAAGAGTTTAATATACTATTTATTTATTTTTTTTACAAAGAAAATATTCCAATTTTTTTTTAATGAAAGAAATACAAAATTAAGTTATGGAAGGCTTCATTCAATATTCATCTCTCAGATATAACAATATACTAACATAAAAGCTGGAAGGCGAAGCCGCAACATATCTGAACTGACAGAGCGCCTCTGTTCCCCGTCACGCGCTGATAGCGTGTTTGCCAGGTGAGAGGGGGGCCGCGCTAATCAGGGGAGGCAGACTAATTCGCCCGCTGACATGTTCCAGGGGCACGACCCCCCCCCCCCAACCTGCCGGCCCCAGGTGGACGTGTTCCAGGGGCTCGACCCCCCCCCTCCAACCTGCCGGCCCCAGGTGGACGTGTTCCAGGGGCTCGACCCCCCCCCTCCAACCTGCCGGCCCCAGGTGGACGTGTTCCAGGGGCTCGACCCCCCCCCTCCAACCTGCCGGCCCCAGGTGGACGTGTTCCAGGGGCTCCACCCCCCCCTCCCCTCCCCCTCCACCCCCACAAACGCTGAGGGGAACCATTTAAAAGCAACACGTCATGGCAGGAAACAGGAAGGGGGAAAAGAAACATGGCGCTGGCTGTGAGCGGAGGCCAGGTGCAGAGTTTGGCTTCACAAACCCCCCCCCGGCCCCCCGGCCCCCCGGCCCCCTCTCCTTCTCTGCTCTCTGGCTTGTGGAGGCGGGGGGGGGAGGGGGTCTTTTTCATCGTCGGGCTTCTTTATCAAACCCCTGAGGGTCCAGTTTGTTCTCCTGTTGCTGCCGCTCGCTGGGTCGCTGGATGTGGGAGGGGGAGGGAGGAGGGGGGGCTATCATCGTGAGATGGATCTTCTTCACCGGCTCCGAGCGCTCTCTCGGAAATTTACCGCTCAAGTTCGCCGTGTGTACAGCCGAGGGAACAAATTCATTTACAGTCATGCTGACTAGTGTGAACATGATGACGTCCTGGGAGGAGGGAAGGGGGGGGCCGGGGGGGGGGAGTTTTAGCTTGCTCCTAAAAGCCACACTGTAAAACAGTGTGAAGGAGAGGAAACCAGATACTGAAATATCTCTTTATAAATTTAAGCTCTGAATTGATTTGGTTTTTCATGTGAAGATGCATTCATTGAGATATTAACTCGATTATTCGGTGTTGTTTTTGCTTATTTTAGTCACTGCGGGCCCTCGTGGCCTCCTGGGTGGCCGCGGCTTGTGCCAAAGATGCCCCCGCCGTGTTTAATCCGTCGACATTTATTTGTTTGCTTTGTGCGAGCTGGAAACACCTATTGGCTCCGGCCGCTTCCTCATCACAGGGGGGGCCGTTCATCCTGCGAGGCTGCGGTCTCTGCTCCCGACCGACGGCCAGACGCCGCCGAGGCCGCCGCGCTGCCCGGCGCTGTCCGGCGCGGCGGGGCCCCGGCAACCGCCGGCGTCCAGCAGGCCTCTCTCAAGAGCTGGCCTCGCCTCATCTGGCAGCCATTACCTGCACACGTGCTGCTGTCTGAAGGGTTGATCTACCGGGGTTAAACAAATCCAGGCAGCGGCGGCCCGCCAGGACTCGGCTCCCCACATCAGCTGTGCAGCGCGACGGGCTCAGAGCCGGCTCCCGTTAGTCACCGGTCCCCCGACTCCACACACAGGCTCGAAAAAACGACAAACTCAGTTTGGCTCAGGTGTTGGATGTGGCGATCAAACGCACCGAGGTATGCGGAGAGGAAAGTTTCTGGAACCATGTGACACAAATCATTTATTACGGACGGAGCTCCCGACTAAGCAGTAACAGGCGCGTAGCCTCAGCGTCGAGCGTGGAGTTCGGTAATTATCTGCAGCAATGCGCCCTATCCGGCGTTACGGTTGTGCGGCGAGGCATAAACGCGCAGCAGTCTCCGAGCGGGGGGCGATCACTCCGAGGGTCCGATCCGGTGCCTCGTCCAGTCAAAAGGCGCTCGATTCCATTCACGTTTATTTCATTTCCCGTCTCTCACTTCATCACGTGGGAATTGAAACTGACAGGGTAATTATCATTTCATCCTAAAATTTATCCCAATCCATGTGGGCTGGCTCCGAGCGCAGAGACACGAGACTGAGGGGGGGGGTTTGGGAGCATTTGGCGATGGTTCAGTCGTCTGTAAGACGCATCGCCTGAAGGGGTGGGGGTATACGGGTTGGGGGGGGGGGGCCTTTGAGATTGCGTTGCGGGTGTTCCCTTGATGTCCCCCTGACAGGAACCAGATTGGGGCTCCGCTCGGAGTCGGCGCTTTTGGAATTCTGTTTTTTTCTTCTTCTTCTTCTTCTTTTTATTCGTCTGGCTCCGCCGGGTTTTTCCTGGCCCGAGCGGGGGCCCGAGCGGGGGCCCGGTTCGGAGACGCCGCGGCCCGCTGGCGGAGCCAGCCCCGCAGCTCAAGCGAGAATAACAAATGCTAGAAAAATAATAGGCCTACAAAAACGGAGGAAAGAGAGGAGCGGCAACAATCGCGCCATTGTTCGCGGCGGCGGCCGCGTCTTCGGGACGTTTTACTGGGCGTCATAAAGAGTGTGTGGTCCCTTGTTTTGGGGGGAGAAGGTCCGCCGGGCCGCCAGTAGTACCCGACGGTTCCGTATCATGGACCTTGGGTTGTGTAACTTGGCACGGCCTCGGACGAGACCCGTCATTCATCACGCCTTCTGCCCCCCGAGCCCAGAGCGGCGCTGCGAGCTGCTGGCGATGGCGCGCGACGCGGCGTGTGGAGAAGGCCGTCGTTAAAAGGCGCCGGTGGATAAGAGGGCTCGACTCCACCTTATGAAAAGTCCTGCGTGAAAATGACAAAATCCTGCACAGTGTAACTCAAAGCAACGCGTCGATCGCACACCAGAGGAATAAAAGGTGCGAGAACTGACAGACTGAATATTATAAATGCTTTTGATTATGTGAAGTTTAGCAGCGAAACATACGTGTGCTTAAAAGGTCAGATTCATTTCAGACAAACTTGTGAGTCTGTGTCGAGATTGTCTAGAGAAATAGTTTTTTTTTTTACAGAATATAGCCATTAAACAACTTAAAATAAAAGGCATTAAGAGTGCTGCTTTTGGGATTATTCACCATTTCTCAGCCTTTTTCGTATTTAGTATTATTCTGCACACACATGCACACAGTGGTGTCCCTGGTCTGTGTGTGTGTGTGTGTGTGTGTGTGTGTGGCACAGAAACACAGTTCGCTCTGTGCTTAATCAGTTGGGTTGTTAAGTGTTCTGCGCTGGCTTTTCCAAAGGAAAACGTCTGGTCGTGGGTGGCTCCGCTGGGTCACTGAGCCCACAGAGTGGAGCATTTCATTAGAACGAGCCCACTTAATTCTGAACCATACATCGCATTAGCTGATTTACATGCGGGACAGCTATCATTCTGTGAGCGCCGTGACATTGACAAATGAGGTGTTTTACCTAATAGGTAATAAAAACAAATTACAGGTCTTAAGAGAAAGGATGTTCTTCATTTGGCTCTGTTTTCTGTCTCTTCGAGGGCAAGGGCCAGATTGTTTCCATATGAACGCAGGCTTCATTTGTTAAGACTACAGACAGAGATTAATAGCACTGTTTTCTGATGACCAATTCATACTTCTCATCTGTTATTTGAAGAAAAAAAAATGGGGGGAATAACTGGACATTCAGGATAAATATTTTTTCTCACCTTTTATATAAAAGTATTATTTCAGGGAAAAATTATAGCAAGGTTAAAAAGCCACGATGTTTTCAACCTAAGACTAAATTATGGAGGCTTTAAATGCCTCAATGCAACGATTATGTGGCCGCTGCTCTCGCCCCTGATCCATCAAACACCCTAAATTCAAATTAGCGAACCCATAAACAATCTGCTTATGGCCCGTGGGGATTCACAGCTTTCTCACAGAAAGTAAAAACGCTGACGTACAACATGCGATGACGAACGGCAGTCCAGAGACGGTAACAACTCGGAGGTGGGACCGGAGAGGGGCTTTTTCCACAGAGAAAATATTAGCCCAAACAGTACTTAGTGGGTGAGGGGGTGTTATTCTTAACCAGTTTGAATCACTACTGGACTCTGCGAGTCCCACAGAGCTCGTATATAAACTCTCTCAAATGTCCTCAGCTAGGCGTGAAAAGGCTTCCCCTCGGCTGTAACGCACGCCTGACCGAGGACAAGTCCCTCTCTATTCCCCGTCTCACGGCCAGAGAGGATGCGGCGGACACAGGCCTTCATGACCCCCCCCCACCTAAATGGATTCCAATCCATCCTACAGGTGGCAATGAAGTAGCACGACGGGATAAAATCTAATTAAAGGACATTTAAATCTGTAGTTAAGAACTCAAACAGGAAACGTCCAGATGGAGAATCCATCTGTGCGTGTTCACTTTAACCTTGAAATGAGAGTTACGTTTTGTCACAATCCTGCAATCATCGTTGCAGCGAAACGGAGACGGCGAATCGAGTCCAACCCGCTCCGACTCGCTCGTGAGTCGACAGCGCAGTCGGGGGGCCGAGGGCGGTTTTCAAGTGCCACGTCCAATCAGCGGCCGTCGCCGCGAAGCATCGCAGCTCGGGGGCCGCTGTCTCTGCGGGCCGATACCCCGCCGGCGAGACACGGGTTACCGATACCGGGCTGGAAGAAAAGGGTGAGGAAAGAGAAGGGGGCAAGAGGGATCAGGGGGGGAGGACCTCGGATCCTGTGTTAAGTGCCAGAGGGACACGTTTTGTTGGAACACGGCGTGCGCTGAGTGATGGGAGCACGGCTGCAGCAGTGTTTAGAAACACCAGTCGGCCGGTCTATTGCCTCGGAGCCTGGGTGTCTGCCCCCCCCTCGCCCCCCACCACCACCGCCGCCACCGCTCTAAGTAGGATGGTACATGCAGCCTCACTGCATACCGCTCTGCACGCCGCTAAAATTACCCCCCCTCCTGGAACCAGATGGAATTCTAAACAGAATAAACTTTTCTTGACTTGATTATATTGAGCCTTTCCAAGCTCCGACATTAAAAAGAAAAGGGAGACGGCAAAGAACCGTAGGAGCTAATTGCCGCTGGTCTGGCGTCCACATTGGGCATTGTGTTGCGATTCGAGACGCCGCAGTACCGCCGCAGCCTTTTCCCCGGGCGGTGCTCCCCGGAGGGGTTCGAGGGTGAGGAGGGGGGAGGACTTGTCACATCTTCCATGCGTTTGCGGTGGCCTTGCAGCTCGGCATGGACTGAACGCCGAAGCCGCTAATTAAAAGGTAGCGATCTGTAACCATCCCCCCACGGGCCCTCGTAGACCCCCTGCCCCCTCCGACGAAGGCCCCCTGCGTGGCAGCGATCGTTGGGGAGTCGCTTTATTAAAATCCCATGACTATGATTAGCATGGCACTTATTGTATATCCCGTAACGTCACTATATTCCTTTAACGCCAAAGCACAATTGCAGTTTTTAGGCACTGCACGCAGTCTGCATCGGCGTGTGTTCACTAGCTTGTCTCAAAGGAGCCGTGCGCAGGATCCAGTGACATCTAGGGGCCAGGCTGCAGATTGCAACCGACGCAATGCTTCTTCAAGCTTGGAAGGATCCTGTGGGATCATGGTGGCTCAACACGGCAGACTCCTTGGAAGCGGCGTAGCGCTACACGTGGCGTTTGTTGTTGTCGATTGATCGACGTGGTCATAATTAAGACCCTAAGCTAAGCTCTGCGCGGCGGCGGGGGGCGGGGCTTAAGGTCGGGTCCATCAGTGAAGGAGCGATGAGCTTGTCTTGTTTTGTAAACACCTTAATGATTAGAACTAATAGAAGGGCCGTTTCTATCAACGGTGCTAATTATAATACCGTGTGAGTTTTACACGTTTTCTCTCCACCTTTCTGTCAGATAACGTAAGCCATGAACTCGTGCGGCCCGTGAAGCGCTAAACCAAAGTGAAAGGCAGACAATAGCCAACTCAACAGAGGTCTGTAAACAGAGCACTTACAGAACACAATGCACATTCCTTCACCGACAAAAACCCCACGGCCGATAGACGGGCTGGAGCGGGACTTCGACTCGCTCCAAACAGTCACTTTGATCGCCAAGATTTGTTTGTTTCCACAAAAATGACAGCTTAAACCCCGAGTCCTTCTCCAAACCAAAGTCTCACCCCGCTCCAAAGCCGGCCACCTACAGAACAGCCCGGACGGAAGAAAGGCGGGGGGAGAGAACCCTTTGTATCAAAGGCCATCTTCTGGTGACTCCCAGGCTCGTGTTTATCAAACGCTGATTTTAATGCTGCTTTTTTATCACGGCGATTAGCGTTGTTTAGGAACCAGTCAAAGCCAGACTTCCCCTTCGTCCGCGCCGACGTAAACACTTGTCTTCTCGAAACGGCTTCATTTGGATAAAGAAAGGACAGAAATGGTGGTATTGTTTGCTGAAGCAGAAGCACACGATGCAATGTGTGTGTATGTATGTGTGTGTGTGGGGGGGGGGGGGTAATTGCAAGTATCAGTCATGTGAGCCATGAGGCCTTTTCTCTCTCTGAAAATCCGTCCGTCACAGTTCTTTCAACCTCTCAGCTCGCCGCCGCAGGTTTTAGACCGATCCCCCCCACCTTTTTTGTATGTTCAATAACCTCAGTTTGCTTTGATTGTTTTAATCACCTTTCAATCCAACCAATTGTGGGAGTTTGCGGTGGCTTTGCCTGAGACTCGCTGCGTGTGTGTGTGTGTGTGTGTGTGTGTGTGTGTGTGCGTGTGTGTGTGTGGGTGTGCGTGTGTGTGGGTGTGCGTGTGTGTGTGTGAGGGTGAGACGGCGAGCATTGCTGCAGAAGCTCAGTTGAGTTTCCTCGACAGTAGGAAGGAAAACCTTTGGGAGAGGGGGAGGGGGGGTGCATGGAGGTGAGGGGGCGACCCAGACGGTGACTTGGGGTCAGGTGTAAACATATGCACAGCTGGCGAGCAGATGTGCTCGGGGAGAGGGGGGGGGTCTTTGGTTGCTTCCTCGCTGCTCACCTGACGCTCCGCTGAAGGAGCGGGAGGAAGGAGAAGGTCTTCTCACTAAAACCCAGCTCGGTTATTCTCAAACGACGCAGAAACTAAGAGCTCTGGTTCCTCCAGAGGAGCTTCTGTTCCTGCGCCAGCGGAGCGGGCGTGTGGTCGACGAGAGCAGAAAGTGTAACATTTCCCATTTTCTGCTTTACTTCTTCGGAGTGGTCTGAGATCTTTAAAAAGGATCCTTCCGCGCACACCGCCATTACATTCCTTCTCACCCGTCGCCTTCTTTCCTTCTCTTTTTTTTTTTTTTTACTTCTCGCCAGGCCAAAAAGGACGGACAACTTTGTGCATTTTTGTGGATTTTCCGAGACTCCTAAATCAAACTTTTCAAACAAATGATCTCACAACGTAACGGACAGGCGAGATGCGAGCAGCAGCAAAAACAAAACTGACGTGCACTCTGCTGGAGCAATAACCAAAAGTTTACACCCCGGCAAACAGTTTATATATTTACCAACCTTAGTAAAACAGTGGGGGATTATCCCGCACTGTTATAACACTGAGAAAAGACCCTCATTCTTTCCATATTTCCTGCTGAAAACAAGAAGAGGGATCAGATTAAAATCTCTTTGTACATAAACTACCCATTGACTCACGGTCTTCCTGTCGGAAGGAGCAATTAGCTCACCGAGACAAAGATCCCAGACATGTTAAATGGCTAAAAATAAATAAATGTGCGTATTGCCGTTAGACTTCGGGCCCTGTTTCAATTAGAGCCGAGGAGGCTCTCACTCCTCCTCCTTCGGCATGGGGACTTTTTAATTGCGGCGCTGCAGCTGAGAGGAAAACCGAGAGGGGAAATGTCCTGCATTCATCGCAGGCCTCCCACTACGCTTCACTCATGGAGCCCGCGGGGTGATTTGTCTCTTTAAACCGCCGTACAGTCGGGTTACAGCGCCGCTCGCACAATGCATCCATTCTTCCCGCCGTGAATGGAGATTGATTTACGTGACATAATTTATTATGACCAGTCGCCGAAGCTCCTTCGATTTCAGGGAGGGCGAGGGGGGGGGGGGGATGATTTGGAGATTTGCTAAAATCACAACACCTTCAATGTAAAAGCTTTTGACAAAGTCTGCATTTGATATTCGCCGTTAGATTAGCGGCTGGCATCCGATAAAAGCCGTCTGTGGCTCCCATTCGAAGGCTTGCATTCCTTTGTAGACATTCCGCCCGATCCGCCGAAGTCGGTCACACTTTCGATGGAGCGTTAGATTTCAAACTCCGCCGTCTCTTTCTTTTTCCTTTTTTCACTTTTCCACATCCAGCTGATGGCAGCCATGTCGACGATCAAAGAGCGCGGCGCGCTCAGCGAGAGGTGACTGATGATCCGTGCATGTGGGTCACAGAGAGAGAGGAGGAGACCAGACAAACACCTCCTCATCCCGCTGCCTTTTTGTGTCAGCGCCTCTCTGCCGCTCTTCATCTTCCTCGTCTCCTCGGGGCATCCTGTCAATCACTTTTTTTTTTTTTCTTCTCAGCGTTTGCGACCCCCAAAATCTCGTCCTCGCAGCGCCGGGACAACAATGTTTAGAGCGGCGCCTTTTGTCCCTTTGAGAGCGGGGGGGGCGACGTGATGATGTGATGATGCTTGCGCTGTTTCTCGGGGAGGCCGCTGCCTCTTATTTGTGTCTCTCAACGCTGGTAATCAGCAGCGTGTGCCGGTGGTACCTTTCAACCCCCCCCTCCCCCCTTACACGCAGTCAGATGGTTCGAGTTTGCGCTAATATCAGACATGCTTTGAATTCATCTCACATCTTAATGGGCCGACGGGGCAGACAGGCAGCTCGCTGCACTGCACAGCGGTTCCTCTCGCCCGCTTTGTTTATTGCCATATTTATTGGACTGGATTCGAGGAACGAGGCAGAATTGGCCCCTGCGACGCACTCGGGGGGGAAAGTGAGATGGGTGAAAGCTCCGCGATGGACGGCCGTGCGCTCGACTGTTAAGACTGCGGTCGCGGCGGCTGTCAAAGGCCTGTCTGTCTGCTAATAAACCTCATTACGCAGCGAGCCGACCTGTCAAACCGCCCCCGTTGCCTCCCGGGACAACTTGGGCCTCCCCCCTCGGGTACTGCAGTGTCCTGCTGCCTCTGGAGCGTTGCATCAGAGTACTTCTACTCAAGTAAATCCGATGAAGGACATCTTCACACATCCTTTCTGACCGCGCTGACAGACATGAGACCGTTTTTAGTTTTGTGTTGGGCGTCTTGCAGCGGCTGCGGGATCGCGTTTCACTACGGTGGCCCACTCACTTACTGAAAGATAAACTGCTTCTGTTGATCTAAAGAGCTTGGCTTACGCTTCGTCAGAATGGGTCGAGCGGTCAAGCGGCAGTTTTGGGAGGAGAGGCGGAGGAGGGCGAGCGGCTCAGCAGAAGTGGCCGGGAGGAACAAAGGCCGGTTTATGGCGTTTGGCCATCAGACAGGCTGCATCAACACTGCCTGTCAGGACCCGAGAATAGTGCCGAGGGCTGAGTCAGCCTAGCAGCAGCTACCTGCCAGCAAGAGGAGGAGAGGGAGAGATGTGTGTGTGTGTGTGTGTGTGTGTGTGTGGGTGTGTTTGTGTACTTGCGAGATGGCCAGATGCAACGGGTAACGAGGAGAAACGAGGAGAGAGAAAACAAGCCAGAACGAGATTGTTAAGGACTCACGCTGCGGGATTTACTTTCTTGTTGTCGTCGTTTGCCATTCGTCGTTTGACTCTGTGACTCAACTGCTGACCTCGTAGCACACACACACACACACACACACACACTAACAGGGAACTTGGCCTCCATCACGGCCCTGTTTACTGGAAATGCTGCTCACTGGAGACGATAAAGACTTATGATGCATACCGGGCTCCTGATGCGGCTCCCATTACCGGCAGGCAACGCGCGGACCGCACACACAAACACAAAAAGGGGTGACGGCGGTAAACAGCTCGCACATGTCACTTAAAACCGGACAGAGAGAGGGGACACGAGGGACACGTCCTTTCGGGCGCGTACGCTTACTTTGTTTACCGCTGCGCTCCGGCGGCGTACGGACCGTGTGCGTGCATTTTCATTTGGAAGCCATCGCCTGTGTTTTTTCCCCCCGTTGCAGAGCACAGGAGCGTGTGTGGTGTGGAAGCTCAAAGCGCTCGCCCACATCAAGAGAAACCATCCGGCCTTACAGCCACAAGCGCCCCCCCCCCCCTCTCTCTCAGGCGTAATAACAGAGCCATCAAATAGCCATATTTATAATCTCTGAACGGGCCAATTTTAAAGTGGTCAGCTCCAGAGGTAGAGGAATTGTTGAGAGCATTTTGCGGTTTTCATTCTTAAAGAGGGACCATCCCAGTGGCAAACGAAATGAAGTCTGCATCCCTTTTTCTCCCATTTGTCAACGAGAAAAAGCTGGGTTCAATTACGCCTTTGGCTTTATTCTAATGTCACTTTGTAAGCGTAAGTGATTTATCTGCATTGGGTCGGGCAAAAATAATTGTTTTATAACTGGGCTCCGTGTTTGTAGCATTCATTCTTACAAAATGCCCCACCTGCCTGGTGCAGCGGGCAACAGCAACGAGCAGCGTGTGTGCGCGCCGTTCATTTACCTCCACCTCACTGGGATTCCATCAAAACGTCTTTCCAAGCCGCCTTTTGGCCCCTCCTTCCTCGCATGTCAGGGGTAGAGGAGCGAAGCAGAACGCAGGCGGATAGCATCTGGTTTAGCAGCGTTCTGCGAGGAGCAGAAGCGGCAGCACATCAGCATACATGAATACGTTGCATCTGGTCATTACCGCGCAGTTATGGGGGCAGGCGCGTCCGCCCGCCCGTTTCCAGCCGCCTGTCGCTCGCCGGGATCTGACACTGATGAAAAATGCAGTGCGCTCGCCGCGATCGCCGCAACATTAGCATTCGGCTTTCTCTGCAGCTCGCGCTTACATGTTAGGCTCCTCTGTGACATCGTTGTAGATGTTTGACCAATTATTTCATTTAAAGTTAAAAGTTGTACACATGTAGACGTTTTAAGTGTAGCATACAGGACTCTGGGAAATTATAACAGTATCACAAATATAAAAAGGTATAATTTTCTTTCTCTCAAAGGCATGAAAATGGGGTAAAACGCTTCATCTTATTCAGAATGAGTAAATTGGATGGATGAAAGCAGCACAAACAGTCAAAGTGAAGCAGAGTCGAGGCCACTTTTACCTGCAGATCAAAAAAAAGAAAAGAAAATTAACCTTTGAATAATTAGCAAATTCTTTTTAAAGTTCAGCCGCCTGAAAATAGTCGGGATATACATTCATATCGGGATATATTCATATCAGAATCATTATGAAGCAACGCCAATGACAGCTTTTTCAGCTCCATTTGTCAAAAAAAGAGACGACAGGTTTGGCTCGATATCACTGCAGAGCAACGTAACGAAATATTACGGGTGAATAACTCGGGGGCGCTGAATGGCTACAGAGCGTACCGCATAGCCACAGAGGAGCCCGCTTCCATTAGTACGGGGAAATATGTGAAATCCCACTCGCACTCTATTGTTGCATTGACTGTCCAATAGAGGCCAAAGGTTTCTGTACGTAATACAGCGCCCACTGGTTGTTGGTCCTCAAAACACTTGTGGCCTCGTTTTAGGAAAACAACAACGTGCATAGCGTGTAAACATCTGCATCGATACGCGGTAGCGCAGCGGCCTTTGACCTCACGGGAACGCAGCGTTCCATCATTGGAACGTCCCCGACTCTGAAATCGACTGGACCGGTGAATGATGAAACCACCTTAAGCGCATTGTTTACCGCTGCCGCCGTTTCCTGACCGACCTCGTGAGGGTTTTTTTTCTTTTTTTGGCGATTAACTCCAGCCGCCTTTCATCTGTCCGTCCTTTTCTTCTCGCCCTCTGCCCCCCCCCCCCGACTCCCCCGAAGAGTTGTGCTCGCGCATGCCACCCCCGTAATCAGCCATTGTGATATTTAAATGAGGACAGGAAAACATTGTTCGCACATGTGCAGTTGATGACCGGAATACATCAAGGGACAGCTGGCACAAAAACGGCCTCTCATTTTTGCTTTGTAAAAAAAAAAAAAAAAAAAGGAGGCGGGGGGGGGGGGGGGGGGGGCAGGGGGGGATGCACAGAAGTAAAGCATAAGGAAGAAATATTGTGGGAAGAAAAAGAGGCCAAGCGCAGGGAGCCGTGGAGCTGTTAAAACACGGCCAAATTACACGACTGTCTGAGCAGGAAGGAAGCCGGGCTTTATACACTGCTCAATAACTTCCTGTTTAACAAGGACTACAAAAAAGAGCCGGTGTCATCTAAACACCGCTTGTGTATTTATGCGACTGCGCTCGTAGGAAGCTGGATGGGGATGTGTGTATCATATAGGGGGGAGGATGTTATCAACACGGCAGCGATGAGAGACGAATGGCACCCCGAGGGGGGGCCCTGCACATGTGCACAGCGCTGCCACCCACTAAAAATATGACCCCTGATACTTTTCTTTTTTTTTTTTCTGGCGGTAAATCAGCAGCCGGGACAGCGAGGCCCCGGCACTTGGCAGAGAATCTGACGAGCCTCCAGCGACTCGGCCTGTCCGTCACCCCGCCGCCGCTTAATTAATGTAGCGACGGAGCGCCGCGTAGCACGACGCGCACATAGCCCTCTCTATCTCGGCCTTCCTGGGCTTGTTATTCTTGGTCCCCGGTTAAGGACACGTCCCTTGTGTACTTTGGGATATTTATAGGTAAACGCATCTATTAAAATGCTACGAGGACGAATTAGAAAACAAATAAATGCGAAGGTGCTTGGAATGTTCGGAAAGGGGATCTTTCAGTTTGGTGCGTTTTCGAATTTATCACTTTCACTTTATGTTGGTTGTTACTCCGTTGGCTCGTTTCATCAATGAGAACACACGGGCCGTTCTGCTGCAGTGTGAAATATGCTCCGGAGGCGACCCGGGCGGAGTTAGGTAACCGGTTCGACAGAGGGAATAAAAAAGGCTCACTTTAGGCAAAAGATGGATGACAGAGAGCTGCCTGTAAATCTCCTGACTGCGCGGGACCTTCACGCAGGCTTCTATCCCCTTCAGCTCCTTGCTCAGAATCAGACGCGCAACTTCCTCCCGAGCAACTGCGTCAACGTGACAGGCCCAGGTGGAGGTTAATGCCTCCCCATTTGTAACAACTCGCTCTTGTTATGCCACATCGCTCGCTTGTAAAGACTTCATAAATCACCTGCAGCGTCGATGCACGGCCGTTCTAAAACCAGGCCGAGGCTGATTTACGGCCGCGACTTCCGACAGATTTCTCATCCTTTATCCTCCGGTAACCCGTCCCCCCCTTTTCTGAAGCAACTATTCCCTTAAGTCTCCTTTCTCACTCTCCCTCACACACAGGCACATAAATCTACTTCCAGGGAGGACTAATAGGATGTGACATCATGTATGAATGACTGGGGGTCAAGTGTGACATGCCAATCCTTTGAAACACGTTGTTTTTCAGTGAAATCTTTTTGAATCTGCTGCGCAGCTTCTGAAACTTATATTTGGGGTTTTTGGCTATTATACTTTAGACGCCGGGCTTCCTTTTAGGGATGTTCCATTTGATCACCTGCTGATCGTTACCCAGTATTCAGTAAAAAGTCACCATCGGGAGATTGGCATTAACGTTTTATCTAAACTGTTGAAGATGCCAGAGGCTACACCTGGCCCAGATATCACAATGTCAGGATTTGTTCAGATGTAACACGACATGCGATCAGTGGAGCATCTTCCTCCGGCACGAAGCACACATCTCGACCAGGTCGACCGCGGCCTGGGAAGCGCGTCTGCACACACACGTTCCGTCTGAATTATGACCCTCAGCTGTTGTTGGCAATTGTTGAGCTCTCCAGATCAGTAGAACATAAATCAACCACCCGGCTGTCAAGTCACACACTTGAGGAGTACTGAGGGGGCTTTAATCCGTAAATTGGAGGGACCTGCTGAGATTATATGCCTCTGCAATGCTAATATACTACTAATATAATACGCACGTCAATAGAATTCCATACCAGTGACCTGTATGACTTCTCGTTGTACTGGGAAGACAGTCAACGATCCGACTTTGAACCCCAATCCAATTCTTCTGTGCAACTCAAAACCACAACGGGAAGTTTTCAGAACTCTCTGTCGGTCATTGAAGAAATTAAAAACGGTCTTTCTTGCATACATTTGTACTCAAAATACTGGAGCCTTTGTTTAATGGAGCCGTTCCTTTGTCCTGTATTCCTGCTGTGGGGGTTCGCCTTCGAGTGTGCGTCATTCGAGCCGTCGAGGGAGCCTTGTACTTCAGTAATCCTCAGCACTCGAGGAGCGAAGTGGCCAACCCCAATAATCGTGTTTGACAGCTCGGAGCAGAGGCGGCAAGGCGATGATTTCCCACAATGCAACAGTGAAAACAAACAGCATGTAAAGCGTGTGAAGAGGGGCGGAGGGGGGAGCCGTTCGCCCACGTCCACACGCTATCAGGCCTTTAAGCCAGTCCACTTCAAACGCAGCACAACCACGCCGATTTCTCTCGCTGCCTTTCTTCCTTCAGTGCGAGAACTTAATTGTGCGACTACAGTACAACAGTACGAGCGCACAACTTACCGACGCGCATCCCGAGACCAGACACTCCCTTCGTGATGCCTTCAGCACCCGGCCTCATGGGCGTGAGCTACTGAACACACGCGAACGCACAATGTGGGCGTGTGCATGTGTGTGTCCGTCTGCGGGGGGGGGGGGGGTTCTGCGCCTCCAGTGCTGGATCTGCAGGACGTAGTTCGTTGACCCATGGGACGGAGGGGGGCGGGGAGACGCGTTCACACCGACGCACACGCTACCACACAAACACACGCTGTGGTTTCTCCTGCGGCCGCTCAGCTCGTTCGGGCTCTGACCACCGTCGGCAGCCCCCCCCCTACGACCCCCTCGCGTCACCGGCTCCCCTTACCCTCCCCCCCTCCTCCCGCCCGAGGATCGCACAGCGTTGCCGGGCCCTCGCATCCACGGCTGTGGGCAGCGAGCCGGCAGCTGGAGTTTGAGCGGGTTGGGTAATCCGAGAGGAGGTTCATTAGGGAGGGAAACAGGGGACGAGGAAAAGGTGGCGGTTACCTGTCACTTCATCCAAGTGGGCCCGTCGCCCCGGAGACGCGTGTGTGCTGACGGAGACGGTCACATGGTACGCTCGGGTGACCTCTCGATGTAACCGAAATACATGAAACGTGGAACAGATATAAAAATGAAACTGAACAATAATCACAGTGTGCTAAATTAGTTATATTTTTAAAAATGTCAACAACAATACAATGTTCAATACTATTCTGTTTGTTTTTAATACACACTGTATCATACTATTGTATTATTTTATTTGATATTTTTTTTTTCCACTACTACTTCTAAAAGTTAGTACTTTATTATTTTCTTTTTTGCAATGATTCCTTATTTTAAATGAAATAGTTATTTCATTTCATATGTGAAATAATTTATATGAATGTATTGTTCGTACATGTTTACATTCGTTTTTCTTTTTCTGGATTGTTGCTATACACCTGATAATAATCCTATAAATTAATTGGATCTTTAATAGATATGTTTTAGTTAAGTTAATACTGTAGAAATGTGTTTATTTGAACTCCAGCCACAATAAAATGTGCTTGTTTCCAGAATTTTTGCCTAATAAAACTGTTATTCCAGCAGAATGTCTGCGTTTCAGCTTTGTTCACTATTGTTCTGGGCTCCCATGGAAGAACAGAAAAAGCTGTGTCATCATGGTGGAGGTGTAGCGAGCTGGGAAATCTCCCTTCCTCTGCAGGGCTGTCGATGTCTCCTTTTCCTCGGACACACAGCGAGAGTTCAGGAGAAGAGAAGGAGCGATCGAGCTCCCCAGCATCCTTCCCTCGGCCCGGGCCCTGCCAGCTCCACATGCAGGCGGCAGAGCCGTGGAAAGTTTCACTCCTCTCTGGACGTTCGGCTCGTCCACTCGCTCGCGCCGCACGTACGAGTTTCCCGTCGACTCCTGTTGCCAGTTGTTTTAGGAAAATTCCGCCGGTGGCGACCGTGTGCGCCCCTTGCAGCCCTGACGTTTTTTCCATGTCACCTTAACGGAGGCACATTTCCCACTTTGTGTTTGTTTTAGGCAAACAGATCCGCTGCCACTTCATTCGTTTAGTTTACCTCTACGTTCAGACACTCGCATGGGCTCTCGAGGCCCAGCTCCCCCCCGCCCCTCAACTTTGTCACCTCCCTCCCCAAGCTGCCTTTTTTTTATATAAAAATATTTGATATAAGTTCCAAGGCCAAGAGGGGGGAAAAAAAGAGATGGAGACATTTTCATCGGCTTGTTTAAAGACTCCAATTTGGTAAAAGGCCTCACACATAGCAGCTCGGGCAGAGTCTCAAATCAGGGCAACATCGCCCTCTGCAGGACAGGAGTAGGAGTGAACCCAATAACACTGAGCAGCACATCCCGGAGCTCTGAAAATAACTCCTCTACAACCAAACCGGCGGGCTCTCGCTTAGTCCTCCTCACACCACGGGAGAAGTCAACGCCAACGTCCCGCCTTTTGGCCTCCTCGGCTGCAGGTGGCGCTGCGATTCCATTCCCCCTTCGACGTCGGAGGCGAGAGCTGGACGACGGCGGTGTTTGTTTAGCCGACAGTGTTGACGGCCACCCACAGGTGCAGAGGGTGCAGCGAGTCCCGTGCCAGCTGTTTGCAAGCCACAGCGGCCCCCGCGCTGCTCGCCTTCGCCCTGCCCGACTGCCCCCATCTCACAGGAAGGGAGGAAGTGGTCGAGTTACCCAGCAGCAAATTTGAGGTTTATAAAAAAAGGGAGAAAGCCGTAAAAAAAAAGAATCCAGAAGTGCAGTTTCTTTTCACTCAGCAGCCATCCAGGGTGACGAACTCTGGTCTCAATGCGTCTTAATGTACATAAAACGCTTCCGATTCAGGTGTTATGATCCGGCGGCAGGAGTGGTGGCACACAGAGACACGAAAGGCAGCGGTTTCAATTTCACGGCCGCTCTATTGCCTTGTAAAGTTGGGATTAAATACGCCGTTAATCCGTTGTTCCCTGGGTCACACCGGGGAACCGCCCACAGCGACCGCAGGCACGCCACACGTGCTCAGCGCGAGAGCGATAATCCAAAACGTGTTGCTCGTGACATCAGTCAGATAGGTAAAGATGTGAAATCAGTTAGGCATGTCCAGCACTGGGATCTCATCTCTTTGCTGGGAGGTAATGGGAAGCGGGGGTAAGGAAGGGAGCGCTGGCAGAGCTGCCTGGCTTGTTGTTGCCAGCACAACGCGGCTCAGTTCACACTCAGATGTGGCATGTTTGGAAAACCTCGAAGTGAAGCGGCAGTAAAAGAGAGAAAAAAAAGAAGCTTTTAAATCAGTTCCACTCTGCAGTAAATTACAACCCTGCATTTTTAATTTCCTCCCTCCATACAATGTTATTCATTGCCATCCAAGCCAAACATGGGGCCCTGCAGCCAGCGAAGCTCCGCAGCACAAACTGTCCTCTCATGCGGCCGCTACCTGTCAGGAGCACAGGGGCGGGACTGAAAATGGAATCTCCCTAAAAAGAAATGTACACATGACCAGAGTTTGCATTACAAGGGCTTTGAGATATCACTGCTGGCAGTCATTGGGAATCATTAGGACCCGTTGACCCACGTGAGCGCTGTGGTCCAAGGACCTCCAGGCCGTGCCGCTAAAACGAGACTCAACAAATTCAAATGTGACTGCTGCAAAGTGAAGCCTGGAAGCTGCTGCCAAGTCAAACGGGGGGGAACTCGTGGACTTTGCATTCTGACATCACGCGGCGATATTGAAACGACACGCCGAGGAGGAGAACCTGCATACCCAAACATGCTCAGTGCACGCCTCAGGAAACCGTCTAAGCTCCCAGGCCACTTGAAAGAGACGGACCGGGCCTCTGAAATAACACTGAGAGTACATTAGGATTACGATAGCAAAGCCGCACTTGTCGGCATTGCGTATCTAAATGCCATCTGAAAACCCGCGGCTCGTTCTGATAAAGAGGGTCTTGTAGCAGCTTCCACACACAAGCAGTGTGCGGGGGGGGGGGCCACATCGCCGTGGACGCCTCCTGTTGGCAGCGGAGCGAGCCTCCAGTCCGGGGTTCAATTTCATGTTGCATTGAGCAGATGTGTTATCAAGCCTGGATTTTTGTTTTACATTATACACCCCCCCCCCCCCCATCCCCCACGACTGAGTGTGAGAAGTCGTTGCACAAGCATGAGCCGGGAACGATACAAGTGCGTCTGCGTTTGTCATCAGGCCTGAGCAGCGTCGGGCTGTTTGACAGAGACGTCGAACAGGCTTCAAACACGAAAGGCGATATGAGGTCTCGCCAAAGACTCGCCGAGGGTCCTGCTGATTCAGCTGGTTCGGTGCCCCACAAGGCGACCGGGCTTTCGCCCAACCGTCTCCCCCTGGATCTGCCCCGGGACGGGCACTTCTGCCACATCGTCGCTGGGGAGGGGCGTGGTGACTCTGGGTTTGGTTTCAGAGGACCCAGCTAAACCCTAGAACAAGGGAACCACAGGGTGGGGCCCGGGGGGGGGGGGGGGGGGGGGGGGGGGCGTCCTGCACGCTGGCACCCAGCCAACGCAAACATTTTAACTTTCATAGACATAAACAAAGCCGTTCGCACCCCCGGCCCCCCCACAATTTCTCCCAGTTCTAAAGTATTTTTTTTTCTTAATAAAAGCACCGGAGAAGGCAACTTTTTGGCCTTGCTATTTTATGCTGCTGTTGCGAAATGCTGCCAAATCCCCCCCCCCTCTCCCCCCACCCCCATCTCTCGGCCCCAGTGTTGATTATTTGGTCTTGTCTTTCCTCCTAAATGTGTTATTCATCCTGTTCCGTGTGTCTCCGGGCACACTTCAGACCTGGATGTAAAATAAACGGTTGCCACCCCCCCGACCCCGACCCCCCCTCCGCTAGGCCTGGCCTGCACATACCTGGAACAATAAACAGACGGCCTTCTGGGATTGTTTATACTCATCTCTAGGCGTTCGAGGACAGAGGACACAACAGGAACTGGACTGTGTGTGTGTGTGTGGATTTGCGAGGCAGACTCCGCCCCCTCCGCAGCGCGGGGTGGGTGGATGCTACTAGACCGTGGTGGAGCGGAGGCTGCTGGCGGGGCAGCGCGGACTCCGTCTGGCAGAGCGGAGGTTTTCCTTGGAGTGACACCAACCATCTGCATGCTATAAGGACTAAATTGCCAGCTTGATGTCCAGCACCGAGACAAAAACGTTCCACATACACAAGTGTGTGTGTGTGTGTGTGTGTGTGTGTGTGTGTGGCTGCATAAGAGACCCAGACAGAGACAGAAATACTGAGAAGGAGCAACCCACCGCTGCGCAGGAGACATCTCGTCCTGAGAAACTCATTTGTCATTTTACTGCTCGGTTTATAGTTCAAGCTGATCACTTCTTTTCAAAACAATTATAAACTAACTTTGCAGTTCGCCCAGGGAGCCTTTTATAGTCTTTTAAGTCTTCACGCGGCGCTTAAGTAGAGCATTTACCGCGGCGCTGCGGAGCCACCGCACCCACATCCTGGTGCACGTCCTCGACTGCGTAACTACATCTCGGCACAGCGCGTCTGCGAAGCCAGTAGACTGATCCGATATCGTAGAACAACACTGATGAGGTCGAGCAAGATGCCTCCTGTGCTTTGATTCATCGTCTTTCGCGTCGATCCGCTGTGTACAAAAGACAAAGGGCACACGCGGGGAGGGCTGCAGCGGGGCGACGTCGAGACTTGGCCCTTTGTGCCGTAAAGCGTCGAGCTGCAGCAAATTCCCTTAAATCTCGATGGGATTATGGGTTGCTTTGCAGCGAAAGCTTCATAAATAATCTTTTTGGCGTCTCGAGACGACGCGCCGGACAGACGCCTCCTAAATGGGCTGACAAGGAAATGAAAAGCCTTCGTTACCCCCAAGTCCTCGCGGGGAAACAAACTCTTAACAGCTCAAGACAATCACAGTGTGGATGTCGTTTGGCCAGCGCCGGGGTTCTGATGAGCTTTCCAGAAGGATGTGGGACTCACAAGTGTGGCAGCTGCTTAAAATAAAGTGACAATATTTAATGGGGTTTCAAACCTCAGCGAGTCTCTGCATCCTGCCAAGCCCCCCGAGTGATGGCACGTACCCAAACCCCCCCCTGGTTTCATCGAGCAGGACACGCTGGAGTGAGCGTGTTCCCTCAGCCTGGTGCCGTTACGACGCCGGGATGCAGGCCGCCATTGTCGAGAGTCTTGTTTCTCATCAGCGGGAGCTTTTTTCGCAAAACTTTATACGAACCATACGTGCACATACGTCACGGTAAAAGCCCTCTTGACAATCGCCGGCATCAGAAAATCCCGTTAAGTCGCATTAAACCCGACGGGGGGGCCGGAGGTGGGGGGAGGGGGGGGGGGGGGGGGGGGGGGGGGGGTCAGGTCAATTTGTGAGGTCTACGGCAAAGCTGTTTTCAGCGTGCTGATTAAACTCCTAATGAAAAACATCCCCCGCAGGTTTCCACTTCGTACTGCGCGGGCAATTCCGCTTCATTCCTTCCCAGTGTCTGCGGGGGGGGGGGGGCGCGGCACGGCACGCGGTCGTGGCGTAGCAGCCGACAGAGGTGCACACTCATTAGAGCGAGAGAGAGAGAGAGAGAGAGAGAGACTAACAGGAAATGCAATTACTGTCTGAGCGCATTCCTCAAAAGTATGACCAATTTCACAGCAATTTTGGCGAGTCAACAGGTCGCATGTAATCACAACGAGCAGCATAATGTTTTCACGCCGAGCGGAGCAGCGCCCCCCCCCCCCCCCCTCTCCCCCTCTGCGGTTTCATCCCCTGACCGTTTGATGCTTCTAATCATCTGCAGGCCATTCCAACTGTAAACAGGAGCCATCGAGGAGGCCCACCTCCTCTGTGTTAGTGGAATACTGTCATTTAAACGCTGTGTCAACAGGGATCGGGTTCCCGAAGCCGGAGCGGCGGTCGCGCTGACAGTGTGCCGTCAGGGCCTCGGGTAGGGAGGGGATGTTTCACGCTGCAGGTCATTATGGCACCGCACTTTTTTTCGGTTGTTGGGATTTTTGCTGCAGTAAATCGGGAGCTTTAAAAAGACGAGCCGCGATCTCGCACCTCTAAAAAGGGTCGTCTGGCCCCGTTTCTTGATCAGACACACCGAGCTTCAGGGACTTGTGGGACAACTGCAATAAAGCGGCTACTCTGCGTACAAACACCCAAACAGCAGTGACCTGTATCAACGAGTTGCATACATTTTATTTCTTGTTTTATCATTCGTAGTCATACATTTGCCACAACTCACAAGCGATATGCTGATATTTGCGTCACTAATCACGTAGAGGTGTCTTTTTCTAGCCGTGCTAATGGAACTAGCCAACAGGGCCGACGTTCATGAATGAACAGCGTTATGATCCTGGACGTATTGACATGATTATCTGGACGTGGGGGCAACATTTCGGCTATCCAATGGCCTCTGTTGGAACCCTACAATTTGCCTTTAGTTGGAAAGTAGTCCTGCTTGGGAGCGACGCAGCGTTGCCGTCGTTGAACTACCTGCCGTTTCGAGCGCCTCACAATCCACGGGTGGCAAGTATCCGAAATCCAACCGTATCAGCGATCCGTGCTTCCGCTTTTTTTCAAAAATGTCGCCCTCCTCCTCGAGATATCGAGAAAAGCTTCACGCATTCGGATAGGCGACCTGGACAGTGAATGGACACACACATGTTCACTGACACACACGTGTACACGGACACCCACACAAGCAGCTGCTGTGAGTCCAGGTCCTCTGCGCATACCTCCGTCAGGGCCAAAATGATTAAACAAATAACCCCTTTGTGCGCAGCAGCCCGGATTGAGCGGAGTTGTATGTACCCAGTGAAAAAGAAATACGGGAAAGTGCCTTCGGTGGTGCCAAAATTCACTTACCCTGTTAAAACATCGCTGCTGTCAAAGTTGTTTTTACTCTCTCACATGGAAACTAAATTCATCAGGCCTCTCCGGAGCATTCAGGTTTAAAAAAAAAAGAATCTGAATGAGTGTGATTATTTATGTGAAAAATAAACACTGAAACTTTATCTGCATTAGCGGTCACAGAATGCGGACACCAATAGATTTCAGCCAGAGATCGTTTGCAGTGCCGCCATCGGGTTGTTGCGGTGCACTTAATTGATCGTGGGCGCGTCACCAGCCCGAAAGGATCTGACGAATGACAATTCAGAGGAAAACTCGTCTTTGTTCACGTCGTTTTAAAAAAATCGTAACACGCGGTTTACCGTTGTCTCATGAAAGTGCACCGAACGAGACTCACTTTTTCCACTTTAACATCGGAAAGCAAGTCAGTTCCTCCAACATCTGCATTTATGTCACATTCATGGGTCTGAATAGAAGAACTGACTCGACCCAACATTACATCTGCAACCAATAATCTGTGCAATATCATACTGTACTGTATAAACTGTAGAAATACTAGGAGCGAATGAGATGAGCAAGCCTGCCCTCTAGTGGTGAGAGTCAGGCATGATATTAAATGACTCAATAATTCATAGATCAGTTCAGATCTGAAATAAATAGATTTATGGATTAACAGCGTAATATGCAGCAGAAATTTGGATTAAATTGGAATTTTTCTGGACAGATTTTCTGGCTTCTCAACGCTGAATAATAATAAACTGCGTTTTCAGATTAGATCTTTTAACAGAGCCTCTAATGCTACGTTCACGCCAGAAAGCTCCTACAAAGCCACAGCTCACCGTGGGAGCGTTACACCTGACGCCATCCGCTCGCCATCCATCCGCCTGCACACTGAAGACGCTGCCTTTCTAGCGCAGCAGCGCCTGCGTTCGAATGCAGAGCGCTGAATTATGAACGACGCCCCTCCAGGACTCTCTTCGTGTCTTATTTCGATTGCTACCGAGCACATTATGAAGAGCGGCCTGCATTATTGAGCTGAGGTTTCGTTAAAAACTCTCTGAAAGTCGTGGCAGATGCAGTTGAGGAGCGTTCCACATCCTGAGATTAATGAAACCCTCTCGAATGCATCTTTAATGAGCCTTCGCTCCGCCGCGTGTCTTCGGTCCTGATGTTTTTGTTTCTTTTTCGCGGGAAGGCCCGTCCTCGTGGACATTGCATCCCTTTGGAATGGTTTGCAGTATTTGGGGTTGTGTTGTTTTTGTCATTGCAACGACAGATGAGGAGAAATTGATCAAGGCCAGGCGGAGACCAGAGTACTCGGTATTGTTCGAGGGCATCTTTATCCCGGGCTGTGCTCGGAGCACCAGAGGGCGCGTTGTACTTGAGGAAGGATCTCGACAAACAATAAATCTGTTCTAAAAATAAAAATGAGGGATGAGAGACTTCATCTACCTTTGTGAGACTGCTGAGCTGCACTCGATGTCCATCCTGCAGAGAAAACAAACAATGACAAAGCAAGCATTACTTTAGAGTAATCGGATTTTGAGGTTGTTTAAAGATGAATTTCTGCTCACTCCGGTCATTGGAATTACCATTACCCATAATGCCACACTCAACGTTGCATCTGTATCAGATTAGGCTACATGTCCTTAATTAGCACGTGAACCCACTGACCTTGGGCATTAGACGCCTGATACCAACAACACTGTAAAAGTGAAGGATCGTGACTGAAACTACAAAACTTAAACGTCTGGTAAAAAAATGGCAACACTTTTAATCAAACGACAAATCCTCAGAAAGATCAAGTTTGAGCAATCCTCAAACTTGATCTTTCTGAATGAATCACCTATAAAGGTCTGCAGAGTGGTAAGTGTGTGTGTGTGTGTGTGGGGGGGGGGTAAGGGGGGGGTGTTAAATGTCGTCATCGTCAAACCCCTGTACGTCCTCGTGACTGCGTTTTGCAACAGAAGCTGATCCATTCAGCACTAGATGGCGATGTCACTGCAGCAGCTCAACATCTGTCTCTATACTTCTCAGTAGATGCTGATTGGAGGCAGTAGACATTGTCTATATGCCGTTATTTCAGTTATTGATCAATTATTCGTTATCACAAGTTAAAAAGCTGAGGGGATACACAGTGCAAACTGTACGTGGGACATTAACAAGACAATTTATATATAAAATGGAGATTCTCTGCCCCCCCCATCTGTCAGCATACGTGTTGAAATGTGAAAAGAACCAGCCTGTCATCTGTGTGTCTCCTTAAGACACACAGGATTAGTCACGGTAATGCAAACCAATGCTCCAGATTTGGGTGGAAGAACGTTTGTCGTGGAAAGTTTCCTCTCAGGTCTGCAGCTGCGGTTGCCATGCCAACCAAACAGCCGTCGCGAGACGGCTCGGGTTATTTAATCCAACGCCTGCTGCTTGTCCTCCTCAAATGGTTCTAGGTATAATTACATCAAAGGCTATTAGTCAGAGTAGTAGCCATTGTTAATCTCTCCCCTTATGTGCATGAACCCCGTCGCAATTATCCCAAAAAAATCTGATTACAGATTTTTTCATAATTGGATACATGAAGGAGTCATGTTTTCCAGAGCTCCCATTTTAGATAAGGTCATGAAACGATCCGTGTTCATTGTCGCTCTAATTAATAACAACCTGGGTGGACTCCATCCGGCCTTGGAGCCGCTGCGCTAAAACGACAATCTGAAAGTCGCATTTAAGAGATCCGTCTTAGAGGGCAGTACTGATAGTTCGTTCTCTCCAGCAGCTACAGTCTTCATAGATCGTTTGTTTGATCCATGTGCCAATTCTAAAAGTATTGTTGGAGTGGAAAACCACAAATCACAGCAAAATACATGAAGAGTTTGAAAGCTGAAGCAGATATTTTTCTAAAAGTATTAGATGGATCCATTTCTTATGCCAGCAAATGTATAAAAACTTTTTATTATTATTATTAATGGCCAATTTCTTTCTTCAATTGTCTGTAAAATCTTCCTGCATTAGTATGCACACACCGATGAACACATTGGCACGATGTACAACTGATATTCCACGTTTATCCCAAGAGAAAAACGCTGCTTTGAATGGAAAATCCTGCTACGAGTATAAAATAAAATAATAATATAACTTTTCAACTTAATCCAAAAGAGCCATAGAACTCTGGAGCTGCAGATAAGAACACAGCCATGAAGCGGACGGATCAAACCCTCTGCCGATCTCCACTGAGCCTTAGGAACCGGCACATTCCCGGTGCATACAAATGAACTCACCGTGGAGGAAATCAAACCACCAAGTCGAGAACATAAATCCAGAACCGATCGTAATCCTCCCTCTCCGGGTCGTCCAGGTAAAACAGTATCTGTTGAAGCGAGCCGAGTGCCGCATCGACCCCGTCAGCGTGGCTGCAGGAGGCCTCAGGAGGCCTCAGGCGCTCAGAGCAAGTGACTGACTGCATGGGGCTCATTTCAGCCTCTAGGACTGTGGCGAGAATGTTCACAATAATTCATAGATCGCTCACCGTGTTGTATGCAATGTTCATCATCAACAAAACCACGATTGACCGAAGAAAAATAAAAATAAAAGATCTGTAAACATGAAAAAAGAATTTGTTGGAGGCATGGTAGACCAAAGGTGATCCGGAGGGGCTTTAACATCATGTGTACAAAAGGTTCATTGCTGATGATGTGACCCGATTATCTCCCTTTGTGTATCGCGTTCACTTCTCGACCCTCATTAAGAAACAAGGAGAGGGGACCACTAAAGCATCAGCGTACAAAGGGGCCGTGTTGTAAATGACAGACTTAATGTTTGTACATAAACCGTGTATATATGGCTTCAATACAAGAACTTTCATCAAAGATTTAATTAAGGAACGGATGTATTTACATGCTGGTTCAGTCAGGATAAAGGATGTAAACAAAGTGTATTCTCACTGAGCGCTTGCGTCACGTACCTCCTTCAAAAGGAAAACCAAGCGCACGTGTCTCTCGACGGATTGGAGTCGGCTCTTTAATAGATTTTTACTTTTATAATACAACTAAAGCTCAACCTTGATCCCCCTGACGAATGATATCCTGCTTGGAAGACAGTTCAATCACGGGTAAGTGCTTTTTGTTACAGAATTAGGATTCGGGAGGGAAAGGGTGAGCATTTAAAAATATTTCTGTTAACCGCAAACTCCACTTTCCCACTTAACACAAGGAGCGCTGGGTTGACGGGTCGGTACTTTTAGGGGTAATCCAGTGAGGAAAATGAAGTGTTTGGACAGCGTGTGTTGTGAGGTGGAGACGAGGGGTGTTAACAGAATGAACCCACCGTGGCGCGGAGAGCGCCGGGGTTTGTTTTCTGTTTTCTGGTGCAGAAGACATTGATTGAGACCGAACCGAGAGGTGTTCTTTGTTCCAAGTCAGCATCGGCACCTCCGAGGTTTCCCCCTCCCCCCCCCCCCCCGCTGCTCGCCATCCTCCCCGTAGAAGCGTATCCATGGTGATTCGAGAACTTCTTAAGGGCGCTCAAATAGCCTGTCCTGCGGGCCCGGCAGAGACGTGTCCTGAGTAGCACTAAGTGGGACTTGGGTTTGTCCCACTCGTGGGAAGACGCTTTGGCTTTAAGTGCTCAAAAGCGGTGTCAGACTTGTAAACCCAGCGGAGGGGACGCGGCGTCGTCTCTGCAAAGAGCCCCGTCGTTCAGCTGAAGCGTGAACTGCAGCCTTTAGTCGTTCAACTGAGACAACATTAAGAGGAATATCAGAGCAAGCCCTAGAAAGGCCGGGTATCAACCCGATTCATTGGTAGCTCACTGCGAGTCAGAAATATGCAACTATTTGCACCTGCCGTGATTCATATTGTACCATTTATTCATCACGTTGTGCTCCTGGCGTCCTTAAGGCGCTTGTCTCATACACAGCTGGAACAACAAGGACAATGAGGGGGCAGATTCATGCCTTAAATGCCACATGGGGCAGTTATACCAGCCACAGTATACGTGATCTCAATAAGGAAGGCATCATGCTTACTGCCTTTTGTTTAAGACTGACAAGACACGCAGCGTGAACGCGGCGATTTGCGCCGCCCTTTTTCACGCGCAAACAGGTGCAAAGATCCCTCGGATAAAGCGTGGGAGGTGAAAGACAAAGGCGCCGCAGGTGTCACTCGCCCGGGTCGAGAGTCTGGCTTTAGAACACGCTAAAGACACGCCAAGGAACGAACAGTTGTTTTTTTGTTACAGCTCTCTGACTAACGTTTCCATGTCCTGTAAAAAAAGGGCTTGAAGGAGAAGGAACTAGACCGTATGTATCCATAGAAATACAACTGTAATCCATTCACACACACACACACACACACACACACACGATGCACATGAGAATACACACATTATATTCATGGACAGACAATGGACCAAACTGTCACCATTAATCCCCTCGAATAAGAAATTAATCCCATTCTATCCGCTCTTCAATTCAATCAAAGACGTAATAGACAACACATCGTTTGTCATGACATCAGCCTAATGTAGTTATACATTAATTAATTAACGTAATAGAATTTTAAGAAGTAGCCGCACAACCTTTTGATGAATCACCTTTTCCTCATCCAGCCAGAGGGAACAACATATTGCGTAATTATCTTTTATCTTTTATAGATGCAGCCTAAATGTGTGTGTGTGTGTGTGTGTGTGTGCGCAAATGTCTGCCCATTGAAGTGCAAACCCAGCGTGGCATGAAGTCAGTGATAATAATGAAACTGCATCAGCATTGTGTGCGTGTGTGGAGCCGTGTGCAGGTGGACTGTTGATCTGTACTGTGCAGTAAATTGACCAGTTAAAGCCTGTACAGGTGTCAGATGCTGGAAGTAATCTGACAGTCCGTGTTTTGACCAACATGGAGGAAAAGTACATGTCCAAACTGTCACCTGCTGTTGATTTCTGGACTGGGATCTATCTGATCATAATCGGTAAGTACATTATTTTCTATCCAGGTGTCTACAAGATTAATCCATTTTAGGATTCTGAAAAAGCAATACCTTCTCTTTTATATTGCTGTGAGCAGGAAGCATAGACGCATTAGGAGTAAATGAGTTATTTCTATATTTGCCGCGTCTCAAAGAGACAAATCAGGATGCATGGTTTAATTGTCACACAGTTCTCTTTGGTCTCATGTGATTTCCATGCTGTGTATAAAATAATATTATTATTATAACCTATAACTCTCAAGCTAGTTATTTACAGAATAGTTCTAACATTGTCTTCCTAAGGCTCTCCAACGAAAACGCTACATTATTGATTCTTCACTAAGAATTAACGCTTTGTATGACATTTGACGGGATATTATTTAATGACGGTTATGTGGCCTCCTTTTAACAGTAAGAAAACAAGAGCTTCTTGTCTCTTTCGGGAGATTGAATACAGCGTTGGTACAAGTGCACGAGTTGCGTGGTTTTTATCCTGTTTTTTGAAGGCTACGATTTCACCTGGATGAGTCTGCATTTTGGGTTTTTTTTGGGGGGGGGGGGACTTGAATATGCTGATTGGAGTGCTCCGATAGAGACCGGGACACCGTGGCGAGTGGACACGCTATGCAGGCTCCTGATCGCAGACCGACAGTCAGGCTGCACGGAAATGACACAGAAACACTCGCGAATGATACAGAAACCTGGAGAGTGCTGGAAACAAGGTTCCTAATGTTCCACGTAAATGTGCGTCTAAATGAGTACCTGCAGGGGAAGTTCGCTCACTTCCCTTCCTCTCCGGATGAGGTCGAGGTTGCCATTCACCTCGCTGCCGTTGTCATGACCCAAATGGGTTGATCCCGGGTGCAGCTTCGCTCCACTGATCTGGGTTCAGATGGAGGATCATCCGTCACTGGAGATGCAGGAGTTCAATTCATCCAAAATGTTTTGCTATGTAGATAACGGCACCATATCATCTGAATATTTCCCAACCATAAGATGTGTACTGCGTGTCAAGTACCACTATCTCTTGGTAAACCCAGTTACAGCATGCAAATATCTGACAAAATGGAGGTGGGGGGGATCATGAGAGAAGGAATTCAATCAATTGATTAAACATCTTGAATTGAGCGGCTTAGAGCTCCATGTTGCTTCCTTCGCTGCCACCAGCAGTGCAATCCAGATGTTAATATTACAGCAGTTACAATCACTGCAGGGGGTCGACGTTTGATTTCACGCAGCCCCAGATATAAAACCTCAGCGGGAATGAAGCCAACACACCCGACACGCAGGCAGTTAAAAATATCACAACACGCACACCGGTTTTTAATCTTTTAACATTCCTCTGTACTGGAAAAAAATGAAACATCACGTCACACGTCGACACTATTTACCTGATAGCTCGACGTAGCGATTAGCTTAGCTGGCTAATCTGTCGACGTTCAAGCTAGCTTCCGACTGGCTAGCTAACCTTTAAATTGACGTCACTGCGAGTGAAGCGCGGCCAATTCGGACCGTTAATAAACTACTGCGTGTGGAACGGAAACCTGCTACAACGTGTCATTTACACGATATCAGTGAAGGGTACTGACCTACCTGAAAAACGGAGCATTTCCTCAGCTCATGTTCGCACTAATTGAAAGAGGCCGCGTTCCCAAAGGGCGCGCTGAGGCCGCGGGCTCCCCCTGGTGGAGGAGGGCTGTAAGTGCGTGCTGCACCTGGTGGAGGACGGCTGTAGTTACCTTTGAATATGCTGCTGACAGGAAATCATGAAAGCATCGAAAAACCTCAATAAAATACTGTACATATCAGGGAGTTGAAATGTAGCAACATGTAACATATTTATGTCTGGTAAAACATCTGACAGGCATCAACACATTAAACAAAGGTTGTGTGTCACTCACTTTTTGGCCAAACCCTTCAGCAATCTGACCATGTTTTGTTGCCGTGACCTAAATTTCTTTATTGCCATAATGTCGTCCCGGTGACAGAAAGTCGTTGCCGAGGGACAAACGGACATTTAGAATGCATTTCCCAAACTGCAGAGAGACTGTGTTTATATAAACCGGTTGATCCACAGTGCACAAACACGCCAACAGCTGTTAGTGAAGTTCATTACCAGTTAACTGGTCCTGAAACACATTCACGAGAGCCCTTAAGTGTTGCACTTCTTCCATCATCGCACACTACGTGTGTTCTTAGTCAAAGTCGTTTGTCAAATTAAAGATCTCAAAACGAACAGCATTAAAAAAATAAATCAAGCAGTCAGTTTCTTGTTGCATAGAAGCACAGTGCTTAAAAGATCTCTGCAGAGAAGCACCGGAGAAAGTGAATTTGAGCCTCAGAGAGAGAAGAGGCTCGACTGGAAGCGAGTGCAGGTGGACTGTCAATCGATACTGGCTCAATTGTATTTCCCGCAATTGTGGCCGCAATTACCAGCACGCACTGAGTCAATCCTCGGACGCGTGCAGGTGCCGGAGAGAAAACTAAATGTTGACGGGTGATAAACGCCCGAAGAAAAGGTTCATATTAGGAGCCCCTCGTCCAGTCAATAAATCTCGGAGCGGATGACTGCAGATAAGTGCTGCAGCGATCAGATCGCCTGATTCGACGGTCAGGCGGCTGCTGTGGTTCATAGATAAGACGTTCAAATGTTTGGTGTGCTCCTTCAACCGGTTCCCAGATTGCAGAGAGACAATCTGATGAATCAGCGAACGTGAGAAATTAAAGATATACACATATAGATTAGAGCCCTGAATGCTCAAAGGTCATAAAGTTATGAACGAGGTGCTCATGCAGTGCACTCGCGCCAGGCGCTCTAACACGTGGTTGATATTTATATTCAGGCTGGTTGTTTTCCCCTCTTTGCAGTCGTTACGCTAAAATAAACCAGCCGCCTGCAAGCAGCTGCACATTTAAGGTGCAGAGATGTGCACAGCATTGATCACCTAACTCTCTAAAAACAGGCTCATTTAATTGAAACTATCACAATGAATCACCGGACGAGACGTGTATTATCACATGTTTATACACGTTACAGTTGATCTATCTAAGTCTTTATGTTTAATGAAGACGGGTAACTAAAATGTTCATTGCGTTGTGTGTAATTGTCGTGGATCCATCCATCCTCCCATCTATCTATCCATCTTTAAGGCAGCTTATCCTTCACACGGGGGGGTATCGTCGTGCACACAACACTAAATTACTTGAAATTGTGAACAGCAAGCTGTGAATTATAAATCCGCCCCGGAAGCGCTGGGAGGAGATTACCGAGGCCCGTTGGGCTCGCATTATAATAATGAATCTCCCGCTCCACCTGATCGGCACAAAAATAGTTGGCTCAACCGACGGGTGAGGTCAATTATCCAAGTGTGTTTTTCCAGATGCCATTTTTGATCCTGCCCTCCCCCCCGCAGCCGTCCTGTCCATCTTGGGGAACACTGCGATCCTGGTCAGCACCGCTCGCCGCTCCGGCCCGCTCAAAGCCCCGGAGCTGCTGACGGTGAACTTGGCGGCTGACGGACCTCGGCATGGCCCTCAGCATGTACCCTCTGTCCACCGCCTCGGCGTTCAGCCACGCCTGGATCGGCGGCGACGCGTCCTGTCTCTACTACAGCCTGATGGGCATGATCTTCAGCATCACCAGCATCGTGACGCTGGCCGCGATGGGGATGGTCAGGTACCTGGTGACGGGGAATCCACCGAGGAGAGGTACGGCAACCTCACACGGCCGTCAGGGGAGCTTTTTTAAAATGAAAAACACAAAATGAAAACGCAGAATCGATGCCGGCGAGATCCAGCAGACGATCTTATCAAAGGTCGTGAGCTTTTCTGTCTTCAATGGCCCAGAAGCCTTTTAGATTTTCATCAATCACAAACCTTACCGAGGATTATCAATGAGCCCAAACTCATAACGTCAGCCATTAAGTCATTGAGCGGTCACCACCTCATTGATCAACTCCTCCATTTATTGGTTATTGTTTGACTTCCTCCAGGACAAATCTTTTTAAGATGAGATGAGATAAAAAAAGGAAAAAGAACATTTATCTAGTCATCTAGTGGTCTGGTTCCAGGTAGCGTCTGACTGAACACCCCAATTCACCCTCCAGTGCAAACACATCCAGACAGTCGCACACAATCACAACGCGGCCGTGGAATTGAGCCCGCTGAATCAGAGATGGTGTTTGTGCGCAGGTCTCCGGCTCCAGAGGAGAACCGTCAGCCTGCTGATCGGCGCCATCTGGCTGTATTCCGGCCTGTGGGCCGTGTTCCCCCTGCTGGGCTGGGGCAGCTACGGCCCGGAGCCCTTCGGACTGGCCTGCTCGATAGACTGGAGCAGCTACGGGGAGTCGCTGAACCGCTCCACCTTCATCATGGCGCTGTCCGTGCTCTGCACCTTCCTCCCCTGCCTCGTCATCTTCTTCACCTATTTCGGCATCGCGTGGAAGCTGCGCAGGGCCTACCGATCCATCCGCAGCGCCGACTTTCAACACAGGAAGGTGGAGCAGAAAATCACCCTTGTGAGTACGAGAGAACCCGAGGCCGCGCCCACATTGACGTCCAGTTGACGCGCGGTCGACAACCGCCAACAACACAACCCACGACAAACCATCGCAGCTGTGCCACGTGGGGGCCCCTGGGGGGAGGGTGGTGCTCAGGGTGCTGAAGCTGGCCGGCGCACTGCAGAGTCATCGGGCCAATGCTGAGTGCATCGTTACATCTGCGAGCGCGCACAGATGTTTATTTCTATCTGTTGTTGCTCGGCTCGGGCCGCAGGTTAATGTGGCTGCAGGAACATGAGCCGGCCTTGACAAAGATTAGAGGGGAAAGCGACTCTCCGGGCCACAGATTGTGCTCGACGGAGCGCGCCGGGGGGTGGCGGGGGTGGCGGCGGCCGGTCACGACTTTTCACACATGGGGGTTCCTGTGAAAGCAACCGATTTGTTTGTGTAAGAGCTTACGGCCTGCGGACGCAGTGTGTGTGTTGGAGTGGGTGTGTTTGAACGGGCGTTTCGGTAGCGTCACCTCATTGATTAAGGGTCAAACAGCGAGAGATGGATTTGTCCTGTGGGGGCTCAGGGTCATTGGACGGGAAGTACTTCCCTGGGATCACACCTCCAGTGGATAACGGTACACTTAACACCCACCGCTTCTATTTAAAATGACCATTAATGTCCTACTTCACATCAAAGTCACGTGTCTTTGATCATCTAGCAACACTGAACACTTAAAATCACACACGAGGAATTTATGCCATTATTTTGTATTCCTCTGACAACTGCTCATCTCTCTCAATGACACAATGAGAATATTAATCGGGAGTATTTAAATTTGGAAGATATACATTTTGTATGAATGGAAAGTCAGACGCATGAAATGGTGCTGTGCATCCTCACCAATCATTTCACCTAAATCCGTTATGCATAATAATGACGCTGTTCGGTGTTCGAACCCCTCCGGGCTGATAGACGGACTGCAGCTCATGACCTTCAGGCCTGCGGTTTTGTCCTGGCATTACAGCCATGGTAACGCAACAACACCTAATAATTATAGTTGTTACCATCAGTGCTGAGAGGCTTCGTTACTCTGCAGATAGAGGCATACTGGCGGTGGCGGGGAGGTCATGTGACACAATCAGGGATGCTTATTCGCCCTCTTTCTGATTCCTGTGTCCTCTGGTCTCCTTCACTGAACTCTCACATTTCACTCAGCCTTTCTCTCGTCCCTCCCTGTTGCAGATGGCGGCGATGATCAGTTGGGGCTTCCTCTTCTCTTGGACGCCGTACCTGGCCGTCAGCCTGTGGAGCATGTTTCGCTCCCGGGAGCAGGGCCTCATCCCTCCGCTGGTCGCCCTGCTGCCGTGCCTCTTCGCCAAGAGCTCCACCGTGTACAACCCCTTCATATACTTTGTCTTCCAGCGCAGCTCCTGGCGGGAGCTGCTCCGCCTCCAGAGGCGCCTGTTCTGCTGTCGGCGTCGGGGCGACGAAGGACGGAAGCTCAGAGGCGAGGCGGCGAAAGGTTCCGACTGCACGGTTTTGGAGAACGGGGCCGACGGGCCCAGTGAGGGTCACGGGGGGCCTGCTGGCAAAGAGTCTGTGAGTCAGATGATGCCTTTGGGCTAAAACATGTAATAAAGTCAACGTTACCAATTTGGTCCCTTTTCTGAAACTGTCATTGGAGTATTAACACGTCGCAAAGTTCCCCGCGCCAAAGCACGACATCGCACACGTAAGGCTCAACAAATATATAAATGGAGCAAGCTGCCGGTTTCTGCTCGGAAGAAAGACTCGAAGCGGCTGGCTTGCTCTATCCAGACGTAACAAAAAGCCACCTGCTAAGCTAAGCTAAGCTAAGCTACTGAACGTGTTTTGAATCTTCCCGTTGATACGTGGCGGATGAGACCGAAACAAACTCTTACAGGTTTTTTTTTAAAGTTCAAGCCACGAGGTCAACGCGGGCGGTAGAGCAAAGCGAGATCTTCATCCGAGACCATGACGCGTCTTTGATCGGACGCGTGTCCTTCCAGCGGCGTCTCGTTAGCCGAGGTCTGTCTGCGGTTCCTCCGGAGCCGCCTTCGCTCCCATGACGTCCTCCTCGTGCAGCAGAGCGGCACCTGTACTTGATTGATGTGAAATAAATAAAAAAGAGCTTGGTGTGGATAATGTGTACGGCCTTTATTGCTCGTTCCACTGTTTCACAGATTAGTAAAAGAATAACTGGGCGGAACACTCATCTTGTGTGATGTTGGAGCGCAATCAAATCGAAGAAGAAGAACCGTGCTGTTTTATGGAGGGAACTGAATGAGTCAACACGTCACGCTGAAGCACTTAAGAACGTACAAAGAAACATCTTTTTTATCCTCTCAGATATCCTCTCACAGTCATTTTTCATTCCGTTTTCCACAGCTGGATGTTAATCGGTCATAACGGATCCGTTGGTCTTCTTCTACTGGTGTTGCCACGCTGCTTTTGTTTGTTTGTTTTTTCGCGTTTCAGAACAGAACAGACACTGTGCTTTAATCACCTATTCACACGTACTGATCCCCGTGGGGATGCATTTAGCTTTTTATTTTGCTTTGATTATCTTTCGGTGGCATTTTCAAACACAGAACCATCAAACCTTTGCATCAGGAGGTGGGGGAATGGTTTGTCAATAATATCTCTGAGCAAGTCTTTTTATCCGTGTATCCGCTTGACACTCTGTTATATAAGTTACGAATGATCTTTCCAATTATTCTTTTCTACCTCATTAAACATTCAAAGAGCTATCTAGCGTTTATGCTGTCCGTTTAATTATATTCTCCGGACTCCTGATGCTATTTTATTCTGAATGCTTATGTCCATATCTGTCCAGTGTGTCCTTCCTATCCCCCTTTCAGAGTCTTTCAGAAGACCTTCATGCTCCCTAGGGGAGAAATGCGGCAGCTTTGTGTTCAGGGACAAAGAGGAGAAGAACAAAGAAGACCAGCAAAAAGACCAGCATTTCTGTCCAAGCTGACTACAAAGATTACGACTGTGCGCCACAAGCACCTCGTCATATCCGATTTTCGTAGATCATTTTCCGATAAGCCCCTTCAGATGAATCACAGACTGGCTGACGGGGGATTTGACAACGGTGGGTCAAATTCAATAAGAAATGTCATTCCGCAGAAGTGGCCCCCGAATGCACAGAATGCACTCGTGTGAAATGAAACACGAGCCTGCAAGTGCGAATCAATATAAAGATATTCTAACAATACGGTTTGGTGGAAATTGGAAAGTGGAAATACATTTTTCCAGCGGCCTTGGTGTTTAAATCAAATTGGAACTCAATGGGTTTGTCCCCCCCTGACCTGCGGCTGCTGTTCCTTGTGAAAGTTTGTATTATTATTGTTCTCTTTGATTAGGCATTAACATACCGGTGACCCCTTCCCCTCCGGCTGCAACGGTCCAATCAACACCTCTCACCTCCAAAGAAACGTGTGTTTAAACTGAACTGAACTTTCACCTTGTCTCCTTTTGACTCGAACCCATTCCGACAACGTGGCGAAATGTCACACGTGCGTCGTGTCAGCCATTCTTTTGTCGCAAGTGTCCACAGCGATTCAGAGGTTCAGAAGCTGGATGAAAAGGCGTGAAAAACTAGATCAATCTCCAAGATAAAAAAGCCTTTTGACATCTGGCTGACAAAGACAATCTTTCACTCCTCTTTTGTTACTTGTTCAAAGGGCTGTCGATTTCCAATGGAAGCAGTGTGACAAATTTATCAGTTACATAACTGCGGCTGATGTTGCAAGCCTCAATGGGGTAGTTCATCTAAATGAAAGTGACTTGAGGCACCAGACGTGGCCGCAGAGATGTTGAGAAGACTGAGGCCCCCGAAATGAACACACAGGCCCTCATCAAAGGGTTTTATTCTCATGTGAACTCATCATGCAGCCTCCACTGTTCTGTGAGTAGTTACTGTTTTTATTGTCTATTTAAATTAGACTCGTCCTGCAAATGCAGAAAAATGACCCAAAACACATGTCCCCCCCCCCCCAAAAAAAAAATAAAAAATATATTCTCTACACATTCCCGAAAAACGGACTAAATACGACACTTGAGGGGGTGGAGCTAACCACTTTTTAAACTCGTTTAAATATGCAAATGGGTACATATGTATAATGCAGCACTGGTTTGAAGCCCCCCGCCCGCGTGCAGTCACTCCGTGGACGCGGTCCGTCATTACGCACCTGGTGCCGCCCACGGGCATCGCGCCGCGCCGCCGCGCGCTCCGCAGGTCTCGCGCTGCGCACCCACAGGCTGCGCGCGGGGACGCGTGGATTTGGCATCAGCAGCGGCCCCATTTCAGCTTTTTCTTCGGCGCACGAAGACGGATACTTTCTTTTATTCCGCTGCTGTCACTCTGATGGACATCTACGCGTCCACGTTGTCGCCGGCGGTGGACATCGGCGCAGGCTGCTATCTGCTGTTCGTGGGTGAGTTTAAAAAGATGCCAGATTTCCGATCAGGCGTGTGTCGGGGAGAAATAGATGCACTGGATCTGTTATGAGGCTCAGTTATACGTTTCACGCACATTAAACTATAAGGCGGATCGCGTCTTTGAGGGGAGTTTTTCTCCCGCTTCGGAAAACTTTCAGAAACACCTGGACTTGTTTTCAAAGCGAGCCGCCGTGTTGCTTCCATGGAAATCCATCCTTTCCATTCCAGGACACAATTTAGATGAGAGACCGTCTCCTGAGGGGAATGTCCTCCAAAGGGACAAAAGACAAATGTGTAGTCAACCAGAGAGTCAACCAACATCAATCTGTTCCCTCGTTCTTTCATCCCACGGAGACAATTAGATGGCGCAGCAAGTGTCTGTGTGACACCCACAGAAACTGCAGAGACTGTCCGTCTCTATCATAAGGCTGCAGATGTGTCGAGTGACCAACAGAAAGTGACGGCTGTGTTTGTATTAGAGAAGCAAACAGGTAACCGACGACGACGACGGGATAAAAACCAGTCACGCCGTGAGGCCTTCACGTTGTGGAGGGATTCGTTCACCTTAACGGAGTAAAAGAGTGGGATTCCTTTGACGTCTGCACTCCATCCTTAATCAGTCCCATCTTATCCAGCCGATGCACTGATCATTCAAATAAGACCTCATTTAAAAATTGCATAACATGCATAACATGCTGTGAAGAGAAGTGCGCCCTTTAGTGCAACACGGCAGCAGCCAACATGAGAATTTAAAGGATAATAAGAACAAAAAAGAGATTCCACTCGATCGTATTGGATTCAGGCCGTCGGGCCTCTGGGAAGGAAGAGGTGGTGCGTGTGGTGTCGCAGTGAGGCACAGCGCAGGTGGGAGTCGGCTTCCATTCGATTATTTATGAAATTCTAAACCATACTGCAGAGTGAGGCTAAAAGTTTCAGTTTAAATCCAGTCCATCACCAAAAAAAGCAGCTGCAGCGTTTAAGCCCGCGAACCCTTTCTGACCCCTGGGTCGTATTTTATACAACGCCTCTCTGCCCGCCTCGCGCCTCAGGCGACTTCTGATTTAACAGATTTAGGGTCCAAGCGTCCACAGGGATCCTTCAGATATCTGTTGGAACAATGCATTACGTTAAGTCATATAAACGTGCATGAGCATCTCGTGCATGGATGCACACCGCTCCCACACCGAAGAATTGCTTTTTACTCATTGTACCCAAAGTACTTAAAGCATCTGCAGCTCAACGTACTAATGACTATGTACTTTTACTTCAGAGGAAAACATCGAGGCACTTTTAGTTTGTTGCTGTTGTGTCCGTAACATCCGTCCGTCCAGAAACCCCGTTCTTCACCCCCCCTCGCGCCATTATTAAGCCCTGTTGGTATTATTTTGAAGCAGGAATCCTAATCTCTTCATTTTTCAGTTTAAAATTGGATTCTTTTTAGAAGCTCCTCTTTAAATCTCCTGATTATGCTTTGTATTAGTGAATGTCCATATATTACTGTGTGAGTGGTCTGGCTCGCATGCTGTCAAATAAGGTTAATGTGCTTAATATGCGCGTTTCGTCTTCCATTTTCTGCTCAAACTAAAAGGGGAATAAGAAATTCAGTAATAAGGTTTGAGCAGCATTCACCTTTAGGTGAGTCACAGATGCAGAATGTCTCTATTTGACGTGTGAGCTTTTTAAGTCTCCCCAGAGTGTTTCTAAGTGTTTCTAAGAAACCCTGTTTCCCTCAGAAACCTCTGCATTGATTGTCTTTTGTGTTGTTGCAGCGCGGTGAGAGCAATCGGCGGCGCTGCACTTTCATGAGCGTGATTATCGGCGAGCCGGAATCGGACGGGTCACTGCTCATTGTGCTTCGGTTCAGAGTCAGTCTGAGGAGAAAAGGCCTCCGAGACCAGGAAAGGTCTCTCAGCTTCTCAGCTTGTATTATCTCACTTATTCCCGAAGCTTCCAAATAAGTGGCGCTAATTGGAAGAGAACTGTGACAAGGCGCTGTCAACCGGAGCGCGAGGCATCGACGTGCTGACAGATTATCCATCAGCTGTCGAAACCAGAAGCCGAGTCGGCTGAGGAGCCGCAGGCAGCAGAGAGGGAGCATGGAGGTCGCTTCACGCTGGTTCCCTTCGCACGGCGGCGTGAGCTAACCAGCCAATGGGCACAACATTAGATTACCTCCAGCTTGTTAAACCCACTTGAACAAGCGGGTTTAACAAGGCCTGGATAAAAAGCGAGCTATGAGCGGGATGCTTTGGTTCCCTCTCAGTCCGGCCTTCCGTTTCCCCCGTAAAGTGACGCGGCCGCGTTTCCCGCGTGGCTCCGAATATAAACGAGACTTTTTAACGGCTCCTGATGGCGTCCCTTTACCCCCCCCTCTTGTCTTTCTCAGCTGTTTTCTCCATCGCAGGAAACCTGCTGGTCCTCGTCATGGCGGCCAAGAGGTCGTCGAGGATGAAGCCGCCGGAGCTGCTGAGCGTGAACCTGGCGGTGACGGACCTGGGCGCGGCCGTCAGCATGTACCCGCTGGCCGTCGCCTCGGCCTGGAGGCACCGCTGGCTCGGGGGGGACGCCGCCTGCGTTTACTACGCCGTGGCGGGCTTCGTCTTCGGCCTGGCCAGCATCATGAGCCTGACCGGCCTGGCCATAGTGCGCTTCGTCGTGTCCCTCAATCTGCAGTCCCCCAGTGAGTGGTCTCCCACAATGCAACGGGGGAACGTCACTGTGGCCTCGACGCATCCTTTTCTCTATCGTGCCAGAATAGAAATGACCCTCTTCTTTTTTTCCATTTTTCTGTCCCGTGGCCATGTGACGTGTGCTAACCGCCAACCTTCCCCCTTTTCTCTCTCGGCAGACGAGAAGATCAGCTGGCGGAAGGTGCAGCTGCTGTGCGCGTGCACATGGCTGTACGCGCTGGTCTGGGCCGTGTTGCCTTTCCTGGGTTGGGGCCGCTACGGCCCGGAGCCCTACGGCCTGTCCTGCTCCCTCGCCTGGGGGCAGATGAAGCACGAGGGCTTCTCCTTCGTGGTCTCCATGTTCTCCCTCAACCTGGTCCTGCCTTGCGTCGTCATCGCCGGCTGCTACTTCGGCATCGCCTTCAAGCTCTTCTTCACCCACAGGAAGTCGGGCAACAACCGCAACCGGCTGCCCAACGTCGTCCGGCACCACCGCAGGCTGATGGCGGTGGGTCACTTCGTCGTCTCCTCGGCCGTTTCGGCGTCGCGTTTTTTTTTCCCGCCGTCTGACCGTCTGCTCTTGTGTTTTTTTGCCGTTGGCAGATCGCCGTGCTCGTGAGCTTGGGCTTCGTGGTCTGCTGGTCGCCGTACGCCGTCGTGAGCCTGTGGTCGATTTTCCACGACAGCGGCAGCATCCCGCCCGAAGTCAGCCTGCTGCCGTGCCTGTTCGCCAAGAGCTCCACCGTGTACAACCCCCTGATCTACTACATCTTCAGCCAGAGCTTCAGGCGGGAGGTGAAGCAGCTGTGGCGTCGCCTGGGCTCGGCCCTGTGCGGCGTCTCCAACAGCGTGGACGACGCCGGCGTCAACGGCGCCGATAAATCCAGCGGGCGGGGCCTGTCCGCTCAGCCGGAGGTCACGGACTGCCGGACGACAGACGATTGTTAGACTCTCCGGCCTCGTGAAGAATTACTCCGCCCACGTTGTAGGTTCTGTATTTTGTCCATTAATAAAAAAGGTGTGCGCCGTTATAACGTGACAGGTGGGTTGATTGCGTGTTTTTGTTGTTTTTAAAGCTACCGGTTTAATCTGTGACACTTTTTTGTTTTGATCGTTTAGCGACACAATTATTTTTTTAGGGAATTCAAAAATCTCCTTCAGAACATTAACCAAGTCTCTGAAAATAAGATGTTATCCATGTTTACCCCGTTTTTTCAATGTGTGTTGGTTTCTGCTATTTTTTTTGTTGGATAAGGAATGTGAATTTTTTTTATTACAATCAAATTTGGTCCATAACCATGAGATTTTATTTACTGACACTGTCAGGTGGAGCCTCCGGACGGGTTCATTGTAACGCAGTACGTCACCCAAAAGCCCTTTTTTGTACAAATGTATTTGGGAAAGTGGTCATTTGGTGACCTAGTGACAATATTTATTGGCTCAACTTGGCTCCAAAAAGTTTTACGCTTCAGTTTTTGTGTAGATAAAAACAAACGAAATAACAGCAATATGGTATAGTTATATGTTTTTCTCATTTTCTTTTGTTAACGGGCCTATAAAACCCAGGTGCATCAACTTACACGTCTGCGGTTCTCCTTCCCCTTTCAATGAGCCCCGCTGACTCAACATTTTGCTGTAGCTTCTTTTTGGCTTCGCGTAACTCGTCGACTTGTGTTGAACTACGTTAAATAATTGTGAATGTAGAGCTGTGAGAGTCTGTGTGCAATCCATCGGTCATGTTTGGGAATAAACAGTGACTGAATATAATCAAACTGCGGGTAATTAATTCACGGGGAGCGTATGACTCCCACACACGGACGCCTCATTAGGGAGGAAAAAGATGAAACAGTTGCCTTGTGCAAGTACATTCACAGCAAAAGGGATCTGACATTTAAGTATCTGAAGAGGGGCTCAAAGGACGTCGTTATTGCCCAGTGAGCGTATGAATCCGACTCAGCCGCGTGCAGCATTTCAATGTGTAAATGTGCGTAGATTCCACGCAGAACATTTCATGAAATATGAAAATGCAGCTTAGAATAAAACAAGTGTTCACATTGAATTTTCCCCACTTTATGTGCAAAGATGATTGAAGATCTCCTGTTATGTGCACATGATCCTTACGCACAGTCACAGCTCCAAAGTTCACTCACTTTATTTGAACCAAAAAGGGTCACACGTAGAAAAAGAAACGTACGATCCAAACTACAATCACTCGGAGTGAAGAGTCAGAGTGAATTGGATGAAGAAGGTAGTCATTTCCATAGAAATAAAGCCCAAATGAATTTCTACCATTCCATCTCGGACGCCTCGGCACCGATAACACTCTGCTGAGTGGGATTCAAAATGACACAAGGAGACAAACACGTTCCCACAATGAGGCATTACGTTCTAAGCAGGTTTCATTATGATGCTCCCATCCGAGCCGCTGTTTCTCACACACGGTACTGTGGTACGTTTGTTCAGCGCATGTGATTAAATGTGTTGTTGTTAGAGTCTTAATAAAGTCCTATTTCAGTCAGAGGTGTACGTAGTAGTGAAACCATATTCCTGCATTCCTACGATATGTTACACACAGAGTCATCATTAATCTGACGGGATTTATTTTGTTTTATTTAAGTAGATGTGGTTGATGAGCCAAACCTCAACGCCATGTTAGCTTTCCTTCTTATAAAGAATTCAAAAAGGGCAAACTGTGAGGACATTATTAGTTATTTTAATCACAAGGCAACAAAAGCTCTGCGTTCAGCATTTCCACGATGGGAAATCAGGTTGTTTTTTTACCATCTGGTGACACACAGATTTGCTGTGAGCTTCCAGCTGCGTCTTTGTGGTCGACACAACGGCGACCAGGCCTTCGTAGCCTCCGTAGCCTTCGTGGCGTCCACGTGGCGGCTCACAAGGCCTGCCGGATGTTCTCCAGGCTCTTCTCGATGCTTTCTATCACTTCCACGGCAGCTTGCGGGATCCGGGTTCCGGGGCCGAAGATGGCGCTCACGCCGCTCTGGTACAGGAACTCATAGTCCTGCAAACGGGGGGAACAGAGTCCATAACCAGTGCAGTTAATCAGGCGTTCACGCAGGGGGAGAACGACGTGATGAAAGGACATCCGTCCTTTCCAAACGACGCTTAGTGCCAAACATGAGTGGTTGTTTCCGAGCGGTGGAGACGTTTCACGTCGGCTTCTGAAAAAGGAGCGTTGCACACAGAACTCACGCCGCGTGGCGCGTTGTGATCCGGCCGTCACGCCATTTTGAGATAAAACGAAAAGCCTCCGGGAGGACTTTCATCAAGGAAAGAGAAACGTTACGCTTTGATCGACTTACGCTGGCTCCCCCGACCCCATCGCCGAATTTCAGGGATAAGGAACCGCATTCCAGAAGTGGGAAATTACCTGTGGGGGGATGACGCCGCCGCAGATGACCAGGATGTCCGGCCTGTTGAGCTTGCGCAGCTCCTTGAGGAGCTCGGGGACCAGCGTCTTGTGGCCCGCGGCGAGCGTGCTGACCCCGACGCAGTGCACGTCTGCGTCCACCGCCTGCTGGGCCACCTCCAGGGGCGTCTGCTCGCCCGAGCAAAGACAAGCACAACTGCCATGGGTGAGCTGAACCGAACGCTGCGCTGCCCTTCAGAGAACGCATCACGGCCCAGCTACTTATGTGAGCTTTAGAGCCGTAGGCTAAAAAAAAAGATGCATCTCAGTCTGGAGTTCAATTCTCATCACATTGATCCAGGCAGCAGAAGGCTGATTGGACTCTTGAGCTTTAATCATGCAGCCGACTGCGGATCTGCAGCGCATCATTTCAAAGGGCAGCGTCCTGACGCCGTCAGCTGGACTCGTGTCAGATTCTTAGCTGCTTTTCGCTCGGAATGTTCTGGTCTTTTTCGAATCCAAGCAAACCAAAAACGATACTGTATTCCTCATATATTCCTTAACTTCTATAGTATCGCTGCATTTATTTACGCTTACATCTCAATGAATGGTTCTGCATTAAGCCTGAATGCACGTCCTCTTACATGTAACTGGGTCGCACTGACCTGAAACAGCGGCCCGATGTCTACGTCAAAGCCCAGGTCGGCGAACCCCGTGGCGATGACCTTTGCCCCCCTGTCGTGACCATCCTGCCCCATCTTCGCCACCAGCAGTCGAGGGTTCCTGCCCTCGTGCTTCTTAAAGTCTGCCACTCTGTGATGGGGGAGGTGAGAAAAAGATGCAATGAACCGGTCTGTGCGTAACGGAGGTGCAGATGCCGTCTGGGTGGATTTTCCCACCTGTCGAGGGTCACGGCGATCTCGTCGCGCTCGCCGTATTCGCTGCGGTAGGCGCCGCTCACCATCCGGGTGCTGGCCTTGTGTTCACCGAACACCTTCTTCATGGCGTCGGTGATTTCACCGACCGAACACCTGCGAAAGCCAACAATACTTTCAGCAGCGCCACGATGAAAGGTGAACGTCCTTGGGTTTTTTTATTTTATTTTATTAGTGCACCAATTCCTCCTGTTTCCCTGCTTGTCCCGTTCAGGCTACTGACGTGTGATAAAGACCCGTACCTGGCCCGCGCTGCCTCCACGGCCAGGCCCAGGAGGTTGCCCTCCCCGGTGCGAGCACACTCCTCCAGCGCTGCCAGCCACTTGTTGGCTGCATCCGGGTTGCGACTGGCTCTCACCTGCAGCGGAGGGGAGGGAGGCAAAAGGCTGAATGGAATCGCTTTCCGTAACTTTCCATAAGACATGTTTGTTACCGTTATTTCAATCCAACTACCTCAAGGAGATGACCATGAAACTCTTTCGGCTGCTTACGTACAGGCATCTTTTGTTTTCATGTGTCACACATCGTGAATAATATGTTTGAATATATTAAGTGAAGCGTTTATAGTTTTATTCATTTAAAGAGCCACAATATTCATAGTAGAATAGTCCATCATTAACTGTTCTGTGTGAACGACGGGGTAACAGGCAGAAGCTGTGGACGTGTACTCGTAGCAGGATCACACGTTACATTACAGGGTGGCCTTTGTATGACGGCCTGTAAACAACAGCGATACCATTCATTTATCTCTTACATTCCCAAAGGGCACTGACCTTTTTCAGTTTTTCAATCTGTTTCTCACGCACAGCCGTGTTATCTATAGCCAGCACCTCCACGCTCTCCTCCTTTCCCAGGCGGTACTTGTTCACCCCAACGATGACCTCCGACCCTGAACATCAGACGCATTCATGAAGATCCATTTCAGGGATTCACGTCTTTACAACCTCAAATGCAGATTCTCTGTATGAGCAGTGGTTAGTTCACCATATTTACTGTGAACATTTACGTGTTGGAAAGATGTAAGAAAGTGGACATGTAAGTCTCTATAATATCCAAATATCCCAAAAGGTGAGATGTCATGGTCTTCCCCCAAAGTGGGAAGACTGAAAATGAATGACAACAGCAGCGGAGACGTGCATCAGGTGACCAAAGTCTGATCCCACAGGAACACACAGAAGGCTCAGTTAATCTCCTGGATACCAAACCCCCCTGCATGTAACCCTAGATGTGTGTACAAGAGACACATATCTATGTAAATATATGTAAACGTGTCTGTGAAATAACACGACCAGGAACCAAAACTCAGAACTAACAAGAAAAAACAATGAGCTGAATGTTGGATTTCAATTGGATTTCAGGATATTTTATATTTCCGACTGAAGGAGTTGCATTGCACGCTTCAGTTTGTCAAAACTGAACCATTTGACCTTCTACTGCAGTTCTGCCCAACGAAGCATGAAGTGCTGGAGGCAGAGGATGAAAAAAAGATGAAGCAATGAGGGGATTCAAGCCAACGACCTTATGACACATTCATGCACCGGTACCTGAGTCGATGCGAGCCTGCCTGCGAGCGGCGCATTCCTCGATGCGAAGCTTGGGGATGCCCTCTGCCACCGCCCGGGCCATGCCCCCCACCTCCTCGATTTCCTTAATGAACTAGAAGGAAAGCGCAGTGACCAGGTTGCTTCTGTAGTCATTTTGAAAAGAATCCTTATAAATAACTTAACTATAAAAAAACACCGTGCGGACCTTTAGAGCTTTGTCGTAGACGTCGTCCGTGAGGGCCTCCATCATGTGCGACCCCCCCCAGGGATCGGCCACCTTGGGGATGCCCGACTCCTCCTGGATGATGATCTGCGTGTTCCTGGCGATGCGGGCGCTCTTCACCGTGGGCAGGCCCAGCGCCTCGTCGAACGAGTTGGTGTGCAGCGACTGCGTGCCCCCGAACACGGCGGCCATGGCCTCGATGACCGTGCGCACCACGTTGTTGTACGGGTCCTGCTCGGTGAGGGACCAGCCGGAGGTCTGGCAGTGTGTGCGCAGGAGCAGCGACTTGGCGTTCTGGGGCTGGAAGTGGTCTCTGATGAGCGTCGCCCACAGCCTCCTGCCCGCCCTCAGCTTGGCAATCTCCATGTAGAAGTTCATCCCGATGCCCCAGAAGAAAGACAACCTGGCGGGGCACGCGCCACCAAACACGAGAAATTCACATCAGATGGAATCTTGCACCAATGGTGTTTGTATAATCACAACACAATTAAATAAAAAACGTCCTGTCTCACCGAGCCATCTGGCGACAAACAACTATTCGCTGTGTATATATACCGAGGAGTGATTTCTCCCTGAGCACCAAGGTAAGCTTCCCTCCTTCTGTGTGTGTTGTTATCCAAGCTTCTCCCGGCTTTGTTTACGATGCCAGGAAAGCTTTCATGCGAGATGTAACCTCCGGAGTTTCGGTGACACATTGTCAAATTGCATTTCAACAAAACGCCCTGCTGTGGTCTGAAGGAATAATGACGCTGCGCAGCCGAGATGGAATTACTCTGTCGCAATTTCCACACCCGCTCATTCACATTTTTGAAGTGAATGTTGTAAACAATAAACACTGATATAAAGGAAAGAGAATGGACAGTGTTTGCCTTCCTTTTGTAGAAAGAGATAATACACATACTTCTAACCGCCACCCTTCCCGCGTGCCGCTCAAAAGCCGACCGCCGCAACGCCCGAAGGAACCAGGTCTGTCAGAAAAGTGTCATTACGTTTCATTCTTTGCGTGAAGTCAAGGGGTAAAAGCATCGGCTGTGAGTCGGACCCACATGAGATGACGCACACTAAAAGGACATCTTTACATCGATTTGGGGTGGGCGTCGCTGGAGAGTCATTTGGTGGAGAAAGGCAGAGCTGGACCGGGCCTTCCAGGATTGCATGCACAATTGACTCTGCTAACGCCTGGGCAACGGACACATGAAAGGAATGGAATGGAAGTACAATACATGGAATGAGAATGGACAGAAGGACTCAGCTGTGTAATTGACTGAAAAGACTGTCTACTTTCTAAAGCAGTTCAGAAAAAGGTCCCTCCACAGCGCAGCCGGCAGTCCGAGCCCCAGAGAGTCACATTAAAGGAGCATAGTGGAGAACAGAAAGAATACTGAAGAGGCAGGAGGCAAGTGACAGCAAAAGTTTCAAATATTGTCAAATCAAAATGAAATGCTTTGTCTTTATACGAACCACTATTTAAATGGCTTGATTACTACTTACAGCATTTTCATCAGCACTCTAAATGCACTCAAGTTATTATGCGTCAGTGAAAGGTTGATAATAAGCCACGGGCAGCAGACCTGGGGTTCCATCTCAAGCACTTTGGTCAGCGCCAGTGAAACCCTGAACCGGTCCTCGAAAATCACGTGTGAAGGAAATGTCGCAACCAACCAGTATTTAAATCAGGAACACCCTCGACTGACACTGCTGGTGCTAAAAGCTCAGTCACGCCTAAGATGAGCACTTATAGCTGACACCCAACCCCCCCCCCCCCAACCCCCCCACCCCTGGAATCATTTATCCTCATATTGTATCCCCTGATCTTTGAAAAACATTTTTTGCAATTGTTCACCAACTGTTGCTTTATAATTTTAAACACTGTTTAATCCTCAGAAGGCATTCCGTGGTTGATGCAACGAGGAAATAGAAATTATTCTGCATTTGCAATCCTTGGTAGTACAAATTAAGGAGACAAATTAATGAGCTTCATTACCATTACTCTTCCTTTACGAATACTGGCAGTAATATATATTTTATAAAAGTGTGCTATCCACCCCTGGCAGTCTATAAATATACAAAACAGAAGGGTTCCTGTCCACACTAAACAGGATAGAAATCAATGTGTACCTCGGGGCGAACTCATCGATGGTTAAGCCTGCTTTCAGACCCGTGCGGCAGTACTCCAGGCCGTTAGCGATGGTGTAGGCTACTTCCAGGATGGCATCAGCTCCGGCCTCCTGGAGATGGTAACCGCTGATGGATATGGAGTTGAACTTGGGCATGTTCTGGTAACAGAGAGAGACATCAGCTAAACTCCCAATTCGACGAGCATTTCGTTAGCAACACGTCATAAAACGGTTTGCACCGCACGCGCGAGTTACCTTGGTGGTGTAAGCGAAGATGTCTGCGATGGCGTGCATGGACGGCTCCGGGGGGAAAATGTAAGTGTTGCGTACCATGAACTCCTTCAAAATATCGTTTTGAATCGTGCCAGTGAGTTTGGCTTTGGAGACGCCCTGCTCCTCTCCAGTCACAATGAACATCGCCAGCACGGGGATGACCGCTCCGTTCATCGTCATGGAAACGGACATCTTCTCCAGCGGGATTTCGTCAAACAGCATCTTCATGTCTTCAACGGTGTCTATGGCGACTCCGGCCATGCCGACGTCCCCGTGGACCCGGGGGTTGTCCGAGTCGTAGCCGCGGTGGGTCGGGAGGTCGAACGCCACGGAGAGACCCTGCTGACCCGCTGGGGAGAAAGAGCGATAAGGATGGATCAGAGACTGGGAGAAGAGCGGACTGGAAGGACTCTCAGGATTCGGGTTGGAAGGCTGAGAAAATAAATAAATCGATCCATAACGTTTTGGGCCTGTCCCTTTTCTACAACTGAGGTGCAGTGTGTCCCCTCGGACCCAGAGTGGTGAACTCAGACAGCAGGTACCTACAGTTACCTGTGGCATTATGGTCCTATTATTATTTTGAATAACAGGTATTCATGCTTTGCCCTGCAAGCTTTTGGAAGTGTTTGAAGAAGGTAAAAGCTGCTCATGCATGAAACACATGTGCATTATAATTATTCTCTGTAATTCTTGTATGATTAAGTTGTTTCAGCTACAAATGTAAACAACACAAGATCTACCTTTGATGTTGTCTTTATAGAACTTGTTGCTTTCCTCCACAGTGCTGAAGCCAGCGTACTGCCGGATGGTCCACGGTCTGTAGGTGTACATGGTGGGATAGGGCCCCCTAGTGTAGGGAAACACTCCCGGCAATTCATCCGGCCTGTCGGTGGAGTCCGCGTTGGTGTACACAGGCTTAATGTCGAGTCCCTCCGGCGTGCGCCAGATCAGGTCTTCCGGGTTCTTCCCCTTCAGCTGTTTCTTGGCCAGCGCAGCCCATTGGGGATGCAGCTTCGACCTGGTCCCGACGCGCCGCCGACGTGTGCACGGGGGAGCAAACCGAGGCCCTCTGCCATGCGCCGGGCAGCCATCGCTGCACATGCCCTCTGTGCAGTCAGCATGCTTCGATGTTGATTCAATCAGACGCACATGGATCGCCTGAGGTAGGCAACGACAAACAGACGTGAGGGGGTGAAATCTTCTGACCTGAAGTTCGTGGTGGAGGTGCGTCAGCGAGCAGGATGCTCTCCTCAGAAATGGACTGACACCACCATCAAACACATACAACAATAATAATCACAACATGTGCCATGGCCACTGTTACATTTCTATTTCATGGACAATATTAAGCCAATTAATACCTTTGAAATAGAACTATAAATATCTCCTAATGTCCTTTTTATTTTAACTCCAATTAGGCACAGATGTTTGTCTCACTTCTTATATGCTTTGTTTTTGTATTTTACTTTAAAACTATTTTAGTTTAAGTGTCCTCAAGACTAGTTTATGTCATTGTCAGTAGCCTGGTGACACAAGTGGCCAACTTATCAGTGACCTACAGCCCACCCATCAATACTGAGAATAATTAGCAGCTTGCATTTGATGCTGACACTTAACAGGTGACAACATCTGACAGACAGTGTTTACTGTGATGCTAACGTTAGCAGGCTTAGCATTGCGGAACAGCTCAACTAGCAGGCGTCACACGAAAGTCAAAGGGTAAAGAAAGGTCGCGATACTGCTGCAAAAACTTAAATGGATAGTAAAAGGGCAAACGTGCAAGCTAGTGCTAGCCTAACGTCATGTAACGTCACGTTACGTGACGCCGTGACCGTTAGCTTGTGCTCGCTAGCTTGCACTGTTAGCATCCAGCAAGTAACTTAAAGTCCGCTAATACGAGACCTTGCGTGGGCGGACAACGTGAACTCTGATATTATAACATTCCTTTTCACGTTCGTTAATATCATTTCCTGACCTTGTCGTCTGTTGTGCTTTTTCAAAGGGGCGAAAAGGCGTGTATGCGTCTGTCCAATGGAGTCTCATAACATTACCGGTTAGCCAATAGCAAGCTCTGGTGAAAAGGTGAACTTTGACCTCGGACCCCGGAAGTAAATATAGTAAGTAAATATTCAAGCAGCGCCGGCGTAAGTGTATTCCTATTATTGTTGTAATAACGTGATGTGATTTGTGTAGCATGAACCTAAGTACGTTCATGCATCACATTAATGTATTTTTAGAATGGATATTAGTTTATTCGTTCATTATTAGTGCCATGAATGGTGTGTGTGTTTTATAAATATATGCCATTAGGAGGCGATGTTGCTGCAGAATCAGGTTTCAAACCTGCTGACAAACTTTTTTTTCTCTATAATTTCGTATTTGTTGCATCTCTGATCACACACAGGACACAAGACTTCTGGACACAACACATACCATTTTTATTCTAGAGTTGGTCAATCAACTGAAATAGTAGCTGTGGCTCTCACAGAGGTCTGTACAGTATTGGATCAGGTTATATTCGACCGGGTACACTTGCAGTAAATGTTTATGAGAGATATAAAATATATACTAGAAATAGCAACGTCATTCAGAGCAATCAGCGGGTCGAACCTTTATCAAAGTGGCAATGCAGACAGTGGTGTGTAATGCCCAGTTAAGATACAGAGCAGAAGTACTTTTAACAAAATGTACCCGTCATCTGCTGTTGTAACTGTAAGGCAGTATATGTTCTTCATTTTTGCTATGTAGTACGGCTTTGCATCAGAAGACTGATTTCCTGGTGGTTCCACAAAAATGTAAAATTTGAAATGAAACGAAAACAAAATAGCAGAAACTAGTGGTGGTGTGTCAGTGAAAAAAAAAGTCTTGCATGGTGAATTTTTTTTTTCTCTGCCGGATCTATGACGACAAGAAGGCAACAAATCAACAGCAGATGCATTTCAATTACGGACTGGAGAAGACCGTAGAAATCAACATAGAGTAAGAGGATGGGGGGAGAACCGCAGCCTCGTTAAGCTGCAGCCTTGGTGTTCGACCTGAGGGTCACTCCAGCTTCAGCAGCTCCACATCGAAAATAAGCGTGGCGTTCGGGGGGATGACCCCAGGGTGGCCTGTCGCTCCGTAGGCCATATCGGGTGTGCAGGTGATTTTCGCCCTCTGGCCCAGGCTCATCTGAAGCACAGGAGAGAAAAAAAGGGGATCAATCACGGGATGAGTTTGGTGGTTTCTGACATCGAAGCAATTAACAAAGCCTACACCGTGTAACATCGTTGAAGCTTTTTTCAACGTCTTAAGTCAAACATGAATACACGGCCTTCTAGCTATCATTAGACGTGATGAAGTTTCTCTTACCTGTGCTACCCCTTCCTCCCAGCCCTTAATGACTTCATTACGTCCAATCTTGAACTTAAATGGCTTGTTCCTGTCTCGGGAGGAGTCGAACTTCTTCCCGTTCTGCAGCATTCCTGCCAAAGGGGGAAATTACATAAAGAAAATTCAGTGACTCGCTTGGTTCAGAAACTACCCGATGGGGTCATCTGGAACAATTTCAGACTGAGCGCACACATATTTAAGGGACTATTTTTAAACATCCTCAGAGTTAAATCCTCTAATGACCAACACTGCAATGGATCGCCTTTTATCACAGCGGGACGCCAGTTCAATGCACGCCCTTTTCCTCAGCAGATGATGTTTTGGAAAGAAGCAATTTATGATTAAAAGGGAATAAAGTCCTTCTGGCTCCAGTCTAAGGAATTACTCTGGCGGGGGCTTCTTATCGGGCTCTCAGGGTCTGCTTCAATTACGCAAATGAACAAAGGGAATGTGAATCAGGAAGCATTGGCCTGGTTTAGTGGATTATTTTTAAAGTTAACTAGGCCATTGCTGGCCTGTATCTGGAACGCAGGGAGAAAATGGGGGAACAAAGGCGGAGCGGCGCCGGACTGTTCAGATAACAGCGGGGGGGCCATTAAACACAACTCGGGGCTCTGGCCCAGCTTCAGTCAGCGGGGCCGTTCTCCGTGGAGGGAATCCAAGGCTGAATGCTCATTTAGTGCCCCTGTGTTCTGTTCTCAGATCAGTTTCCACGTTATGGCTCCACGTTATGGATCATATGGACGGTGGTTACTGTACTGCGTCTGCCCCCCACCCGGTGGTCAGCATGCAGGGCTCGGTCCCACCACCTGCTGCAGCAGGGGAACCCCCCCGCCCCCACCCCTTAAGTGCTCCGTTATCACTCCTTGAGGGCCCGCCCCCTTCCTGAGAGCGACTCCCACACTCTCTGCTCATGTCTGTGGCTCGCAGGGGTGGGGTTATTTTTACTGTATCCCGTCCCACCCCCGTCTAGGGACGGCCTGCCAGCGCAACGCCCCCCTCCTATCGGCCCAAATGGGGATGGAATGGCATGCATGTAAGGCTATCTGCCTGCGGACCCGCAGGAGTCGGCCCACGTCTCAGCGGAGACGTCTCTCCCTGCGAATGTTTTACAAGACAACACACGGCAGCCTGAAAACGATCCGCAGCGAGAAGTTCTTCGAAGGTTCCTTGTGAGACCGCGGGTTTCATTGTGGGCCTTTGGAATATTTCTTCTGGGGATTGTTGAAAGCATGCGTGTGAAAGGGTGTTGTGAGTAGAGGAAACCCCTTGCACCACTAAAAGGGTTGTAGGCAAACCCCTGCAGGGTTAGCAGGGTCACGGTTCACGTGGTGCTGAAGACAACTCCATATTGAATGATGTCTCGTTGCAGCAGACAGGAATCAGCAGAACCTCGTGCTGATTTAGGATTATTTCCTCCCCAACATACAACCTGTTTATGAACTATTTTCTAATGTTGGGACTGAACCCTTGGAAGGCGAGTCATCTGCTGACATACAACCCTGTGTTTCAGTCTGTGTCTCACACACACACACAAGGAAAAATTAGGTCTCCGCTTTAGCACGTTTCATGGCGAAGGCTGCAGCTCAAACATGGTAAGGAAAGACGTCCACATTTAGGCACAACGTTATATCCAGTGGGCCGGCTGCTCCCACAGCTCACAGCTCTTGTCAGCGGACCCAGAAACCCAAAAGCCGCCTCCCTTCTCCTTCATATCGCATCGGCTCCCTTTTTGTCTTCCTTCAGAGCCAGACATCTTGCTGATTCCCTTTGCTCTGCTACCCGCAGAACGTGCGGCAGCACAGTGAAAGGTGCAGTCCGTCCAGCCTCTGTCCCAAAGACGCTTTTATTTCTAAGCCATCTAATTGGCTACAGGGACTTTCACAGGTGCATGGTGGGTGCAGGTGATTGATAATCAACTGGCTTTTTGTGTCTTGACCAGGCAGCAACCTTCAGTTCTGCAGAGTGAAGCCAATGCCAAAGTGCTTTAAAGCATTCTTCTCCCTCACCAGCAGGGGGCGACTCCTCTGGTCCCATAGAAGACAATGAGAAAAATACTCAACTTCTCGCTTGAGTTTATGGTCTCAATCTCTAGTTACAAGTCTTCCCCAATAGAGCATGATGTCCTTTATTGTGAACCATTAAAAAGCCAGGTTTGAAAAAAAATAAGTCCGAACCGACGTCACCATGGCAACATCCACCTCTAATATAGTCCAGGAACATGGCAAAAAACTGCAATGGACATGAATGAAAAATGGGTTTTGTGGTTTATTTTTGACTGTTAAATCTAACCTAAAAGAAACAGCTGTTATGGTCATTGTGACTTGCTGACAGGCGCAGACATGCCTCAGACTACTTATTGTAATACAAATACCCTAATCTCCTCCAACCCGACCACATTCTTCATCTAATCTGCAGCCCCACGTTTCACCCTAAAGCATTAAATACACACGGCGTGTTTGGAGACCCAAAGGAAAACACAACATTTATTTTTCCAGCGTTCACCCTGAATATTAACACAAACGCACCTGTCGAACAAAGCGTGAAATGCATCTATTAAACCTAATTCTTTTAGATAAGCAGTCGAAATCGTGACGGATAACGACGGGCCCATTTTACGTGACGGGAGCATAAAGCAGACCTCTTCCCTGCAGAGACAAAGGCAGGGAGTGTGCATTAACCCGTATAGCCGTGTAGTAACATAACAGATATGCAGACAGACTGATGACTGTTAACCAGGTTTTGTTTACTTTCTGTCTGACCTGGTTGTCTGGGACGCCAACAAACCTCCCTCCCCTCCCCTCCCTCCCCTCCCTCCGGCACCGGCATAACCCAATTCTTTCTTTTCATCCAAACGTCTCAGCTGCCCCACCTCAAAAATTGGGAGATCAGACAGGAGACAAAAAGGATAGCGTGTGTGCGTGTGTGTGTGTGTTTGCGTGTGTGCGTGCGTGTATTCTCCACGCACAGTCTGCAGAATATGTCTTGTTTCCTGGGCGAGGTGGCCGCTGCACCGAGTCTGTGGAGACTTTAAGCAGCACACATGTGCACACACGCCTCACAGACCACCGCAAGCCGAGCCGTGCTGCGTTCATGGTACGCTCCAAAAACATGGGGAATAAAAAGATGTGAGGTTAATCAAAAGAGCAAAGAATATGGAGGGGTGTGTCACTTACCAATGTAATGAACCACACACGCCTGGCCCTTCTTTGGGAATGTCCTTCCTGGGGGGAGAGAGAGAGAGAGAGAGAGAGAGCGAGAGAGACCAGACGCGTTACTGTGCATCTGTTACGACTCAATGCGAGTGGCTGTGCGTGAGGAGACCCGCACGTTGCTCTCATCCACACGCACAACCCTTAGAAACAAAGCAAATTACAGTTTATGTCGTGTGCAAAAGGAAACTCGCAGTTTCCGCTTGTCAAGCGTTAAGCTGTGTAACCTCCCCCCGCCCAAATAACAGTACCGTTACCTGATACACACCAAAATGAAATACCGAGAGATTCAACTTGATATTTCGAGTACATTGTGTTAATATTTGACAAGGGTTTGAACGACATTCGGGGAAACTGCCGAGCGCCCTCCGACAGCCACCAGCGGCCCCCGCATCAGAGCCCCCGCAAGCGGGTAAATCCACTCACCATCACCGGGGGATATTGTCTCGACTTCCACGCCCATGGCGGTGCTACGGTCCTTCGACAATTAGCTCGAAAACATACAGCCTTAAAGAAAAAATGAAAGTCCGGGTGGTGCAGTCCGGGTGGTGTGATGGGTGTAGAACCATGTATTCACCGACCGCTGCCGACTCGTAGCTGCGGACGGCTGTCTGGGAGGGGGGGGGGGTCAAAGATAATTTCCGTCGAGATCTTCGACTCCGCTACGGACGTCGTCTTCGGCCTTGCGTCAAACCGCGTCAACCCGTGACGTCACACGCAGCGACCCCCTGGCGGACAGACCGGGTAACGCTGAAAGAACGCGGCTGTCGCAATTTAACTACATGTCCCATGATGCAACGCAAGCGTCGGATGGTTTTGCTTCCGTGTCGACGTGAAATGGGCATTTCCGACACATTTTAACCGCCAGATGTGATTTATAAGACCGCTTAGAGGTCGCTTTCAGGTGTGTGGTTTTATAAGGTATGTATAGACATTCACACCAATTATTAGCCACGACGTTAGTTTAATAAGTTAATGCTAAAGGTAAACATTAGCATGATTAGCAAACGTATTAACTTTAAAAGGGACTTTCAGTCGTGTCACTGTGCTGCTTAGGTTCATAACCTTATACCAATTTAATTTAACCTCCCCTGGGTTCAGTCAGTAATTTTCTTGTCTAATGTTTCAGTGTCTAAACGTGAATTCTAGTTACCTCAGAGTGATTGTTTATCTGCTTGTTAATGCCCCGAGGGTCCTGGCAGGACCGGCGTGTCATTCGGGGTAAGCAGCTATAAGTGTTCGTCACAGAGGGGATTAAGGCGGGCACTGGGAAGGACACACGGGAGGCTTTTGCTGTTCTTAATCTGCGCAGGTACCTTCCAGTGCAGGACCGACCCGGACCGGTCTCCGTCGCCAACGTGAAGTCACACTCATTTGGGCTGCTCTTTCTCTCGGAACCAGCGTCTCCACGCCCGCCGGGATGGATCTCGGCAAAGCAAAGCTGCTCCGGTCGGGTCTCAACGCTCTGCACCGAGCCACCCACCCCGTGCACGGGATCGCGTGGACCGACGGCAAGCAGGTGTGCCTGACCTCACTCTTCTTCGTCAACGGCGAGGTGACCTTCGGGGACACCAACGTCATCGGGCAGTTCGAGCACGTCCTCGGGCTCTTCTGGGGCCCGCTGTGCTGCTCGGACTCCCCGGCCCTGCTGGCGGTGCAGCACAAGAAGCACGTCACCGTGTGGCAGCTGCAGCTCAGCGCGCTGGAGCAGAACAAGCTGCTGTGCACCCAGACCTGCGAGATGAGCGAGCCGTTCCCCTTGCTCTCCCAGGGCTGCGTGTGGCATCCTAAGCTGGACGTCCTGGTGGTGCTGACCAAGAAGGACACTTCTTTGCTGTTTTCTGTCAGGGTGGACAACAGGAGGATCAAGGCGGACATCAAAGGCAGCGGACTCATCCACTGTGCTTGCTGGACTAAGGACGGCACCCGCCTGGTGGTGGCTCTGGGAAGTTCCCTGCACTCTTACATCTGGAACGACGTCCAGAAGAGTCTGGTGGCCTGCTCCTTTTGCCCCGTCTTTGACGTGGGGGGCTACATCTGCGCCATGGAAGCCACGGGGGAGGCCCAGGTGGCGGTGGCTACGGAGCTGCCGCTGGACAAGATCTGCGGGTTAAACGCCGGCATGGCCTTCGACGTGGCGTCGGAGAGCGAGTCCCTGCACAGCCAGGGGTCGAACGCGGTGTTCTTCGAAGACGACAGCGGCGTGGACTCGAGAAGGATATCTTTTGAGTCGGAGAGGTCCTGCATCCCCAGCTCTCCCGGCCCTCTGGACCTCACGCACCTGCTGGCGAGGCACCGGCGCTCCGACCCCAGCCCCCTCCTTCACCTGCGTCGCAGGGACACCGTGACCGGCTCGGGCCAGGACTCCTCCCACCTCATCCTGGTCACCTACGAGCGCAAAGTGACCACCAGCCGCAAAGTCAGCATCCCCGGGATCTTGGTTCCGGACATCGTGGCTTTCGACCCGCGCGGCTCCACGGTCGCCGTGGCCTCCAACACCTGCAACATGGTGCTGGTGTACTGCATCACGGCCTCCGCCATGCCCAACGTCCAGCAGATCTCCCTGCAGGCCAACGAGAGGCCCAAAGGGGTCTGCTTCCTCAACGACAAGACGCTGCTGCTGATGGTGGGCCGGCAGAAGTCCAACGAGCCGGCCTTCCTCCCGTCCTCCAACACGGACAAATACGTCCTTCGTCTCGTTGCCAAGGAGCTGATGCTCAGCGGAGACGTCCCGCTCACGCCCCCGCCCTCCGCTCACACGCACCAGCCGGCTTCTAATTTCGGCCTGCGGATTAGGAGGCACTCTGAGCACCAGCCGAAGGACGACAGGGAGCACCAGGGGATAAAGGACCTGGTGCTACCCGGCGGGGGGGGTTTTCGCTCCGGGGCCAATCGGCGGAGGCTGGTGGAGGAGGTGAGGAGCGGCGAGCTCAGCCCCGTCACAAGCTCGGTGGACTTCTCCGACCGAGCCCTGTCCAGCTCGTCCTCCGTCGCGGTGGAGACTTTCGACATGGACCACGTCAACCGCATGGCCTGCCTGGCGGTGGCCGGCCAGGCCAGCAGAGACTGCAGCCGGGCCGGCTCTCCCCGCCACGAGCCGCCTGACGGGCTGCACACGGACCCCACGCTGCCCTTCCCCGAAAAGGCGGCGGGCCCCGGCAAGGAGCGCGCGCTGGAGCAGCTGGTCCACAACATGGAGAGGCTCTTTGCGCGCTTCGCCGACGTGCAGCAGTGCCTGGCGGAGATCCGAGATTACAACCAGAATGGCAGGAAGGCCCCGGGGGTCTACCCCGGCGCCTCCGAGCCGCCGTACGTCAACGTCACGTGTCAGGTACAGTTCTACGCCGCACGTTGGGATGGGGGATAAGAACCGTGACTAGAGAAGGGGTCCGCCTCGCTCGCCCGGGAAGCTTTGAGAGGCTTAAACGGATCAAACTTTTGAGGATACCTGGAATGCTTCAATCTGTCAGACACGCAAGCATTTGCATTCAGAAGCGCGATTTATTCGACTCATTTCTCGATGCTACTCGTTCCTTTACGCAGAAGCAGTTATCGGAGAACGTGTTCATCGACGAGCGGAGGCCGGTTCTGCTGTGTGATGGGAAGCTGTGTCTGCGCGTCCTGCAGGACCTCTTCGCCCTCACCATCGTGGAGATGATGTATGGTAGGTGCAGCCGTGTCCGCCTCCTTTTTGCTCCTTTCACACGGAAAAGCCGAAGGGCCGGCCCGATAACTCATTGTGAAGGTTTGTTGTCTTTTGAATCTCAAACAGGGATATTGGGTTACAAAAAGCTAAAGCTGATTGCACTGTTTGTGTGTGCATGCATGTCAGTGCTTTCATTTGACTTAAGACAGTTGTATTGAATTCACAGAGAATTATACAAAAAACAATGTGGTCATTTCATTGTCACTGTCTATGGAAAGAACAATGCAATGTCGTGAGATGTAGAAATGACCTCTATTGCCACGCCCTCTTAAAAAGATGCTAAATGCACAGCGGCTCTGACCGCGCCGCGGCTAACGCTTCGAACAGCAGCCATCCTGCCTATGAGATTATTTAGATAAAGAGTTTACAGGATTAACAAATTAAAACCAGTCAGTCAGGCCAACTTACCCCCACTCAGAATGCCCTTTTTAATTGGTAAAGAATCTTGCGTTGTATCGGACAAACAACGCGTTGTCATGTTGTCGTCCTGTTGCCGTGCCAACGCTATAATTAGAAGTGATTAAAAGCCTCGTTCAGATTACCCGGTTTTAAAACAAAAGCGGCTTACTTTGTTTTAGTGAGCACTGGGTTTTGCTGCTGCTAAAGCTACATTTAGCGTTGCACAGTTAACTTGTTATTGAAGCTGCCCTCCTCCCCCGGTGAGCCAGTGGTCTTTGTCTCGTCCCTCCAGGTCCGCTGTGGGTCGTCCTGGTGGCGGACGCGGACGGCTTTGTGCCTCTGACCTTCAAGCCCAAAGAGGAGCTGACGGTGCGCAACGGGAAGAGGAAAACTCACCTGCGGACCCCCGAGAGTCCGGAGAACTCCGCCCCCTGCAGCCCAGCGCCCGGCCAGAACCCCCGCGCCCCCACGGAGTCCTGCGCCTAGTGCAGCTCCCGTGCAGCTCCCGTGCAGCTCGCGGGTTCACACCGTCCTCCTGGCTTCCAGTGTGTTTCACCGAGATCACCAAAGTTTTACCTCAGATGTGTGTTTGTACTGAAGGACCGTAGATGGCGGCTGATGTTTCATGTCAATGTTCCGTCTGGTTCTGGAATTAATGGAACGTCGCGGAAATGAAACGCATCGAAAGGTCTGAAATCGGCTCTTTTTATGCTGCACACGTGTTTAGTTCAACAATGTGATGCAACATCCTGGGTTGTATTTATCTAAAGTGTTAATAAGAACACTGTAACCCAAGTGGGGCAGCCAGCTGGCCACCAGGGGGCGTCGGACTCCACAGAAACCTCCTTGCGCTGCCGTGCATCTCAGTCAGAACTCTTTTTTACAGCTTTCTACATGGAAGAAACACGCCAGCCATGTTTATTTGGTCTATTAATCAACCTCTACAACATTTATTTATTTCATATCAGCCCTCAATAATCATATGTCATTAATAAATAACAGTATTTTAGAGCCAAACACAGCAAATGATGGTATACATTCATTTATATAAATTAGGTAATCTTATTATATATTTATATATCCAAGATGTCTGTACAGTACTTGTGGAAATGAAACATGTTTACATTAAAACAATTTAAACTATTGATCCGTGTAATATACACTAATGCTCAACCTTCCAGCGGAGAACACTGGAACACGTCGCTTTGAGGATTCAATTCATTCAAGATCCGGGACACACGTTGTTCAAGTCTTCCATCGTCCTGGAGCCGATGCTTTGTTTCCTGAGGGAGACGCCAATCAGAGTAATTGATTAACAACGTGAATGATCTAGTTTGACATGAATGTTTTGGATACGTTTCACTGAGAATACAGAAGTACTTGATTTAAGTATATCCTAACAATGCTCCTTTGAATAAATATGTCTACATTGTGCTACTTTTACTAAAGTTTTTGCTAAATGATCTGAATAGTCTGAACGGTTTGTGCCAACGGTCAGATAACATCTGTGTCTCAAAAGTCCTTCATGCGTACAATATCAATTGTGTGGATTAAAACGGGTGCAGCAGTTTGGAAGCCCGCTTCTAAACTGACTTGTGTTCCCCCTGCAGAGGTTGTGTTGGCGTGTTTCGGGTGCACATCTCACCGGAGCTCATCCAGGCAGAGTCTGTTCCTGAGCCGCACGTCTTCGCTGATGGGGTAGAGCAGGAGGATCATCAACCCCGTCACGATGAAGGCCACCGGGGCCGCGCCAATCAGCAGCTTCAGGGTGTACACCACCGGAGCAGGCTGCTTGCAGGCGCCCGTGTTGTACCCTGCAAATCTACACACACACACACACACACACACATGCAAAGATCCAATTTAAACACAGCTTACAGGAAATCGACATCCCAGCCTGACGCTGCACTTCTGCAAAGGAGCCGACTGCACACCTTTCTTTCCCATAATGAATCATGCACCGGGTCCGGGGGGGTTAATGCACTTCTGCGAGGCCTCGTGACAAACGCTGAGTGCAGCTGCAGAGCGTCGTCGAGTGTGTAAGTTAATGGAGCGTGTGCGATCGCGACGCAGACTTACTCCAGGCAGAGGGTGGACACTCCCAGGGAGATGCCCGCTGCGAACTTGGTGAAGAACACGTAGAAGGAGTAGAAGATGGCCTCGTGGCCTTTGCAGTAGGGGTTGGCCAGTCTGAAGTCGTCCACCACATCTGGCAGCATGGACCTGAAATGCACACACAAACACGCACACAAGTTTTTGCTAAATTCTGAACGAGAAAAAAGTGGCGATCCTCTCGAGGCAGGCGTGCCCGGACGCGTTACCACGGCAACAGGAGCGAGGCGGCCACGCTGAGTCCAGAGGAGACGGCCACCACGTAGGCCACCACCACGTTGGGGATGAAGACCAGCATCAGGGTGAAGGGCATGATCCACTAGAGGGAGGGGCGAGCAAGAGAAAAGGTCTCACAGACGACGGCGCAGTCGAGGACGAAGGTTAGACGGGAAAAAAAACGGTCGACTCACCGTGATGCCGCAAAAAGCCGCAGTCTTCTTCCCGAACTTCTCCAGAAACCACTGCCACACCGGAATGCTTATCACCGCGGAAACCTGAGTGAACATGTGACGGGGCTTAGTCGGATTTATACAGACAAATGTGTCGCGTCATTTGTGTAAAACAGCAGCTGCGGTTCAAGCAAAGGTATAATGTCGTCGCAGGGATACAAACAAAAGGCCGGAGTCCTAAACTGCATGTGGTGCTGCACAAATCGAATTTATTTGGAATAGGTCGAGGCACATATATGTATGATATATATATGCATGTCACGTGAGGTACATCTTTGGCTGCTTTGTGAGGTGTAAAAACTCTCCTCACCAGGATGGTCAGCACAATGTTCTGGAAGTGATCCCTCAGGTCGGCGGCGTAAGTGCAGAAGAGGACGAAGTTGCTCTGGACCAGCTGCGGGAATCAGAGAGGAGAGGTTTGGACGTTTGCTCGTGTCTACTCAGCAATGTCTCCCATCTATTCCCACCCGGCGGCTCCCATGGATGACAACTGACACCTCCACTGACGTGACAGGACTCAGGCGCGCATGCACGGAAACGGATCTGGTGCAAAAGTTGGAGTAGTCTGCAGCAAGCTGAAGGACCTTTCTCACCTGGATGGCCACGGTGATGAAGAGGAAGGCCGCGGTCAGAGTGAGGTACGGCCCGTGTCTCATCACCAGGATGAAGCCCTGGTGGAACGGGATCTGCTTCTCCGTCCTCGGGGCGTACGGGTCTGAAACGGTGATGGACGTTGAGTTGGGATGGCAGCCTGCAGCGCACATCGAAAGCCTACACACTGCGCATCACTACGCCGCTGCGTATCGAATAACATGCAGTGGGAGGGAGGTTCGGCGGGTGTCCGGGAAGTGCACGGCCGCATTGCAGCAGATGCTGCTTGGAGATCCTCCAGTTTTTATATAAACGGCGAACAGTCCAATAACACAGCGACTCATTTCATCTCCAACTCTGCGTGTGGAACAGCTCATTAAAGTTGCAACTAGCGCTTCTTTCCCCAACTGGTTACAGTATGAATTAATTTTATTATTAATCATCAGCCTATAAAATGTGGATGAAATAAACATGTTCCCAACCACAAACGGCACGTAACCACAGGACATCCAGTTTGCTGACTCACCGTCTCTCTCTTTGACTCCCAGGAACATCACCAGGGTGCAGACGAGAAACACTGCTCCGATCACACCGGCAGCTATCATGTACACCTCCTTCTGCAGGGGACACACAGGGAGAGAGAACACACGTGTAGCAGCAACAACCCGTCATTTTGTCTAGAAGTTATGGACTAATGAAATCTGTTAGGGGCGTGGCCTAATAGTAAAAGACTTAAAACTATTAAAAGTAATTGGCTTGTCCTCACCCAAAAGTCCCTGAATATATAATATTTTATCCGAATATTTGAACTCTAGGGGGCGCTGCTCTCATTCGCTGAATATTTGCTTGTTTTTCCAATTTCCGTCGAATTTTGGATATACGAACAAACTCCTTCGCGACTTTAAACCCGATCAATTGCAAATTCGGGCAGAATGATCTTGACGCCTGTGTGGTCAAAATGTACATATTTTATTTACATGGCTGGCAATGCGGGGGCAACATGGGTAGAGAGGCTGCGCTGGGTTCAAATCCAATCCTGAACTTTTTTATTATTATATTTTTCATTATGAGTGTGTCATCCAGGCAGAGTCTGCCTGGATGACGTAGGGGGGGACAACGGCCTGTTCAACGCTGCTTGCAGCTTTAATTCATAATTAATGTTCTTCCAATGCTTAAAAAATTAAAGTGCTCCGTTTCACCGAGCTCCATGTCCTTTGCAACGCAATCTATTTCCGCCTGCTTGTTTTCCGGGCATCGGCAAACTCTGCCGCGGTCGTTTCAGAGCACAAATACGAGCGTAAGCAGCAGGAAACCTCAAGCGCAGCCGGGTCCCAAAATACGCGCGCGGAGCGTTCGGCGCTGCTCCTGAGGCGACCTCTGTTTGTTTGCTATTCCTTCATGTGGTTCCTCATTATTTACGCACATCAAACACACCCCGTTTCCTAAGGGCGGGCCTAGTTCCCTCCTCCCCCCTTTCCCCAGACGCCGTGCCACCCCACACCAGCGACCGCGGGGGGAACGGCGGTAAAAGTGCACCCAAAATCCATCGGAAAAGAAACCGCGCAAGGCCCAAATAGCTGCGGCGGCGTGCAGCCCGCCGCGTAACGACGGCCTAATGACTTGCAGACTGTGGGGCCTCCGGGATGCGGGGGGGGGGGGCACAGTCTGCAGCCCCGGTGTAAGGGAGGAGCAGAGGCCCCCAAACCCCCCTCCCCTTCCTTTGTGGTTATTGGAGGATTTTCGGCGTTGGGTATCAAACAGAGGCGTCTCTTTCCCCCCCACCAGGCCGCTCTGGAGGTCAGGACCTGTAGACGCTCCCCCGGCCCCCCCCTGGGCTCCTGGACACGTACCGAGTGCGACAGGTAGTCCTGGGAGCGCACCAGCTTCCTGACGATCTCTGCCCCGCTGCCGTTGCCCAGGTGACCGGCCGAGGCGTTGTGAGGCGGGCAGTGCAGCATGTGCGCGCTGGCCACTATCTGGCCCTGGATGGCGGCGCCCACGAGCGTCCCGAACACCTCCATTGTCATTCCTGGCCTCACACAAGACAACAACAAAAAACGAACAAAAAGAGAGGTCAAAGGTCAAGGTTCAAAGCGACTGGCGGATCCTCGACGTGCAGCGCTGCCTCCGTGCTCACGGTAAGCGGTGGCCGAGTCCCTTTCCTTCTGGTCTGTGCTCAGGAACATGGTGAGAGCAGAATAAGGCACGTGGAAGCACTGCAACGGAGCAGAAACACACCGCGATAAATTAGACAGATAATGGCATGAAATGAGGGAAGGCAGAGACATATCTCCAAAAAGAAAAAGAAGCTTGATAACACAAGTCTCTATGTCAGATTGTAGGAAATAGTCTTTTTGGTCTTTTTTTTCCCCTCATGAGATGCTGAACATCCGCGTTGTCATTGCGTTAGCGCACACGTCAAAGCCTCGACGCGAAGCTTCCCGCTCCTTCGTCAACAACATTTGACTCACAATCGAACGGGAACACCCAGGACATGTTTAGACGTCTTTAATCTGCAAGCGCCTCTGAAGCAGCGCCGACCTCAGCGCTCTGTTTTCTCCTTCCTCACCACCTCTCCCAGAGAACACAGGCCTCCTTCACTTTGTAATTTACACAGGGGCTCAGTCAGCACTGCGGAAGCCGCGACGAAAATAAACGCGGCGGTGGAAGGACTTTCTCAACCGCGTGTCATTTACGGGGCCTTTCGACTGCACGCGAGCGTCCGTAGAGCCGAACCTGCCTGAGTGAGGACGGATGAGTCGCAGAGGAGGCCCGGTTGTGGCGCGGTTCAGCCTAAACAGACGAGGTATCGCATCGTAACCTCTGTTTACAGGCCGCGACCCTCTGAGTGACAACAGCTGGCCTCTCCCAGCTCCCACAAACACACACACACACACACGCACACACACACGCACACACACATCCAGAGACAATGAAGGCGGCTAAAAGTGGTAACCAGCATTTACCCTGCGAGAGGCTCCTGGCAGAGCCGCCCGTATACTTATCAAGTCGTTAAGAGCGAGCTGCCATTACAGTCTGCCCGCTCTGCGGCACATGTTCGATGGGTTACCCCCAGAGAGGTGGAGGGATGAACGGTCTGGACCACAATAACAAAAAGCCCGCCGAAATAAGTCCGCTTCCCCTCTGAGGCGAGCTATCTGAGAGCTCTGGGATCCGATCCAACGGGACATGCGAGGGCATTTCAGACTCACGGTGATGAGGGTTTGGTAGAGGCAGTAGAAGCCGAGGTACCAGATGAACCTGCCGGTGCTGACGAAGGGAGGGACGAACCAGAGGTAGAAGTAGGAGACCACCAGGAACGGAGAGCAGCCCACCATCCTGTGAAAAGCACAAAGTCGGCGGGAGACTGAATCATCTTTAGAAATCTGTTTTTCAAGCGACGGCGCATTTCTGCGCAAATCTTCCAGGCCGGCAGGGACGGCCTTGGTTGTGTTACGCAATCGTCACGGCGACGCATTGAAATCAGGACGTATTTCAGTGGGATTACAGAAACGATTATGTTGTAAGTATGACAGGAATCGGTCCTGGGTCAGATGCACTGAAACAACTGCATTTACAGGAAAGAACACGGGGGCCGTTTGGGATTTTGGTGACTGGGACAAAAAACCTGCGGGGTGAAGGGAGGTTGGGGGGTGGGGGCGGGCTTGTGAACTCTGACCCTGTCCGACCGCACCAGGAGTTGTATACAGAGAAAGTGGTCCTTTCTAGCATCGTCCGGCCCGCCTCACCCTCCTCCTGATTGTTTCCTCAAACAAAAGGCGGCCGGCAGCGCTGGTGCTGCAGTACTGACCGCTCGGCCGTGGCAGCCATTGAAAGGGCCCCGGGGGAGCAGGGGGAGGCGGGGGGGGGGGGGGGGGGGGGGGGGGGGGGCTGTCAGAACGTTCCTGCAAGATGACTATGTGTTCCGGGCAGATGCGACAGCGGCACGTGGCACCAAACACACTCGCAGGCAGCTGCCCCAATCGATCCGGCACGCGCCTTAATGAAGCCGGGGGGGCCGACGGGGAGCTGGGCAGCGTATTTCTCTCCTTTCTGACTTGTTCCTGCTGCGGTTTAACTAGATGATGAGCAGTGGAACAGAGGGGGTTTAGAAGAAGGTCAGCTGACTTAGAGACAGAGTCCATTACAGTTTAGTTCTCACTACATTTTACCTTCCAATTTTAGATTTTACAAACAAATATGCGTTGTTATTTATATCCTTTGTAATCATCCAGCAGTCACAGGGGCCAAAGGGGCCTCAAGCAGAGACAATCTTCCATTGAATAAAAAGGTTATTTCTGTGGATTGTGCATTTTATCACAATCACAAACAGGGCAGCACCCAAAAGGGCGTTTTTTTGCCTCCATCCTAAAGCACTTTGTCTGCCTGTGATGTGACGGCCAGTCAGGGGGAACCGCTTCCTGCTGGATGGGCCGAGGGGACTTTCCAACTGAGGGAGTGTCTCGCCATCTCTTCACAAATACCGATGAGCCAGCATTTTAAATACCCGTATGGCCATATATAGTACACAAAGTATGCACGTGGGCGCGCGCACACACACACAAACACACACACACCTGCAGCCTGCGGTGGGTAATCAAAGCTAATTAAACAGCCGTCGTGCAGCACTGTGCATGTGCAATCTAAGGTTTATAATGCAGTGGGCATTACATACTGGATGTGTAATTACAGTATGTGTCGCGGTAGCGTGTTCACAGTGCATTCGCTGCACACACGCACGGCCGCTTATAGGATCATCTTTGCAGAAATGGTGATTTGCGGTAAGCAGAATGCTATTTTCTGAATGAATAACACGGATGCCGAATATAACAGATCTCTTGAAAGCAGTAATAGCTTGTAGTCTTATTATTAATATTTGTGTGCAATCTCAACCTGATTTACAGGCAAATGGAGAAAGAAAATAAGCAACGTGTGTGTGTGTGTGTGTGTGTGGAAGAGAAGGACGATGGCGTTTCCGTCCCGGCGTTCTCACCACGGCATCAGTCGGCCGATCCTGGTCCATCTGCTCTTCGTGATGAAGAAGCCCACGATCGGGTCGCTCACGGCGCCCCAGGCTTTACCGATGAACAGCACCATGGAGGCCTGGAAGGCGTTGATCTGCAGGGTACAACAGGAACACACACACACACACACTCATGTAACCATTGGACCGGAGCCACACACGCACACACACACACACACACACACACGCTTTCCCCGTCCTCGCACGCGTTACCTGAGCGACGTCCAGCAGGTAGATCTGCAGGAAGAAGGCCGTGGCGCTGGCGGCCACCTCCTTGGGCGCGCCGCCGATGGCGAAGCACAGCTTGCTGCATAATGTCAACTTGTGGCCCAACTCGGTCTGCGGAGACAAGAGGCCGGGAGTGTTTCAGGTCGAGGCCGTGCTCCCTCTGCCCGGCGGTGAGGTTCGCGCACAGAGTGTGTGGTAAAAGGGTTTTGCGTTCATGGACACCCCGCAGGCCACGGCTGAGGTCACAATAGTGTGTTTTGATTACGCAAAGAGGAGCAGGGGGACGTGAGGAGTGGTGTGTCAATGAGTGTGAGTGAGTTAGCCAACCAGCATGGACGCTGCCGCAATGATGATGTTGATTTCACTCCCTAAAAAACACCCAGATAGCAACCGTAGATCGTCCACCTTCCTGCATCTTCGGTGCCCCCCTTATTCTAGCAGGCAGGAGAGACGCTCGTGTGTGAAATGTGTGTGCGTTTTAACTGGAAAGAGTACCGCCGGCTGTTTGCGTTGTGGTCCGTCTGTGCAGACACACCGAGGCCCATGCAGGAGCCGGAGAAACCCACCGAGTCGTCCGCAGCTCCGCTTCCCCTCACCGTGCTCTGCCAAAACCATCAGACACGGGACTCTGCATGTGTGTGTGTGTGTGTGTGTGTGTGTGTGTGTGTGTGAGTGCAACCTTAATATGGGAAGAGCTTTCATCTCCACACATGAATGAGGCGAGTCACCACAGTCTGGGAGCACAATATTTACGACTGTCTCTATGGGCACAACCGGTGTCCCTGATTCTGTGTAAGCGTCGCACAAACACACACACACGCTCGCAAAACAGTGTCAATCCACATCCAGTGGCCCTGGCCCCACAACTATCCCCCCCCCCCCACACACACACACACACACACACACACACACAACCCTCCCGAAAGGGTCATGAAAGAGGGAAATCACCAAAGTAACCACAGCCCGACCGGCACACTGTTATTATCCCTTCCTCCTTTTTTGTCGCCCCATCAGAACGTGGAGGGGTTCCACAGCGACAATTACCGGCAGGCAGGTGTGTAATTATTCAATCACGAGACATCTCCATCTCCATCTCCATCTATCTCTCATTCACTCCCTTCTTATCATCAAAGAGGATAAACAGGATATCCTTTCCATTGCACAAGATGTACCACGCACACGCACACACACACACACACACGCACGCTGGCTCTGACTGAAGGGAGCGTCTGCAAAGTTAAGACCGTCAACAAGCAAGGGACAAGGACGGATGAGATTAACCTCTGGAGTTAATGAATCCGGACCCACAGGGGAAACTATTTAACGTGTCTGAACTGATTTAATCAGGTTTGAGGATTCAAGTTCAAAGGGGAAGGAGGGGGGTGAGGGGGGTGGGGGGGGGGGGGGGGGGGGGGGGGGGGGGGGGTGGATGTGCACACTGAAGGTATTTCATGCTCAAAGTTAGGAAGGGTCTAAAAAACACATTTTCAATGTTTATTTTCAGAAAAGTTTTTTCCTTTTGGACAATTCTGGGCACCGGGTTCGCGCCGATGGGTTTGCTGAGGGACGCTCCAGATTACGGATTATGAGCGTGAAGGCGAAGGGTTGATCGTGTGTCAGTGCGAATGGGAACAAGCACAGCGACGTCGGCTAAACGTGCAGAAAGATCCCGAGAGAGACGCGAGGTTCATCCCACCACAAATCGAGCTCACGTAGTTCCATTTTACTGGTGACATTTGCAAGTCACCATTCCAAAAGTGGAGTCCAGTCCACACAAAACAAATAGAGCTTAAAGGTCGTCTGAGGAAACGCAGAGCTGCTGTTTATTCTGAGAAAACCAATAACCGGCGAAAGGAAAATGCAAATTATTGTGATTTTCCTCCCTTGTGGGTATTAGGATTTGGGCTTACTCTAATTCTCAACTTCTACCGTCTTCAGGGGAGAAAAAACTGTCACAACAGCACAAAACCTCTGATGTGAGATCAAACTCCACCGAGTCAAAACCCAAACACTGCAGATCAGACAGCGCTTTGGAACGTCTGCTTGGAACAAAGGGATGTACGAGAGATGCAACGCTGTTTCCACAGAAAACCAGTGAGCGACTTCCATCGCGACAGTATTTCAGCACTTCACCTTTCATTCATTCCTTTCATCTGTCCTGCATCCAATTACCGCTGTGATCACTATCACTATCAACTATTTCCCCACTTAAGTCCACTGATCTGAAGGACAAAGGAAGGTCGTCCTCCTGTCAGTCAGAACAACCCTGCTCAAACGAAAACAACCGACCTCCCAGGAGCCGAACCTTCTGTCTGGATTGGACAGGAAAACAATTGCAGCTGATTAATTAAACAAACAAGAAAACCGAAACAGATCTCTCCTCTTCTCCCCCCCTTCTCCATCCAATCATGCGAGGTCACTCACACTAAGCCCCAAACACACCAGATGAGATGGAACATGTGTGTCTCACTGCAACAACAACAACAACAACAACAACAACAAGAACCCCAGGTAAACACGCACCGGGTGCTCTTACCTGTGGAGGGGTTTTGGGGAGGAGCGGTCCGCCGGGCTTGATGAGCTTCCCCGATGAGCCCTGCGGTCTGTCCCCCCTGTCCCCCGTGTCCCCCTTGGCCATGGCTGAGAGGCTGTGCGTGAGGCGGCAGCCGTACTTCTGAGCCGGCGTGTGCGAGGGAGCGCTAAAGTGCGCGTGACTGTGACTCCTCGTGGGAGCCTTCCACTGGGCGGTGGTGGTGGTGGTGGTGTCGGAGGTGGTGGTGGTGGTGTCGGAGGCGGTGTGTGTCACAGGCTGAAACTGCGTGTGGCTCTGGCTGCGGGTATGTGCGCGGGTGACGGCGTCGGAGGCCGCGGGCTCCTCCCGCTCCTCGGTGACCACCCGGCCGCTTTCTGCCGCCGTCCACATGCTGCCGGGGCTTTGGAACGGAGACCGGGGAGGGGGAGGCAAAGGGGGAGGCAAGGGCAAAGTCAGAGAGGCGGCGGTGTGCCACACGCGCGCACATATGCAAAAAAGAAAACAAAATTTATAAGCACACATACATATGCAAAAAAATAAGGAAATATATATAAGCAAACACATTTATGCAAAAAAAAAGAAAAGAAAGCACATTTAAGCACAGAAACACACACACACACACATTCAGTCAATGACAAGAATACAGACACAAAAACACACAAATGGGACAATGCAGAGTTGAATAAAGGTGATGAGAATGTGACAAGAAACCACACAAACACACGCGCGCGCGCACGCTCAACCCTCGTTTTAAACAAATCGCCCTCTGGAAGTCAAATCTCAGGTTACCGTCGTCTGCGGCGTCTGACAGCTCGCGCGGCCGACTGAAGCTTTAAGAGTGCGCGAGCCTCCCCTCACCGCGAGCACATCCGCAGGCCACCTGGCGTTGCTCTAAATCCCATGTGTGCGCGGGGAGAGAACACGGCGACGGTCCTGTACCCGCTGGTACTCGCTGGTTCCTGCGGGGGAGGGGGGGTCCGGTGCCCGGTGCCCGGTGGTCGCCGGCTCGGAGACCGGAGGAGAAGGAGACGTACTGCGCACGGTGGAGACGGTCTGCGCGCGCCTCCGCTTTCAGCCTGCCGTGACGGAGCGGCACGGGCGCTCATCGGATCGCGTGTACGTGGGCTGTGCGTGTGGTGTGTGCGCGTGTGCGCGCGTGCATCTGTGCCGAGAGATCATGGCCGGCGTGCGTTTTTGTGTTCGGGATGGGGACCGGCAGAAAACCCTTTTGTTTCCAGGGGTTTGGCGTTCGGGTGGTTGTTTTGTGAGACAGTGAGCATGTGATGAACAGTGATGCATTATTACCATATTCCACACGTGAAAGGGTATAAAATAGGCTAATCATCAATTTGGCTTTTGAATATGGTTTAATGACACGTTCTATATGTTTACAAACACTCATATCAGGCTGCACCATTTACTCTTCATTCTTTACGGGCTGCGCTACTCCAGATTCAGCCGAGGGACTCACAGGAACCAGCGTTCTCAACATCGAGGCAGAGAAGTCCAGACTTTTAGTCCCAATCTTCCATGAGCAGGTGCAGACACTTCACATGGCGACGGAGAAGGCCTGCATTCTTTCAAATATCCAGTAGGGGGCGACTCCTCTGGTTGTCAGGTAGAGGAGTGAGAAAGTGTCCACGAATTGTGACCATTTGTTTTTGGTCTCTGGTTTCAGCTCTTATTCAACAGAGCATGATGTTTAGATGATGGTCCATTTTATGGGATTATGTAACTTGTTCAAAGCTCTCCATGGTTACTCAGCTCACGCTGGTTGGTTGTTGAATTCCCAGAGACGATTTCCTGTTATGCGGCATGCAAACGGTCCCTGTATCTCACACCGTCCACTTCTGTGAAACCAAATGAGAAGGTTGTCTGCGTGCTGCGTGAGGGAAAGGGTCCTTCTAAAAAGGAAATGTGGGAAAGTAATTTGCCTGCATGCTTAGCTTTATTAAATATGTAGCAGAAAGGAAATGTGCTCTCTTCTACTCCTTAGCCAGACCGCCTGTGGCAGCGAGCAGTGTGCACATTCAGGTCGGGAGCCTTCAAATGTGGCCTCTTTCAAAGATTATTCTTCAGAGAGCATTATTCCAGGTGTCTCCTCCCATGACCTTCAGCGGCTGTCCTCTCTGTTCCGCACCAGCATCCCTCGCGTTGCTTTAAATATTGAAGACGGATAATGGCGTTCGCCTTCTTCCCGAGGCCGGGCGGACGGAGACGCGTTCGCACGCGTGGCGAGAAGCACGTGAGGCCTCGCTCAAGAAGAAAAGGCGGGAATTCATCTCCAATCAACACCATCGGAGTGAGATCTTAAATAACTACAGATTTGCTGGACTTTTGAGGACATTTCTTGTAACTTGATGTGCTCAAATAAAACAATACAAACATGCGTTTTGAATGAAATACCCAAGAACAAACTAAACTAAAAAAAGCGCAAAAACAGCACAAAAAAGGGCCAACACAAATAACAGTAACAAGCTGTTATCTTCTCTGCTTTTTAAACATAACAATGTGCAAACATATGTTTGCACTCAGACGAACAAATTGAATTGATTTAATAATTTATTTATTTGACTGCAGAAAAATAACTGGGGATCAAAGTTTGGGAAGACGTAAGAGAGTTGGTCGGTGGTGCTGGTAGTGAAGTTGTGTGTGTGTGTGTGTGTGTGTGCGTCTGTGTGGGGGAAGGGGGGGGGGGGGGGGGGGGGGGGGGCTCATGCGTTAGACCACCACATCTGCCGGGCTTTTGAGAGACGAACACCGTCCTCCAGCGGGAGAAGACAACGAGGCCCTGAGACAAAAACCAACAACAATAATCCCACCAGGAGGTTTGAACAGGACAACGTTAACATGCAGCGCAAACTGGAGGTGGGGGGGGCGTGTGAGTGGCGTGTTGTGTGCATTACGGGGGGGGGGTCCCTTTTAGTCAGGAGTGTCCAAACGGAGCCTGTGTGTCCAGGGGCCTCTGGACGATGACGGCGTTGGCCAAGTCCGCCTCTGCCAGACTCAACTCCCCGTCGCTGAGTTCCCGGAAAGGAACCGACGTGGTCAGGACGAAGGGGGGGCAGCTCCTCTGGCAGCGCGCCACGAAGTCCTGAACATCCGCGACCCTACGGAAGCAAAAAAAACATGTTCATACGTGACAAAGAAAGGCATGAAAGCATCACAGACCAAACGCTCCACTCTCTCTTGTGACACATGACGTCTCTCTGTACTCGTGAAAATCGTCCATTATTAATCAACCACCACAGACGAGCGCTCTCATGGCAGTCGCGTGCACGCGGCGGCTGGCTGAAGGCCGGAGGGGTTCAAACCCCTCCCCCCCCCCCCCGACACTTTGGCCAACCCAGTTATATAAATGCTGCATCCCGGTTACGCAATCCCTCTCTGGGGATTTTATAGATCCACCCGGTTGCACGGTCTCAGATTATGTTTTCTGCAGCCCCGCACGCCGTGGCAGCGGGGATGTAACACGGGCCGTGACTCCAGCTCCAGCAGACTAGAACAAAGCGTTACGTAATCCCCAAGCAAACCCCTCGCCAGCTCCCGAGCTTGTCCAAACAAAAATCTCATGTCATCGACTACTTTATTTCCCCGCGTTGCTGGAGATTATGGGATTTGTCGGTTTAGTCCATGCGCAGAATACTAAATCGTCCTCTAATGTGTGTATGTTTTATGATGCTCAGATGTGGAGAGCAGCGTTTTGGGCCTTTTGGGGCTGCGATACACACCGATGCGATAGGTTGAACCTCTGCACCAATCTCCTGCCGTCGGCCAACCAGATCTGCAGGGAGGTAACGGGAAGGGTGTGGTCTAGTGTTACCATGGGAATAGGAGGAGATTCTCCATCCTCGTGCACAGACGGTGACCTGGCCACAACTCTGGGGGCGACGCTGGGAGTAAATAACAGATTGGAAGTCAGTTTTAAAGCGCATGCACATGTAGAAACACCCATTGTTTATTATTCACAAGTCAAATGTTTCGGGACTCCCTGGAGTGTTGAAAATGTTGGATTACTAAGATTTACTTCTTGGTGTTTTGATACCTGGATTAAGAGGGCCACCTAGTGGTGCAATGTAGTACAGCGCCTCGGCACTTGAGACAAGACTTTATTTAAGTCCATCATTGATTATTTATACACATATTTCGATGCTAAATAATTCTTTAAAAAATCTAATTGTGTTTCGACATATATAAAAGGTTGAAATGTTACCTGCCAAGTCGGTACCCTCGGCCGCTGAAGGGGTGAAAGGCCTTTCGCCTGGGAACGTAGTTTTCCTCCGTCAGATCCTCCACGCTGATCTCCAGCTCCTCCTCCTCCGCTCGGCTCTCCCACTCCTTGGGAAGCTCCCTGGGGCAGATAAAAGTCCGGAGCCTCGTTGGATCAGTCAACACGACGGGCGCTCCCTAACGAGCGTTATACGCTGTAACTGTTCCACGTTCGCCTGCTCGAGGTCGAAGGTCGCGAATGCAACTGTGACACCTGTGAAGGTTCCGCCTCGGGCCTCTTCACTCACCCCCTTTTGATGGAGTCCAGGAAGTCTTGATTCTCGGGAACGGAGTAGCCGCGGAACTCCTGATCGTCGACGGTGAAGCCGTCCTTCCACAGCCTCACCACCATCTCCACCTGGAGGGGAAGGCGGCGTAAATCAGCAAGGCTGTGAAGGTCGCAGAGGTCGGCACACGTCACTCAACGATCGTCCCAAATGTAATTCCTCCCTGCTAACATTTCTTTTTCATCTTTGTTTCTATTACATGTCTACTAACTGGGAGAAAAAAAACATTTTGGTGTTTTTCACAAACGTTACAATTAGACAATTACTTTGCATATTGAAACATAACATTTCAGAAAATATATTTTGAAGTTCTGGACGTTTCCCTGCATTGTCCTGCAGATATGAACCCCTGTAGGTCTGAATCGGCTGCTGACCTTCGATGTGCCAGAGGCATCGTAGCAGATCTTCTCCACCTCATCGAGGAGATCCTCCACCGAGAAACTGCGCCTTATTGGAGCCTGCTCTTCACTTTCTTCACTGGGAGACCCATAAAGAAAGTGTTTCATTTATCATGATAGATGTCTTCCTGTAGTCACAGACACATTATTGCATTATTGAGTTGGCTGGCAGGGAAGATTGTGAAAATGCACCTAAAGAGAAAAAATCCAGTAATTGAGATGCAGGTTTTTTTTTCTTCCTTGAAATTAAGGGATTACATTTTCCTAAAATCACATATGATTTGCTGCAACTTACCAACTGTCATCTTTCTCACCCCCCACAGAGTCAATCTCTTTCATGACGTGGTGCGTTTTCCATCTGAGAAAAGGAAAACGTCACATCAGAGCCAGCGGATTCATGCCGCTACATTCACAGGGACGCAAAACGGTGTCCACAACTCTCCATCATGTGCGCGCGTCACGCACAAAGCCGGGCACGCGCACGGAGCCCCCGGCGGATTACATGCACACGGTAGACGCTCATCCGCACGCGCGTTTTAGGGTGAAGGACACATACTGGTCGGTCAGTCCGCGGTCGGTCTGCCGCTCCCCGGCTAACAACGCGTCTGCAGCGGCCGAACGCTTCGTGCAGCTGCTTCTGCTCAGCGACGTGTGCGACGCACGGTGCCGTAAACCGACTCCTCCTGTCGTGGTGCAACCGAACCGGGATGCTGAGCTCAGCACTTTCTATTGAAACCGATTAAACTACCTATCTACCTATCTATACATCCATCTATCTATCTATCTATCTATATATATATATATGTGTTTACAAGCCATGTACTTTACTTGTGACCTTGTATGTAGCCTATTTTAATGTGAATCTGGACCTTGAGTCAGAAATAAAGTTTGATTGATGGATCTATCCATCTGTCTCCAGTTGTGATGTGCGCTTGACTCTCCTTTCACCTCAGCATCAACTGCGTCGGCAGTGAGGGATGTGACGACAATATTGAGGCTATCAGGATACAATCACACAGTAAACTCATGCACATTATTCCATCTGTGCTGCAACATCTGTCCTTCCATTTGACACTGAACAGCGGACTGCTGCGGTTTATCATCACCTGAGCTATTCATGCATTTTATAGATATACATAGCCAGGCCTCCTACTCATCACCAGAAGTATAGATATTGTCACCCCTGTGGTTCTTTACTGTATTATATCATGGGAGTTTCCATATTGTGTACAACAGTGGGGGTACTAATTCTCCTGCAGATTCAGCAGGTCCATGCACACAAACAGAAATAATAATCACCTCATGATGCTTTTTGAATGGACCCCAAAAATGTGAAACAGATGGCGAGCACAGTTGCATTTCCGGTCACGGCAGGAATAACGGAGGCAACACAAACACACACACACACGCACACACACGGACACGCACACACAGGTTTGGGTTCAGCAGTGATTTCTAAATCAGGGTGAAGGGATCCCACAGGGTTTCTGGAGGGGTTCAGTGGAAGTTCTTGGTAAACAAAAGTTAAACATCCCCTTTCTTTCAAACTATGATCAGAGGCCTCATACGTTTGGCATCATTTTGATCACATACTTTCAACTTTGTGCAAATTTAGAACACAAAATGTGGAGAAAAACTTTTTTCCTCAAATAACTGGGAGGCCGCCCACTTCCATCTGCTCTGCTTCGACCCGTCCGGCTGCTGTTTGTCTCAAGTGGACACTGTGTATTCATGTTTAAAAACGTTATATAATTTCTTTATAAAATCTTTAAATATATTTTTTGTGGTTTAAAAGGTAAATTACTAAATGGAAATATTTTATTATACTTTAGAATCACTTTTTTTTGTACTTATCCTGCAATTGAAACTGTTTCTACTGAATGTCATGGTCATTGTGATAATTGTATTTGTAACAGAAATTAATGACAAATGAATGACAAACATCACACTTGAGGCAAAGAGAGAGAGAGAGAGAGAGAGAGGTTGAAAGAGAGAGAGGGAGGAAGAGTGACAGCAAGAGAGAGAGAGAGAGAGAGAGAGAAAGAAATGGCGCCTCGATTCTGCGCTCACTGAGGCAGTCTTTGGAGCCGGCTAACGAGATCCAGTGAGGGCGAGAGGAAAAACAAACAGAAACTAAACATGGTGAACACAAGGAAAAACTCGCGGCCGGGCGGCCCCTTCATCTCCTCCAGGACGAGGTCTTCGTCAAGAACCGAGCGGAACTCTGAGGAACATGTAAGCGGTTTCTTTTCTCTCTCTCTTTTTTTTAGCACCGGTGCTAGCTAGCTCGGCTAGTCGGCTAGCTAGCTCGGCTAGTCGGCTAGCTAGCCTAGCTATCCGGCACCCGTGGCCTCAAGGTGTCCCACTTTAACGTATTATTGTCGGTACACGGGGACAGCGTCGACACTTGACACCCACTCGGCCACACGGACACACAATAAACGTATCGAACGCGTACGACGCTCCCGCCTGTCACGTTGTGCGGAACGCGTCGCGCCGCTTGTCAAATCACAAGCTAGCGCCGTTAGCTGCCGGCTAGCTCCCAAGTTGAGTTCCCTTTGTGTTTTGGCAATTTGTGCCCCGACTTGACTTGTTCGCACCGTCGTCTCCGCGGGATCGTCTCCCTCCCCGCCTTGAGCGAAGACAGCCCGCGGTTTGCCCCGAGGCCGTCGGCCTTGTCCCCGCCGCCGACTCAGACGCGTCGGCGGGATTTTATTTGGTTTCAAATGTGAAGAGATAAAGACTCGGGAGTTAAGCTAGCGTCCGTGGGTCGCAGCTAGCCGCGACAGCTAGCCGGCGGTGGGGGAAGGGAGCTCCCCGGGTTCACAACAGTCCACCGGCTCGAGTCCCGTAATCTTTTCGCAGGTCTGAACTTGCTGAACTTTTCTGTTGCGAATGCCCCCCGTCCCCCCAAATACCCGCACACGGCCTGCTTTTACCCCAGAAGAAACGACGCGGTTTGGAAAAGCACGGATTTAACGCCTCGCCGAGGTTCCTTTATTTACTTCTCTGACAGGCGGACGAAATTAATCCGACGGCTAATGTTGTTACTGTGGTTGCGTGACTGCCTTTGTCTCACAATGTAAACACCGAGGTCATGCGATCCCAGAGGACCCGTGTCCCCCCATTATTTACGGGTATTCAAGCACTCAACGAGGGCGAACCCCGATTAGATAAATGATAGATGATCAATAGCACATGGTCGAGTCCTAATGGGCTGTTTGAAGAGGATTTATACTTTGCTGTGGACACATGACAATGTGATTAAGAGGCTATAGAGTATTGCACCTAACACTTTTACAATAATATTCATTGTTTTCATGCACCTAATGCTCAACTATTTCCGCCCAATGTTGACAATAGTTGTGTGACTGTCTGGGAAAAGGTTTGAAATGAAACCCGACTTCTTGGAGGGGCAGCCATCGATCCACAGCGGTGCAAATATTCACTGCCACCACATCTGCATCTGTGTCCAATCAATCAGTCGGTCAGACAGGCGTCGCAGACAGTTGCCTACGACAACCGTGAGATCTGCATTGACATCAGCGGGGAAGCTGAGCTGTGAAGGGCGCGAGGATCAAGGGTCGAACGTCAAGGGTGCATTGTTGTGATTTGTGCATTACGTCGAGGAGTCTCGCCTCATCGTACCCTACTCCGGGTTTTGCCATTTGAAGCTCTTGCTGTCGTCCGTTATGTTGACACGCATGTGATTTCTTCTACAGTTTGTTCATGCTTGCTTGTTGGTTGCTTAATATTTTGGGGTTTATTCAGTGATTGACGGGGGGATGTTTTATGCAAAATAGTTTTTTTTTTTTCTGCTTGCTTGTTCTGAATGTCTTCACATTTCTCTGAAATTGGTGTGATCCCTGTTTTTTTGTTTTGTTCGTTCAACAGAAGGAGGCCAGCAGTGACGTGAGCAGTCCCAGCAGCCCGCGGCTGGCGCCCCCTTCCAAACGGACGCGGCGGCAGACCGCCTCCGAGCCGAGCTCCAGTGATACCTCCCCGTCCCCACAGACCAAGGGCCAGAGGGTCAGCTGGGAAATTCCCACCTACCGCACCAGGTCAGCTGCCGGCCTTCGTTTGCTTCTCTGATGGATGGCGTGTCATCTTTGGCGGCTAATCGCTTTGTTTTGTTTGTAGGTTGTCGTCTCGCATAATGCAAAATGGACACGGTAATGCAATTCTCTCCGGTTTATTCGCTTAGCACGAGAAGCCCACGACGAAATGATTGACTCTCCTCTCTAATGTAAGTTTTGTCAATGCTGCAGCCCATCTGAGTCACAGGAATGAGCAGAGTGGAGGTGCAGATCACTCTCACATGAATGGGCACGTGGAGCTGAAGAGGAGCTGCCGGGGGAAGAAGAGCAAATTTGAACACCTCAATCAGAGCCTGCTGTTTGACCAGCTGGTCAACAGGTAGCTACATGTCACTCTGCGGACGCCGCCTTCCTTTGCAGTACTGTGTACAACACAACAGAAGCAGGATGTGGGAAAATTGGCATCCTTTATTCATCTTGGAACATATTGAATTTGAATTCGAATACTCACACGGTCCGCTTCCTTTACCAACAGTTTATACTGCGCAATCTGTATTTGCAGTATTTGGATATCAATACATTGGTTTTGTACCAGGTACCCCTAATATTTGAACAGTGCAGCATTCAGATGATCAGCGCATTCTGTACATCATATACCTCCTTGTTTGTCTTCTGTGACGATGCCTTCAGTTTGTTATATTCTGTTGTTTTTTTTTTTGTGTGTGTGTTCACACGCAGCACTGCTGAGGCTGTCCTTCAGGAGATGGACAACATCAGCAGCATAAGGCAGAACCGTGAGGTGGAGCGGCTTCGCATGTGGACCGGAGACACCGAGGAGGTGAGTGCGTTCTCGGTGCAGCGAGCGACCCTGAGCTAATAAAGTCGTCGCATTCAGCGAATAACTGTGACGACGAGAGAGGGCTGTGTGTGTTTTCAGGAAAACCTCGACATGTATTCTCGGGTGAAGCGCAGGAAATCCATGCGCAGGAGCACTTTCAGCATGCCTACACACCACAAAGTCCTCAGCAAAAACGAGCAGGAGGATGAAGAGGAGGAAGGCACCGAAGGTCAGTTTCCCACTAATGTTCTACTTCTTTGATCCCAAAAACTCCACCAACCACCTTAAACTCATCACAACTGAAACATCTGAAGTCCTGTGTCTAGTCTGAGCAATCTGTGGTTTTAAACGTAGATTCTCACGGCGAGGAGGGGGAGGAGGATGCAGAGGACGAAGATGACGAAGGGGATGAAGCGGAGGAGGCAGGGGAGGAAAATGACAGGCCGTACAACCTGAGGCAGCGGAAGACTGTGCAGCGATATGAGGCCCCGCCTATCGGTAGTCCCTGATCCTATTAAGATTCAAACCTGTGCACACATTTCATTTAGCTGTGTTTTTTTTATTTCTAATTTAGTTTTCTTCAGTTTTCCAAAGGCTTTTCCTAAGGTAATAACCAGCCACTTTTGTGTCTGCTTCCTCAGAACCTGTGAACAGAAAACAGAGCAACCCCTCACTTTTTGACACCCACAGATCCCCAGCAAGAAGAAGCCATATAAGGTTGGTAGGAATGAGTGACTCGTCCGACACCGAACGCCTCGCAAAGTCTGGCTCCCGAGCAGCGATTTTATTTTACAGCCTCCGCTAATGAGCCGAGCTGTGGTTCTAAAACCCGTTTTTTTCACGCACCCATTGGTGTCTGCCGCGTCGGAAACGGGACCGCGTGTCCTGGCGTGAAACTGAATCTAGATTGTCTCACCGCGCCAGAGTGAAGAAACATGCCATTCACAGCAGCGACACCACCTCTTCTTCTGACGAGGAGCGCTTCGAGCGGAGGAAAGGCAAGAGCATGACCCGAGCCCGCAACAGGTAAAGGCCGCCGCCTTCCCCTCTCCACTCTTCCTTACCTGGTACATCTTCTTTAAAAGGAACATTGAAAGAATTGAATTGGATCTATTCATTGCATTTATTCTTTTCCCCACAGGTGTTTGCCCATGAACCTGACCTCCGAAGACCTGACGAGTGGGGTGCTGCGTGATCGCGCCAAAGTGGGCGCCAGCCTGGCGGACGTGGACCCCATGAACCTCGATAGCTCGGTGAGGGGGAACGACTGCCGCTTTAAAGCGACGTCTGGCCTCAGATGTGTCTTCAAGGGAGAGTCGCTTTTTAAACGGAGTGTTTTTCTTTTTCAGGTGAAATTTGACCACGTGGGTGGCCTCGGTAATCACATTCAGTCTCTGAAGGAGATGGTGGTGTTCCCGCTGCTGTATCCTGAGATCTTTGAGAAGTTTAAGATTCAGCCTCCCAGGTGAGAACAACTGACATGTGTTTCTATTTGTTTTGGAATTCTGTTATTTGAGTAAGTTTGACTACAAAGACAGACCACAGTAAATCTGATCACAGATATCCCGCAGGCCTTTTGAACGTTCGTGTTGGTCCACAGATGCATGATATCAAAGCGCCTTTCTTTTGCCTTTTATGAAATTAACTTCATTTGATCTCCCTTCCCTTTTTTAAGAGGGTGTTTGTTCTATGGCCCCCCGGGTACCGGAAAGACCCTGGTAGCCCGGGCGCTGGCCAACGAGTGCAGCCAGGGAGACAGGAAGGTGTCCTTCTTTATGAGGAAAGGAGCCGACTGCCTCAGCAAGTGGGTGGGGGAGTCGGAACGCCAGCTGCGCCTGCTCTTTGACCAGGTGAGACGTGGCCATCGGGACTTGATGTCTTCATGCTGCATCTCTTTTCAAGTAAATGGACTCGGCGTAGCTTATTTTTGTTGTGTGTGTGTGTGTGTGCTTATGACCAGGCTTACCTGATGAGGCCATCCATCATTTTCTTTGATGAGATTGATGGTTTGGCTCCTGTTCGCTCCAGCAGGCAGGACCAGATCCACAGGTAAGGCTGATTTTTAAGAAAACCTCAACTCTGCCCCACAGATGTGACGTGCAGTCATCAACTGGTTTTGCTGGGATGCACCTGCAGGCCTGAAGTAGTGCTGCCGTTACTTTCCTTGCCAATAGGTGGAGCAGGTTTCCTAATCTTGAGGCGAAAAACTACTGTCACTACACTGCAGCTCTAAATTGAACAGAAATTGGCTTCATTTGGATTTGGGTGTTTCCCATCAGTTACAGATTTGTCCATTTGAGTTGCCATGGCAATAGCAGTAGTAAAGCACATCCATTTAATTTGGTTTTTAGAGCATCTCGGCATGAACTGCAGGCGAGGATGTTTCCCGTTATGAATGCTGTACCTCGTGGAAATGGAGCTTTGCTCTCTGTGAAATGTAATTCTCGACAGATGTTTATTTAAAACTTTAAGCGAACTCATGCCTGCGTTTATAAATGATGTGCTCGGGTGAATGGAAGCATAGCAATCTAGTCAAAATGGAAATTGATATTTTTGCCCTACGCTGTTTTTGTTCAATCTGCAGGCATGCTCGATGGACCAGCTCTTTGTCCTATTTGCAGAAATAATGTCTTGTTTATTTTGGACGTCGATATCGTCCCAATCTCAATAAAATACAAAAAATGTTTGCTTACATTATGACCCACTGCTCTTTGTCTGCGTCCAGCTCGATCGTCTCCACTTTGCTGGCCTTGATGGACGGCTTGGACAGTCGCGGGGAGGTAGTGGTCATCGGTGCTACAAACAGACTTGACTCTATCGACCCGGCACTCAGGAGGCCCGGCCGCTTCGACCGGGAGTTTCTGTTCAACCTGCCCGACAAGAAGGTGAGACGCAGCCAGGTCGACTTCAGCCACACAGGCAAGGGCACCCTTTTTAGATGTGCAGAGGTTCTTCATTCTAGGAGCATTCTTTAATTTGAATGCCTAAAATAACTGTAAAAAAAGTTGTTGGATGATTTGATCCAGTAAGAAAAATCAGCTCATCATGTTTCCAGAAAATGATTGCAGTGCTTTAAGCGTTAACATCGCAGGAGTGGGGACTTGTTAATCCTTCACTACGCAGGAAAATCTTGTATTAATGTGTCGGTCGTGTGACATTAATTCATATAAAGGGCTTAGGGGCTAGCCCTTCTGTCTAGCTCACTCATGCACTTCTTTGATTTCGCTCTTGTGTTAAATCTTGTTTGTTGGAAGCGCTAGTTCAGTTGAACTGTGTTTCTTTTCTTTTTGTTCTTGTTAGCCTACACTGAACTTGCGCCTCCTCTTCCTTCTCTGCTGACTCAGCTTCTCTGTTTTCTCCGACTGTCTCTTTTTCCACCACAAGGCCAGAAAGCACATCTTGCAGATTCACACACGGGACTGGAATCCCAAGCTGGCCGAGCCATTTGTAGATGAACTCGCAGAAAAATGTGTCGGTAAGTGTGGCGCCTGTCTGTAAACCTTCGCTATCGATTGGCAGTTCAAGTTGTCCTCTAATTAAGCAACGCAAGAGCTGACCTGTGCGTCCCTGCTCTGCTCCCAGGCTACTGCGGCGCTGACATCAAAGCACTTTGCACGGAGGCCACCTTGGCGGCGCTGCGGCGCCGCTACCCGCAGATCTACGGCAGCAGCGTCAAACTGACGCTGGACGTGGCGTCCATCGTCCTCGGGCCCGCCGACTTCAGCAAGGCCATCGGGACCATCGTGCCGGCCTCCCAGAGGGCCCTGGCTCCGCCGGGGCGAGCCCTGTCCCCCGCCGTCAGACCCCTGCTGGCCAGCTCTTTCTCCCTGGTGCTGAAGGCTCTGCTCCGAGTCTTCCCCCACGCTCAGTGCGCCGACAGGGACAACGCACACGGTAGGGGGCGCCGGCTTCATTTGTTTGTAGCCTCTCCCTCGTTTGACTCCTGCTCCCTTCCCCTCCCTCCCTCCCTCACCGTATAATCGAAGAGCTGTGTATCGCCCTCGCACACGGAACCTAAAGTGTGATGAAGCACGCCCCCAGAGAACGCGGAGGTGATGGCGCAGAGATCGTATAAGCAGTCATCCCGCTTTCACCGGAATAGCTGCACTCCGCCTCCAGTCAACACAAGTGTTTACAGCAGATTAGCCTCAATGCAGCACTTGACCAGCGGGAGTTTAACCCAATAATGACACGGGTTGCTTTAAATGCCCATTGCATCGCGCCCAATACGCCAGCGCTCCTTTTATCGTCCCTTTATCTAGTGAAATGACCTCATCAATGCTAAGCGCCGCCACTTTGGGGATTAAACTTTGTGGGGGACAAACTTTTTTTAAGTGTATTTTTTTTTTAACCTGAAGTGGCGCTACTCTTTCTGTGCCAGGCGGTGACAATCAGCTGCTCGAAGACGACTTGTACAGCGACGACGACGACAATGAGGAAAGCTCCGCCTCCATCTACGAGGCCCCGCCCACTGCATCCCCAAAGACTCAGCTATGCTCTCCGACCACGCACAGACCCTTCCTCCACTTCTCCTCGTGAGTGTTTGGGAGTAACGAACAACTCGCACACATTTATTCATTTCAGTGATGTTTTAACTGCCACCTCTTCAGATTGGGTTATCAAATTGAATAATTATTGAATATTCAGTTTTAACCTCTCAACTTAACACGAAAAATACCGTCTCCGCCGGCTGAGATTCTTGAGCTGTGGAGACGAGCGAGCTGCATCGCAGGAGAGGATGAAAGAGAAGAGGCGCGTCACAATAGCGTTGGCTTTTTCCGTTCAGCTGGATGACTTCGTGCTTTTCATTTACTGGAACCCTTTTCCGTTAAAGCCATTAAGCACTTATCAAGGGTCTAGTTTATTAAGTTGTGCAGAAGGCTGTAAAACCTCTTTGCTGCTAAGGGTATGTGCCGTATACGAAAGAAAAAGCTGGAGGCACACGTGTGGATTTATAGATTTATGGATGTAGAAACGGAGTGCTCTCAAAGCCAGGCTTTGTTTGATTTGTTTGATTCGTTATCAGCCCCCCTCCCCTGGTGCCACAATGGGAGCTGTCATAACTCTCCAGGATTTCACAGCACACGTGGCTTTTACTCCTAACGAGGTCTGTGCAGGAGCCGGAGTAAAAGTACACGTGTGAACCTTTTAACAAGGGAAAGCTCCTACGTGCTGGAAGTTAACATGTTGTTCCTATTTACTGTTAAACACGCCGGCGCTTGAGTGGCTTCTGCTGCCGTGGAGACAGAAATCTGTATTTATTGTTTTCTCCTTTCGGTGTCTCGTCCAGTTGGTCCTTGAAAATGTTTTTAAACCCGAGCGAATACACGGACATGTTTTACCGGGGAAAGTAAAACGCGTGTACAATGAAGCACTCGCAGAGGTTGTTGCCAAATCAACAAACCTGAGCTGAAGGCCATCCAAGCCCCCACCCTCTGAATGACATTGTGACTTTCATTTACCATCGCCCCCCCCCAACTCCCGCAGGTCCGCCCTCCAGCAGCCCACAGCGTACCGCCCCCGCCTGATGCTGGCCGGGCCGCTGGGCTCGGGGCAGAGCTCCCACGTGGCGCCCGCCTTGCTGCACCACCTGGACAAGCTGCCGGTGCACCGCCTGGATTTGCCCACCCTCTACTCCGTCAGCGCTAAGACGCCCGAGGAGTCCTGTGCTCAGGTACCGCACGCACACGCACACACACACACACGCGCACACGCAGATCCCGCACGATCGGCCATCTGTTGCGCAGGAGGCTCAGTCGCTGCAGGTTATCGGCTCTTAGGTTTTGATCATTTTCCGTCCGGCTTCTTCCTTCAGCTTGTTGGTGTCAGCGTACATGCACAGTTCATTCGAGAATATATATTTAAAAAAAATCTGGTCGGTCCTTGGTGTTAATGGCGATGCGATGGCCTGTGTGTAATCTACGCGCGTGGCTGCAGGTTTTCCGCGAGGCCCGTCGCAGCGTGCCCAGCGTGGTGTTCATGCCGCACATCTCCGAGTGGTGGGAGACGGTGAGCGACACCGTGAAGAGCACCTTCCTCACCCTGCTGCAGGACGTGCCCTCGTTCAGCCCGGTGCTGGTCCTCGCCACGGCGGAGACGCCCTACTCTCAGCTGTCAGAAGAGGTGAGCTTGCGTCTTCAGATGTACCCTGAGGCCCGGCCCTGGGCGCTCCTGTGATTCCTCCCGCTGCTCGGCAGCGACGCCGACGACCCACACCGGCTGCGTCACAGTTGAGGTCGTTTTGAGAGTTTGGCTGCGTCTGTCCCGCTGCCTACCGTTCACCGTGGGCATCCCCACCGCCGATCCTTCACCCGTCCCCTTTTCATTTACTATTCTCTTTCTGAAAGCCGAAGCCGAGCCGGGCCACCTGCTGTGGGTCAGCACGTAAGGGTGGGGCTTGCTTCCGCGTGAGGGGGAAGGCAAGACATTGGAGAATGAAGAAGAGGGGTCCTCCCCTAATTGGACCTGGGGGTTGGTAGCACGATGTCTTCACCCCAGGACACGCGCATTCTCCCTGCTGTTTATTTATGGACCCGGCTGTGCTACAAGGAGAGGTCGTTCTCTCTGCTCTGCTTTCCTCACAGTGTTAAACCCACTGAGGCTCTTTTCTTGCTGGAGGTGTCACCCCCTCCCCCTCCTTGTTTTTCTTTCTTTCCCTGTCATTCTTTGTATCGTGTCGTTGATATTTCGCTGTAATTCTTTGTTTACTTCCCTTCGCCCCGCCATGTTTCTGTTGATTAGCCGTATGAAAGTGGAGGTACCATTCCGCCGCCGTGTCTCGTGGCAGATTGCTATTCATTACGTGCCGGGTGACTGACTGAAACCACGTAGGATTGGCAATTATTTTTTATATTCATTAAATTACCTTTTTCTTCGGCCGCTGAACGCATAGCGCATGGCCTGGAGAATCAGCGAGCTCACCACGTGACGAGCGGTGTGCACCATCGTCCATATGGAGCCGACATGCAGACTGTCCTCGGGCCCCGTCGGCCTTCCTCCTCATTCTAGTGTTGTGCTCTGCTGGAGTTGCATCGCTGCACTCGTTCCTCCCCCGTCATTTTCTTGACTTTCCTTCAGTTGCATTGTGAGAAGCCCCCCCATCTTTCAAAGGGACGTTTCAAAGCAAACCTTCAATTATTGTACAAATATTCATGACAAACCCCGAGTGTGGACTCCCGCCTCCTCTGCTGCAGTTACTGTACTGTTTGTTAACGCCGCTGTTCAGTGAATCATTGAGTAATTTCCATTCATGGTTATTTTGCTGTCTTTGGTTTCAACTCTTCCTATTAGCTCACAAATGGTCTCTGAATGAAAACATAAACAGCATCTGTGTTTCTGCCTGGTGGAGGACCGGCGTACGAACCCCATCCTGCTGCTGCTGCCGCTCGCGATTCTCCGTGTGAAAATTGCTGTGTGTGTGTGTGTGTGTGTGTGTGAGAAGTCTGGCCCCCCGGGGCCCCCCGGGGGCTTCCAGGCAGCGTACGCTCTGCAGATTATTTGCTGAGTGAGCGATTTTTGCTGTGTGCATGTTTTCCTAATATATTTGCCCCATTTCCCATTTAGTTGTGTTTTTATTTTTTTTTAATCAAATGATCATCGTTCTAGTTGCCTTTTTGAGGAACCGTTTCTGAAAGCGTTGTTTACCTCTGTGGCGCGAGGAACACAGCGACAGCTGTAGAGGCGGCGTCCCTCCCCGGCCAAGACCGTCACCGCAGGCCGGGGTCCAGCTACGCAGCCCCTCCCCCCCCCCCCCCCCTCCCTCCTCCCTCCACACACACGCTCGCTCACAAAAGAGATTATTGTCATTTTGAGACCATTTCATGCCACTGATGAGATGGAATAGCATAATAATACAAATGCACGCCGTCGTGGGGCAGTTCACTTGTGACTCATGGCAACATCAAGGCATTTGATGGCAAATAAAACCCATCATAAATAAATCATTCAAAACAAAGTAATTACTAGAAAGATAACTGTCTCTCAGTTGAGGCAGTGCCTTCACATGCCCGGGTCTAATGGGAGTAACCCCCCCACCCCCTCCCTCCTGTTAAATGTTAGTGACATTTTTATCTAAACAAAACTGGCAAAGTTAATAAGGTAATCTATTCCTACCCCCCCTACCCCCTCCCCCCCCTCGCCGTCCTCCATCTCCCCCTCCTGTCTTCTGGGTGCAAGGATGCAAAATCGAGAGAGAGAGAGAGAGAGAGAGATGAGAGAGATGAGATAGAACAGCAGGTGGCGAGAACAAGAACAAACATGTGATTGGTAAGGGAGGGGATCGATGTGAAAGACAGATGAGGAGGTTTCAGGGGGGGGGCGAGTGTAAAGCAGGTGCTTGGTCAGCAACACGGCTTCCCGTCGGGGGTGGGCTGGGATCTTTTGAATGCTTGTTTCTTTAAAATGCTTTTATTTCTCATCTTGCTTATTTGCAGGACGTGTTCAAAGGCACCGCAGTATTCCGTGAATACGAGAGATTATTTTACAGATAATCCCAATCCCTCCCTATGGCGAATAGTAACACGACCGATACACAACAGTCGAGGAGAAACGGAGCTCGCTCTACGTGCTAAGCATTCAACAAAGCTTTGGAACTTCTGAGCCTTTAAGCCTTTTAATAAATATTTAGAACAATCGACTGTAAAAATATATATATATCTGAAAGCTTCACAATGTGCCCTGGCTCACATCCTCAAAGTGCTGCATTTTTAAAGGCCATGCATCATTAATGAAGTTTGGGAGCGGCGCTTCGATCAGGTATCATGTGGCCTTTTTTCTTTTTAATCACCGTTGCAGTTGACCTGGACATAAAATAGGTTTTCTATTAATGAAATCTTGTTAGCAGCAGGTGTGGTCTCTTGTTAATGGAGTAGCCGATGAAAACTGGCACAATCAACTCCATGCTGTCTTTTATGTAACAAACACCGAGCGGAGAAATCAGCTGGGGGAGACGGTGAAAAAAGGAAAAAAAAACTTCTGCTTCTATGCTTCAAAATGTTTTCCTTCGCAATAAATCTTGGACTGAACCTTTTTTTATTTATTTTTTATTAACCACAGCTAAGAAGTTTGTTCCAGAGGAGCTACGGGGAGGTGGTGACGCTGAGCGCTCCAGCAGAGGAGGACAGGAGGAGCTTCTTCTCCCACCTGCTGCTGGTCCAAGCAGCCAAGGCCCCGCCGCGCCTCAGGAGCACAGGTACCAAAGAGGAGTACGCGGGGTACTGGGGAGGAGTACGCGGGGTACTGGGGAGGAGTACGCGGGGTACTGGGGAGGAGTACGCGGGGTACTGGGGAGGAGTACGCGGGGTACTGGGGAGGAGTACGCGGGGTACTGGGGAGGAGTACGCGGGGTACTGGGGAGGAGTACGCGGGGTACTGGGGAGGAGTACGCGGGGTACTGGGGAGGAGTACGCGGGGTACTGGGGAGGAGTACGCGGGGTACTGGGGAGGAGTATGCGGGTATTTGGGGACATCCCCCCGCGGGATTAGACGCTGTCAGTCCCGCAGAGCGGTGTTGCGGTGTTGCTTCTTTCCGCCTTTTATTTTCGTCCTGTGAAAGGGAGCAGAACGAACGTCGCCTCATCAGTGTTTGAGACGTGTGATTCATATTTTCACACTGCAGTTGAAGGTATTACCAGTTCAGATCTGTTTTTTAATAACGCTTTTTGAGATTTCGGCTGTGAAGCCATTATTTATTCTGAATATCAAATGAAAATCATCTTTTGCCTTGAGTGGTCCCCTCAATGCAACACAACGGTCCGCCCCGGCCTTTCAAATGGAAATTGCGGCCGGCATTCATCGATGCCGGGCGGGGGGTCCTCGGCTGTACTCGCCCCGGCGCTCTTCGGGGGTTCCTGCCTCAATAAGACGGCGTTCTGGCTTCCAGCAGAGCGGCGGACTGAACAAGCGGAGAGGAGCCGCTGTGAGGGGCCCGGCTGTTATTGGGCATAATTAGAATCAGGGCCGGGCTCGCCTGTGCGGAGCGGAGCGGCCCGAGGTGCTGCCGAGGACTTCCTAGCGATGCCGGCAGATGCCTCGGGCAAGGACTCGTGCCTCGGGGGGGGGGTCGGGGGAAGGATATCTGCTCGTCTTTCTTTTTCTGTCATATTTCAGAGGCTTTTCATAAGCACATTTCTGAATACCTTTCTTGTTAGGGAGAGTGCTTCAAGTGCTTGTTTGGAATCTTTTCACATTTTTCATCTGTAAGTTAAGTATTTTTTGTTCTGCGATGAAAGGAAACGGTCTGAGATCAGGGTTGAGTTTCAGATATTTAATCGGCGCAGACGGCGCCCAGGCCTGTAGGCGAGGCCGTTGTTCAGTGTCTAGCGTCCTTCGTTTTCTCTGTATGGAGACGCGTTCTATCTACCGAGCGTACCATCCCGTCTGTGCTTGGCGCCCCCCCCCCCCACTCAGGGAGGTGTGAGGAGGTGCTGCCGGCGGCGGAGGCTCCCGGCCCCAGAGTCCTGTCCACGGAGGAGCAGCGGCGCCTGGCCGAGCAGGAGGAGAACACGCTACGGGAGCTCAGGCTCTTTCTCAGGGACGTGACCAAGCGCCTGGCCACCGACAAGCGCTTCAGCATCTTCAGCAAGCCCGTGGACATCGACGAGGTAAAGAGGAATCGGCCGCGCCGTCGCTCCCCACCAAGCCCCCCCGCCTTAATCCCGTTGTTTAATAATGAACCTTGCGTTGTCAGGTGTCGGACTACCTGGAGGTCATCCGGCAGCCGATGGACCTGTCCACCGCCATGACCAAGATTGACACCCACCAGTACCTGAGGGTGAAGGACTTCCTGCGGGACATCGACCTCATCTGCAGTAACGCTCTGGAATACAATCCTGACAAGGACCCTGGAGGTGAGGAGGACTGATATTACTTGGCATGCTCGTGAATACACGCACATGCATGTACAAATTCATTTTAATCAGCGCACCGTTCACCTGCACTAAACACAATAAAATACAAACGTCAGCCATTTTTATGCTTAAATAGACTCAATGTATCACATCATTTTTCCTTTAAAGCATAGAGGTTAAATTAATATTGATAATTTTGTTGAGAATCTGCTAAGAAAGCTGCGATGGAGATGTGATGTGACCCTTGATGTCGTAGGCTGAAGAGATTTCAGCGCACAGGTTGTAGTCTCGGTGTATGCCAGCTTAATGGCCTCTGTCTGCCAACCCGTGTGTGCGTTCATAAGTCACACGTCACTTTGAAGGTCGCCGGCAGCACTGCAGTCAGTAGTGCATCTTCTCTTAAGATGTAGCTGCATGTGCAGCGGAAGGCGTCCGTGTATGAAAGTGCCTGAATGATGACACGTAGGGTTGAAGCACTTTAAGGGGTCAGAGGAAAAGAAAAACCATTACCATTCGCTTCTCTTGGCAAAGACAAAGATGGTGAAAGTAAAAAGCTGTCCTCACACCGTCACGTTGAAAACGACCATTTCTTTGGTTTAGAAGTGACCCCAAATTTTCCCCGGGAGGAGAAACGGTGTCATGTTGATACTCGAGTTCCTTCACAACAGCAACTAAGTGAATTCACTCGAATCGAGGAAGTCAACTAAGAGATCATCCCTAAAACTGAGAGTGAATAGTGAAAAGCAAGCTGCCACACGTCTCTGATGTTCCCATGGTGACCCAGCGACATCGCAGTCTTTCAAACGAGTGCGAGCATGTGTGCTTGTAGTTACTGTTGTGTTCCATTAGGCCGTCATTGTGGGTAAAAAGCAATTAGATGCACTGAACGACTCGTGGAAAAAGGGCTTCCAGGCAGTCGAATCACGGAACCTCGAGATGCTTTTCTTCAACTTGAAAATTCAAACAAAACAACCGTGTAGTTGAGACGCTGCATATGCATGAAAATGTAATTGTCTCTTGTCTTGCAGCTGATTTGTACATCAGCCTCCCACCCCGTGAACAAAGACGCCTGCTATTTGCTATAGCTCCAAAAATGAATTGGATTTCCATGCATTGTTTACCTGCCGGCATGACCAGTAAAAGCCGATCAGTAGTGTGATGCAGCTTTATATTTTCTTTTTTTCTTCTTAAACATGCAACGAGGTTGTTGCAGAGAAAACTGTTTTTACCAGAATCAAATCCTCCAAAGCAAAAGGCATGATGGTAATTGAAAGCTGCACACAGGCGCCCTGCTTCGGACCGTATCAATATGACCGTTTAAATTCTCGCACTGTGGGTTTACCTGCTTTGTTCCCCCATGAAGATGAAGCTGCCTGACACGGATGGGAAGCAATTATCTGCCAGCCCAAATTAATAAATGGTATCTCTGCGGTGGCAGGCGGGGGGGGCTCGGGTCATTTGTTGGGAGTACAGGCTCTACAAATGAAACATTAAAAGGGAAGGAAAAAAATGCAATTAGGCAGGTTAATAAAGAAGACAAAACAAAGCTTCTCAGCCGGCGCCGTTCCCGGGAAGTTTGGCCTCGCACAATTACGCTGCGGAGGAAATTCTACACCGGCTCAAAAAAAAAAGAAGTGCTGGGAAAAAAGCTCATTATTCGTCTCTCCTTGTCCTTCACGCTATCTTAATCACACCGTCCTCCCGGCTTCCTTGTGCCCCCCCGCCCCCCCACATCACTAAATAATAACTAATATGCTCCACAATGCGACTCGGTTTCTGTGATTCGTCTTTTATCGACAGAAGTTGTGATAACGACCTCGTTTACATGCATAAATGTGGAAGAAGCAGCGTGGGGGGGGGGGGGGGGGGGGGGGGGGGGGGGGGGGGGGTCATTCAGGGCCGAAAGAGTTCTGATGAGCTGTCGGCATCCCACCTGGCCTCTGACACCCCTCACACCCACCCACTTATAATGCACATGCACCGTGACCTAGTAGAAAGACACGCACACACACAAATGGCCTTCATTGCAATTAGGCATCCGTCCAATTAGACCAAAGGGAAGCTGACAGATTGTGACCCCACTGCCCCCCCCTCCCCCTCCTCCCCCCTCGTAACGAGAGGCTGTCTGTTTACAGTGCCGATGCTTTTAGTCTGCCACTTCAGCTCCGTCTCCATTTTCCCTCCATGGATTTAAAAAGGGAGGATTTTAATGATGCCGTGGTACATCTAAGAGTGGCCGAGGTGTGAGGAGCGCGCTGTGTTTCAGTGTGCGTGCATGTTTGTGTGCCTGCACCCACCCCCGTCTGAGGGGGGGAGGGGGGGGTTGAAGTGTTGATATCGAGGCCCTCGTGCATCGCTGGAGCTGGGCCTGTTAACGCTTCTCACCAAAGCTCGCTGTATCCTTTCATTCAACCTGTGAGAAAACGCCACAATCCGTTTTCTCACACGCGCAGTGGAATGGGTGGAATCGACTCTGTGCCTTACATTTTCATACATCATGGGAGAGGTGTGGGGGGGGGTGGAGAACATTACACCGCAAACCAAACATCCTTCCTGGCTGAAGACATGTGGAGCGCAGGAAGCCCCGTGACCCTGACGTCTCGTTTCTCTGTGTCCTCCTCTCCCAGACAAGGTCATCAGGCACCGGGCCTGCAGCCTGAAGGACACGGCTCACGCCATCTTTGCTTCAGAGCTGGACCCCGAGTTTGACCGCATGTGCGAAGAGATCACGGAGGCGCGCAGGAAGCGGGGTAAGGAAACGACTCCGGGTGCCCCTTAAATAACACACACTCGCGTGTACGGCCCTATTTGCTGGAGCAGTGGACACGTCTTCCATTGCAGGGGGGGGGGACACCTCGTGGCACTCGGGGGGTGCAGAGGGAATGAGATCGGAAGGACGACAAATGAATAATTGCCATGTGGTCCTGGTATGAACGGGTCCGTTATCGGGAGTTAATGGAGGATTGTCTGCATTTCTATCTCAAACTACGTTGTTTTCTGTATATTATTGTTATAGCAGCCTAATTTAGCACAGTAATAACCCCAAAGTGAAAAGCATCATTTGTTAAGCCAAATAAATAAACATTCAGGCCCGATACTCGCTCACTTGAATAATGAGCCGGAGTGTGCAGCTCCCGGCCTTTTTTTTTCTCCTTCTTTTGTGTCGAAAGCTTTGATGGATGATTTCAGACACTAGAAACCTGCTTTCTGTGGTTTGGAGGGGGGGGGATAAATGAATCTGTAGCCTTGCCCAGTGGTTCCTTCTGTGCTCTCACCAAACAGCCCCGAGCACCACCCACCGGATTCAGGGTAACTAGATCAGGCCTGTGCACATAAAAAACACACGTATACACTCTGCTTAAATGATACACTTGAACTTGAGAAGTATTGACTTTCATGCGTTTGTCATTATTAAACATGGAGGCGTCTCTGCAGAGAGTCCGGGTGCTGCACTTGTCCACGCCGGGATCGACTGACCCGGGAGAACACGTTCAATACCCGAGCCAGTAATGAATGAGACGCTCTTCTCCCATCGATTGACCGTGAAAACGTGCCTCCCCCTGCACATAAACGGGTTTATTTCACCCTCATTGGAGACGGCAGTCGAGTCTCAATATGCGTTCAGTCCTCACACTTCAGTACTCGTGTATTGTAATCCGTATAAGTCCAGAGCTTATGGTGTGTGCAGTGCATTCAACACACCAGTACCGACCATATTCTAAGAATGCGCAGCTCGTTTGATAGAATATCTAATTGTTAAATCAAACTTGTAGCTTTTTGTTAAAGGTTTATTCTTCTGTATGTCACAAGCCCAAACAGAGTGAGTAGAACTCCACGCGTCACACTTCACACAGAGCTCACATTTATGGAGATCCGTCGTAAGCCGGCGCGTAATCTGCAGATGGTGTCGTTGTTGGTGGTGTCGCAGTTTCCTTCGTCCTTCTGTTACATCCTATAATGCTATTTGCTAATATGCTATTTGTTAAAGAGACGCAGTCGCACATTGTTAGCCTTTTTTATTCTGTTTTTATAGTTGTTTTATAGTGACATTCTTAAGACATATTAATGGAACTGCACTTGAGGACCTTTTTTATTCATCGGTAAACACGTGATCTAAAGTGTCCTCGGTTTGAAGCCGAAGTCGATCAATCCTCAGAGGCCTGATTTCTTTCTCTCTAACCGGAAGCGTATCTAAGAGGAGACACTTTTCAGAAGAAAGGATGCTGAATTATTATTGCGGGAGCACAAGGTAAATGCCAGAGCTGAGGATGCAATGACGTGACGGCCGAATATCTGCATCGTAATAATAATAATGCATCCATCGCCTGAGAGGAGGAATGAAGCAGCGTAAACATTTCATCTTCTCGTCAATGTCCTTCTCTAAACCCAGCAATTAGCCCAGCCCCGCTTGCCTTAGTTTTCCTCTTGAAGGAGAGGGAAGGGGGGGGGGGGGGGGTGTTCAGAAGATGAAACGAGCCAGAAAACATGGCTACCACTAGATGTCAAGAGTTAACATGTGCCCCCCCCCCCCCCCCCCCCCCCCCCCCCCCCTCCTCACTGCTGCCTTTCATTCCCGACATTGAGGATATTGTTCTGGGTCTTGTGGTAATATTTGCTCTGATTGACTTGTGGTTGGAGCTCGTCGTTGTGTTTGTGCACAGCGGCACTCTGCGTGTTTTCCCTTCAGCGCGCACACAGCTGCACATGCAAAGAGCGTTGTCTGTTTTCGGTAACCGATCCTCTGTGGGCACCGCAGACCTCCTGGCGCCGGCGCAGCAGCAGCAGCAGCAGCCGACGCCGCTGACGGGCGCCATGGCAACCAGGAGACACCACGCTGCAGGAGAGGAGCAGGCCAGGAGCAGCGCTCGGGGCGAGGCCGCCGACAAGCCGGGCGGCACCAGTGAGTAGCCACACTTCCTAAACGTCCTGAACGCGCCTCACGGGACGCGTCGTGTGACTGCAGAGCCACGTGCTGCAGATGTACAGATCTTTTGTGCACATACTGATCATGTCGGGTTCTTTTTTTAACACCTGCAGCCTGTTTAACTTTGTTTGACTCGCACGCACACCGGCTGCCGGCTACTCGCCTTCTTTTTCTGTCTTTGATGCAACGGCAAGCAGCTGTGTTGTATAACAACAGTATACCAGAAGTATGTGGCAAATCAAACCTTCCTGCTCACACACACACACACACACACACACGTATAGTCACATGTTTCTCAGAAGTTGAGCAGCATCACAGCGAGTAGCCTCATTAGCCAGACGTCTCTCTTCTAACCATTCAGAACATGACCACGCCACAGAGCAATTACATGCCCACCTGGGGTAAATGGCAGGTGCCTGAGGGTGAAGGGAGGTGCCAGGTGTGGACACGGGGGCAGACTAATGAGGCTGCTACCTGAACAAATCAAGAGATAAGCAGCTTTTACATGTAATCTGAAGACCGGGCTCCCACCTGGACAAAATAATGGGAATGTACGCGGCTTAAATGAGCCACAAGACTTCCAGGAACTACCATGTGACATGTGAGAGCCAGAAGGGGGAAACGCTGCATGAGTAGTAGTAGTAACATATCCTCGAACTCAAAAAAAGAGTCCCCAAACTCTTGTCTGTGCTAATTAACGTTGTTGCCATTTCTTTGTGACGCAGCTTGAAGGTGGGAATTTGTGTGTCTGTGTAGTACAAGTCTCCAACACAAGGTGGCGCTTGTCCCTCACTGGAGCCCCTGCTGTGTGGGTAAACCAACTCCCCTCCCCCCCTCGTGAGAGACAAGGGCCTCTGTTGGCAACCATTAATACTGTAGGACTCTCCGTTGAGATCACTACATTTCATCCGCTAAGCCCGGAGAAAAAGCAGCCAAATGGTGGGGAGGCCATATTTAATGAATTGTTTAATTTTACCGCCATCAATAATTCAGTGCAGGTTAAGCTAATGGAGTCCTGATGGAGGACTCAAACGCCACAGCCAGTAGCCTTTCAGAGTTTTTTTTTTTTTTTTTTTAAATGTCAATCGATATCATACCCAGTACACACATAGGTGCACCGTCAATAACTACAGCTTTTATTCCCATCTTTGACACTCAATATTGTACAACTTTGCATTTTATTATTATCGCGTTGTGCATATTTTACAGTAGTGATTGCACAACTTTAGATGTCTTAACACGCGTAACAATGTGAATTGCATAAATAAGCTAATCAAGTAATTGATATCTGGGTCATCTGGAGAGTTCGACCTTCTTTTTTTTAAGGGCGACAGTTCACACTACTTGTAGCCGTATATTTTTTATCTCCAAAGCCAAATGTCACAGATGCGGAGCAGCAATTTGGAAGCTCTCGGGAGAGTCGTTATCAGCCCCCACCAGCGCTTAATTAATTAGGCTAACTGGCTGAGGTGATTCATTTGTGACATCGACAGCCAGTTCTCACCTGGAGCGGCGAGGCAGCCATTAGGATAATTGATCGCACAGTTGGGACGCGTCCTCGATACCGGAGGAATAGAACCTTTTAGGTTTTGTGAAATGACCCCCCCCTCCCTTCCAAGCTCTGCCGGGTCAGTCTGGCGTTGCAGACTTTCCTTTCTTCCGCCACCGGAACATCCGGTGAAGGTTTGATGGTAACCTCCATCGTTGCCTGCACTGAGGGAAGCTGCTGTTCTTAAAGGGCGTTTAACCGGGCTACACCCCCCCCGTTTACCCCCTCCCCTCCTTCCGTCCCGGTTCTCAGTCTGCCTGGAGCGGAGCGTCGCCCGGGGCATCCAGATTAAATATGGGGGGGGGGGTTGGAGATGAGTTGGGCTATTTTGAGCCGTACACAAAGTTGCGCGAGAAGCTTTTTCGAGGGGTTATTTCTGGATCAGGTGTTAAAAGCAGTGGCTTAGCCCGCTTGTTGTGATCTAAAAAAGCTTGGGGTGGGTAAATTGGAGGGGAGGAGGGGGGGGTGATGAAAACCTCTCTGGAGGAACAGGAAGAAGGCTTCCATTAGCCTGCGTGGGCAACGCCGTCATTTACGGTTACTCTGCACGCCCTTTGCACACAGCCCGTCTATCTACACCCCCCCCACATCTCTGTCCCGTCACTCCCAGAAAACCAAAGGCCCGTAACATAGGCCACAACGCGGGTTCATTCGAAGTGCAGCACCACGCGGATCTGGTTCAAGCGGAGTGCCTTCCTTTCATTCATTATTGAGGCCGCAGTGCTTTTTTCTGTTAAGTCAATCATGCATGTTCATGTGAGCTAAATCAGCAGTTTGTGTTTCTGCGACCGCTGCAGGCGGCGTGCAGTTGATGGTCCTCGGTAAATATCCATCGTCTGATTAGGAAGAATTCCAGGTCGTTGTTTCAGGACCGGTCGCTGGTGTTTTTCCACACTTGCACTCACGCGCTGTTTGTGGAGGAGACGGAAACGACTGCGACGCTACACGACGCGTCCAACAGCCGCCAGCGCTCACCTTCACCGATGTGCCTCGCATCCGACATCGAGGACGCCTCCCTCTGCCGCGCCGCCGACGTCGATCCGCCACAAGACCTCGACGGGATCTTTAAAGTCATAAGGACAACTTCGGCCTCCTGAAGTAGTTACCGCTTCAGAGGGTCGTCGGGATCTTCCTTTTCCCGAGGACACGCTGCATCGACCTGCGCCGTGAAGGCCGCCCTCCTTTTGAAACGCAAAACGATACTCTATTAACAATGGTTCACGAGGACGTCGCAGCTGCCGCTGGAAATGGAACCTTGAGGCAAATGGCCTTTGCACGCTCGCAGTCTGCGGTAAACCAGGTTGCTGCTCTTTGCGTTGTAGTTATTCCAAAGCGCCGCCGCTCCAGTGTTTCTGTGTTTAGTGATACGTGGACACACGGTTACTGAAGCTACGCTTTCCAAAACGAGTGCCTCTTCTTTTGGCAAAGAAAGGTGGGGTTTTTAAGTTCTTCAAAGATAGCGGTTTATCTTTGCTCTGTTTTTGCAGTAGGATTACTTCCATCGTTTTATAATGTGCGTGTCATCACATATCGCACGTTTCCGCCCGCTTTGAATAACGGCCGTCTGAACAACGGCCGTCTGAACTGCGTCTGGTACAAAGTGATGAGTGACTTCTTCAGCTTCCTTTTTAGGGATAAATAAAAAAAATAAAATAAAACCGTGCTATTGGTCAACAGCGAGCAGGCCGGGATCATCGTAACTCCTTCCTGGCGGGTTGAGCTGCCGTTGCCCTCCGACCTCTGCAGCTCATCCAGAATGCAACAGCTGCGCTGGTGGGCGTCCCGTCTACAACCAGGACTCTGTGCTCCTTCACACGCAACAAAATCACCGCTGTTCTCCTGGCTCCAAAAGGCTGCAGCCAGCAGAACGTCTAAAAACAGACAGCACTTCCTGTTGCCACTGTAGTTTGATTCCCTTGAGGAAATTGTCCTGGTTGTGTGTCTGTGCCCGCACGGCTCAATCCACTCATTTTAAGTCGCTGTGGATAAAAGCATCTGCTAAATGTGAAGTAATGGTCAAACAGCAGAAAGCACTTCCTTCCCTGAAAAGTAGTGATTACAAGCGGAAGCCGGTGACATTCCCTGCAGTAAGCGCTGAGCTTAAGCCGCCAACACCGTACGCAACACTTTATATTTTTCAGATCTTTTTTGCTTCCGTTGAAATGTTTGTGTGTCTCTGTGCCGTTGTTGGTGCGTGATGAGCGTTCCCCGAGTTGGATTCTAATGTCTGTTTTCCCATTACTATGCAATGCGTAGTTATATAAATTATGGTAAACAGTCTTTGTGTCTGCCTGAAAGGAGCGAGCCCCGGAGAGCTGCGCTGCAATGATGCCAGTAGATGACAGACAGGTGATGTGTGTTGGGGGGGGGGGGGTAAAACTCTGCAGCCTCCCCGCCGTGTCTGTCTATCCGACTGATGAACCGGATGGCCGAACCTCAAATGGCGCATTCATTGCTTGCGCGCCCCCCCCCCCCCCTCCAATCGACCGTCCAGCCGCTCCAATTGAAGCGGCCGGGCCCCTGCTTTCGATGAGCGGTCTGTCTATTTTTTATTTATTATCTTTTAAGACCCGACACACTCTCTCCGCATTGAGGTTGTGCTGCGGGCTTCCACTCTGATTGTTGTTTTTTACCACTGTGCAGTCGATTTGTCCATTTGGGTAAACGTCAGAAGCTAGTCAACGCCAAGCAGCTTAATGGGCTGTGTTCCCTCCCTCTGCTCGGTTCTGATAACTTGTAATCAACTGGAACAATTGCACGAACATGACGCATTAGCGCTCGATTCGTTGGAACCCACTTATGGATTTATTCGTTGGGTCCAAATTATATATTTGCGCTTCTGAAACCCAGCTTGATGGAAGGTAAACTGGTATCTGTTTCTCGTTAGGAGGCATCTTTTTTAAAACGCAGTTTGCATATAAATGCAGGAGTGTTTTAACACCTTTTCACGGGGAGCATCACAGGAACCACTAGTCTCCTTTTCGGTGGACTTTGTGTGCTTGCAAAATCTGCAATTGGTGCTTATCGTTTGTGATATTTTGCCCAAATAGTGGGTAAGCTCGTGTCTACGTGCTGCGCGGCTGAGATTAAGATCCCGCCGTCCGCGCTCCGGGGAAAATAAATGGCCACATTAGGCCGCCACAAGAATAGGACTGCGCGCCGAGTGAGTTTTTAATTACACGAAATGACTCTTACGAACAGCGCTGATCGCCACATCTCCATTAAAACCCAGATAGGAGATGCATCATGGGCCCTTTTTCCCAGCACGCCCGCCACTCTGCACTGTTGTGGAAGGTCGAGCCCCCCACCCCCCCCCCCCCACCCCCTCACTCCCCCAGGTCGAACCTGTGGTCGCTTTGTTGGTCTTATCTGAAGCATGTCAGTTGGTAATGATCCTGCGGTCATGCGGCATTAACGTGGCACCTTTCAGAAAGGGCTTCTAAATTGTGTTGTTGTGGCGCCTTCACGCCATTTCGTGGTCAGGGACAAGTGGCTGTGAATTGCTCTTTTGTGTGTGTGTGTGTGTGTGTGTGTCTGTCTTTGTGTGTGTGTGTGTGTGTGTGTCTCTCTCGCTCTCCTATTTTCAATGACTTTCAGTAGCGCTTAACCCTCAGATCAATCAAACGTTGTCATCTCACCGTTTAGGGACTTGGCCTCATTACATTTCACATACACACCTAACAAATTCAGTTAAATCCAAAGCGGCCAGCGAGTGCGTCGTCAAAAATGAACATTCAGTAGAATTGCCGTCTTTCCAGTGGTCTTCAAATTGAGTTATCACCAAGACGGAGATTTATTACCGAGCTTTTCTATTTGATTGTCTCGCAGTGTAAGCTTTCCCGGCATTTTCTTGCCCAGCTCTGTTTCGCAGTAAATGTAGAATCTTTTTTTTTTTTTTTTTTACATTTTAGTTTTAGTCAAATTACCTCCGTAATTTCTGATTAAATTTAGGGTTTGCACATAGGGAACATTTGCAAATCTCAACTGTATTACACTGCAGTATTGGATTAAAGGAAAACTGGTTTGAAGTTATGAAAAAGTTTGGAAACGTAATTGTAATCGCTGCGTGGGAAGGCCGGCCGCGTGTTCCTACGCGGGGAGGGGGGGCCCGGCGGCGCGTTCCTACGCGGGGAGGGGGGGCCCGGCGGCGCGTTCCTACGCGGGGAGGGGGGGGCCCGGCGGCGCGTTCCTACGCGGGGAGGGGGGGCCCGGCGGCGCGTTCCTACGCGGGGAGGGGGGGCCCGGCGGCGCGTTCCTACGCGGGGAGGGGGGGCCCGGCGGCGCGTTCCTACGCGGGGAGGGGGGGCCCGGCGGCGCGTTCCTACGCGGGGAGGGGGGGCCCGGCGGCGCGTTCCTTCCTTTTGTTGTTGTGCTTGTCAGCGAGAGCTGAGGGAGAAATCGATGGCAACCCCGCAACGCCCCCCGAGTCCCCACGCCGGCTGCACCGCGGGAACGCTTTGAGCCGGAGTCTAGACGCCGTCTGGCCCGCCGCACGCTGGCGAGCCTGCATCCCGATCGATTTTTCGTTTTCATCCGGTGATGAGTTACGTCACTTATCTAAGTAGAACACTTAAGAAGAGCAAACTTACTACTCAACCTCTGAAAATAAACGATAAAGTGTATCAATTGTGTATTATAGCGATAAGGAGACTGGGGAGCGTTTCGATTGTCTGTCTGCGGCTCGCAGATGGAATTATGGCTTGATTGAATCAGTCTCGTTTGGTTGAGTGGAAAGTTTCTTTACTTTCAGCAGGGGATCAAATCCCTTTGTTTTCCCCCAAAAAAAGTGCAAACTGTTGGTTGAAAGCAGCCGGGCGGTGTGGCCGGGAGAGGAAGGGAGAGATGGAGGGAAGTGGGAAGGACACAAAGCGGCGACTAAGGGAAGTGAGCGATCTCTTTCATTTCCGCCGGCTCGGATGGGATCGTTCATCGATCCGGACGTTTCATTAAGTGCGGAGTGTCACATGAGCCGACAGACCGCCGCGTTTTCCTCCATGACCCCGAGGCGCCGAGGCTCCGCGTCACAACGCCACTTCCCTCACCTGAATACTGTTCGCCTCCATATTTAAAACTTCCAAAGCTGCGAAATTGCAACCTTTTTTCATGGATATTTCTGAGGACAAAATTTATTCATTGAGTTCAAGTGATTAAGCAGCATTCAATTAGAATTTGTTCTGCTTTCACGGAAGGCGATGCACAGCTTTTGTCCCGTCTTAATTACAGCTCAGTGGAATGATTCAGATAGAAGGGAATCCCCCGAGAGGAATAAGAGTTAAAAAAGTAGTTTTCAAGAATAAGCTCCTCATGGCTTAAAACCAAAGCAGTGTCGGTATTCAGATCCTGTTACCGGCCTTCTTTTTGCAAAGCACACCAACTAAAGCGCCTGATTGTCTCTTCTCGGGTGTCTGATGACGCCGATTCGCAGCAGTCGGACTCTTGGAGATCAGGAGCGGTGGTGACAGCCGCTCGTCTTCGCGGGCCAGTGTCTCACCTGCCCCCCCAACTCGCCCCTGGCTCCTCCCCATCAGTCGCAGGTGATGAGAGCACGGCGGGTCGATACTTCATTAATGCTACGAGAGCGAGGCTCCAACTCTCTTCGATTCCAATGACCCAGTGTGGCAGAAAAAAGGGTTTGAGCGGCCGGCCAGGTGCCCCCCCCCCCCCGTTTGGTCCGTGTGCTGCATGTATTCGGTACGTGTGCACAAAGCCCGTCGGTCGCAGTGGCTCTGATGGGGGGTTGGTTGAGTTGTTGCTCCCTCCTTGATGATTTTGTTCCTTAGGGAACTATTTTTTTTTTAATCATGTACATGATACAAATGTGATATGAAAGTCATTTGTTTCACTACTACACAGATTTACTATAATCGGATATTAACATCAGTGCAATAACGGTTTTAATCCACCTTTTCCCTGCAGCCAACCTTAAACCTTAATCCTACTGCATTCATATATTGTCGGGAGAGAAAACCCGTGTCACATTTCTCACGCTGTCCCGTTTTCCATTTTTTCACACTTAAATTTGAAAGTCTAATGTTTTCCAATTTGAACTCTTGTTGCAAGTTTCCCTTCCCTTTTAAATCCAAGCTGAGATGTATGGCCCCCGCCCTGTGACTGATGCGAATCTCAGATCCATAGGACTGCCGTATGGAGATTGCCCATGTGACCGCAGACAGGAGCCCGTTTGTTCTCGTATATTTCCTAGCATGTGTCCTTCCTGTAAATCCACCCAGGGGAGTCGGGAAGAAACCCTTTTTGAGGATGCTAGGAAAATGTAGTTCATTGCCATGGAAACACTCACACGGGCAACAACGGAGCGTCTGTCCAGGTAATGCGAGGACTGTCGGTGTGAGGTGTTCCTGGTAGGGGCAGACCAGCTGACTCCAGACCAGCGCCACTGAGAGAACCCGATGCACGGCCGCGAACGCCTTTTGTTTACCTTTTTACTGGCGGTCTGAGCTCCAGTCAGAGGGGCGGAGTTAGCCATCACTGCTTCATTATGAGCATAACGTGTTCACGGTCTTCACATAAGTGCTCGCCCGTCGATGGCACCTAATTACCGCTGGTGTCCTGATCTCCATCTCCGTCTGCAACTATGCACCAAATGTAGCGGCCTTATTCATTTATTTTTTACAATGTGTTTAGTGTTTAGGTACTTAAGTCCACATTACACAACTGCAGCATCGTGCCCATTTCAACCGAGTAAATGGAGTCTGCACTGAGATCAGATTTGCAATTTGTAAATGGACAGCGTGCAGAGCGCAGTAAGATGATGTGCCGTGTGTCTGGAAGTTGGACGCCTTCCTTTTTTTAGATCACGTTTTCTCCCTGCATTCTCTGGAGCTCGTGTATTTGACATTTCGGGCCAGTTGCCTGGCAACGGGCCGAGACTCCAGCAAGTTTTGCGGGTCCCAAACCGAGAAACCCTCCGTTCGCACCGATCAATCTGAGATGAACCTGCACGCCTCTGTGGCCTTGTGAGGACACGCGAGCAACAAGCAGCCCGCGTGTCGCGATGCCATTGATGACCCCGCTACGAACTGTGCATGCAGATTGTCTGGACCGTTGCCATAGAGACGGCCCATGTGTAGCTGTGCAAGGAGAAGCCCCCGCATCGCCCCACAGTGTAAACATTCTGTAAAAATCAGTTTAGCATTTTATGCTACGCGTCAGTTTATGCTACGCGTTCCACGCACCGCTGCCCTTCATTTAGTAATGATTCCACGCAAAGGCGTCCGTCCGTGTCGCTGCGCGGATGTATTCGATTAATGCTTAGTTTCAGCTTTCTGCTCCGAAAAACTGCAGAAAGCACACACACGCGCACTGATCTGAAAGTGTGTGTGATGTCCGCTATAAACATTTCCACGGCTTCTTGAGCCTTTCATGTTTTAGGCACTTTTAAATATTGTGCAGAATGTTTAAACGCGCTAAGCGGCGTTATTGATATGATCCGTGCTGCCACTTTTACTGCACGTTGTTTCGTTATCCGCTTCCTCTTAAAACCCCGAGCGCCATCTGTTGCCATTAGTGTCCAGCTTCCATGATGGAGCGGCGCTGCTGCCCCCCCGCCTGCTTCGCTCAGTGAGGAAAGGCCAAACGTCTGGATTTAACAATGCAGTCGCAAGCTGCGCACAGACGCTACACGAGGAAGTGGATGCTTCTTGTCGTCTGCAGGGCTTCTGCTTTAGAAGGATGTGTTTTGGTGTTTTCTCCATTTGCACGACTAGTTGGCTTTAGAAGTTAAGGTCACAATCTCATTTTTCACCTGAGGTCGGATTAGTTGGGGGGAGATCATTGATCGGGGAGCATGTTGGGGGGGGTCTATTTAATACTGCTTCTCTGAGACGCTCAGCAGGTGCTTTGTGTGTGTGTGTGTGTGTGTGTGTGTGTGTGTGTGTTTGCGAGCAGGCCCGTCTCTCTGTTCTTTAGACACGACTGACAAACATCTGCAATAAAAAAGTAATTTAAAAAAAGATAATCACGAGACTTTGCTCAAATAAAAAAAATGAATAAAGCCCGACAGATGTTGATCTCCCGTATGCCGAGGGGCTCTGCGTGCGCGTCCAGCTGTTCTGCTCTCAGGCCAAATTTGATAGCGAGCGAGAAATCAGGCGAATGAACATCGAAACCGTTTCGAGTCGGCCTTCGTACAGACCACCGATCAAACTGTTTGTGAGGGAAAGCTGGCTAATGATCGCTGGCGATGCATCGAGGCTCCCCGCTGTGCGCGGGAATTATTATATTAAAGCGTTGATTATGTGACTCAACTGTAGCTTAACTGCTTTGGTACGATTTTATGAAAAGAAAAGAAAAAAACACTACGACTTTGTTTTGGGCTGTTTTAATACCAATCCTCTCTCTCTCTCTCTCTCTCTCTCTCTCTCTCGCTCTCTCAGATCATATAAAGCGCAAGATTCGCCGACGGCCGTCCTGGGGGCGGGGCATCATCCGTAAGAAAAGGACCTACAAGAAGGAGACTGAAGAGGAGGAGGAGGATGAGGAGGAAGAAGAAGAGGGGGAGGTGGAGGCGGCGGGGCCGAGTGACTCGTGCCTAACGCAGGATGAGGAGTCGTCTTGTGACACCATGGGCCCGCAGCCTAATGGCCACCACCCCCACGGCCCCTCCACGGAGGAGGAGAGCTCCAACGAGCCCCCCGTCGCAGCTCCCGACGAACCTCCGGATGCTGCCGGAGCCCAGAGGGAGCCTACGCCTAAGGGGGAGGAGCCCGGGGCCAAAGAGGCGGAGCAACGCAGTGAGCCGCATTGCCCCGGCGGCGGCGGTTGCGAGGCCGAGCCAGACGAGCGCAGCCGGGTGGAGCAGGCCGACTCCCGGCCTTCGAGCGACGCGTCCCGGCCCTCGCGCCCGGAGGTCCGGCCCCAGCGCACCGAGGCCGTCTCGCTACCGCGGGCGGACTGCGTGAACGGCAACGAGTCGATGGACAGCGTGGACTCGCAGGGCGTCGGGGTCGAGCAGAGGCCGGAGCGCTCCAACGGGACGGCGCGGGAAGAGCGCGAAGACAAAGAGGAGGGGGAGACGACGCGGGAGCAGCCGCACCAGGGCGGGAGCGCGGAGCAACATCTGGATGCAGAAGGTATGACGCTAGCGTGAGCGCCACAGCTGGCTAATGCACACAATCTTCATCTCAAGAAGACTTCTGTGTTATATATAAATATGCAGGACATAACAGCTTAGACTAGATGTGTGTGTGTGTGTGTGCTTTTTTTTTTTTTTTTAATTAAGCAACTTAACAGAATCTGGGCATTTTTTTACACATCCAGTCAGTAATTTGCCACTTAATTACAAAGATAAATTGCTTTTTTAATCATGAACACTCTCTTTTGCACTTGGTGTATATCTCTCAAAATGGAGAGCCGGCATGAATAATGCAACGTGAGAATAATGCTATGAGTAATATGGATGTCATCCCCTGGCTTAGCTTAGTATAGAAAGTATATTTCAATGGAGACGGTCCGGGGGCAACCGAGGCGCCTTCGTCCACAGGCGTCACCGCAACAAACTACATATGTATCCTGAATTTCTTTTTTAAATGAATATTATTTGCCCTGGGCCATCATGTCCTTTCTAGTGTTGTGTAGTATTTGAGATGCTAAATTAGAGATACCACGGTAGATTATATCAGTCACAGATGGAGAAGCCACGATCCTCCAATAGAACACAAACACCCCCCCCCTCCCCCTTTAAAAGCTGAGGCACACACTTTTCTGTCCAGATGGGGAACACTGAAAATAGATTTTTAGAAGTATTGCATTCATCTCGCAGTTGGAAATGATTTTCTTTGAAATCAAGTTTGTGCCTGGAACCGGTTCTCGACGAACACCGAGATAAGTTCTTTTGCATCGATCCTCATTACGAACCCTTCTTTACCGTCAGTACTCCGTCTGTCTTCCCGTTGTAGGTGCCACGCCCGAGGCGGGCGGGGGCGACCTGCCGGAGCGGCCCGCGGGACCCGCCGAGAAGACGGAGGAGGAGCCGCAACCCGTCCCTCCCCAGCCGCCCGTGGTGGTGGACCGCCAGCGGCTCTCGGTAAGTGCGACCGCCGCGTACGGGAAGCTCGTCGGGCCGGAAGGCCGAAGTGGTTTGCAGAGGCTTCATTGAATTCAGCCGCTCCAGGCTCCCGGTGTTCGCTGTCTGGTGACGGAACAATGGAGACGCCGGATTTCTTCACCGCGCAATTCAATTAAGGATTTATTGCTTTGCCAATAAACACAAAGCAGTACTTCAATCTGTGGGTCTTTGAGGCTATTTCTCTCATGTTATTTCATTGTAATTCAGGGCCGTCTGTGAATGTAAGTGCCTCTCGGTGATCTCGTCTCATGGCAGGAGGTTTTCACCCGGCTTTGCGTCCCCCGTCTGGTCACATGCTCCGTCCTTGTGTTACGGCAGCATCTGGCTGATTCGTTCCATTTGACATTTGTTTAAAATGACACTCGTGGAGCCATCGAGATCTTTTCAGAACCTCGGTTGCGGGTCCATCGCGCTCCATTCCGCACGCTCATCCTCCTAATTTGCACCGTGAAGGAAGCGCCGGCTGGGCCCGTTCGACGCTGTGCGCCGACTGCGGATCGGGGAAATGAACGCTTCCTGTGATCTGAATCAAAGCAAAACGAACATTCTTAAAGGGAGGAGAAACACGTCTGTGGTCTTATTCCGCGACCACCCACCGCGTGTTTTCACTTGTTTCAGCAGCGAGGGATCCGCGCTGGCGTTTTACCACCTAGAAGAACTAGAAGAAGAGCACGAGTACAAAAGAAGCGCAACATCCAAGGGAAAGAAACCGCGGAAGTTACAGCGCAGTTCACACGTTCACTTCTTTTGATTTTTATTTTGGGCGAACCTCAGGCTGAAAAGAGAAAGTGGATGTTTTTTAGCAAGAATAAACGCACATTCCACCAGTTAATGGGATGTTGAAACATGGACCTATTGGTTTTAACAGAGCCAGCTGCGGAAAACCGTCACATTTTTGCAAATTGCTAATTAGACGGTGATTATGGAAAAGACGAGCTATAATCTAAAAATGATACCAATATGCTTGTCTCATTTAGGTCCACATGGGTGCTTCTGTCTTATGGGTGAGGGGTTCTGGAGTGTTTCCCCCCCGTCACCCCCCTTGCTGTTCTAAGGAACAGCTGTATTTCCAGCACCCACTCGGCGCCTCCTATGGACGTCGAGTCGCTCTCTGTACGCGCAGCAGCAGAATGAACGCGGGGGAGTTAAAGACGGCGCCGGATTATTGCACCTTGCCCAGGCCCCCAAAACCCCAGACCCCCCCTCCCTGTTGAAGGTCAACCCCTCCGCCCTATCAGCAGGGAGCCAGCGGCGGTAGCTGGACCCGTCACGCCGTCGTCTCCCGGCGCGGCCTGTCGCACGCCGCTCAAAAGCCTCTTGATTCACTCCTTTGTGCTCCTCGCTTTCTGTGGCCCCCAAAACACGGAGAAGGTTCGGTTGAATTTGTAGCCGGGCAATGACCCCCCCCCCCCCCCCCGCCACGGGGGGGGGGGGTCCGATGGATGACTTCTGATGCTTCCCTCCCCCTCTTTCATCTCTCAAACACATTCTGTATCCCGGCGATCTGGCCGCGGAGGGAGCCAATTACGCCGGCGCTCCACATCTCTCTCAACCACCACGTGGCGTCCCCGCGACTTTTTGGAGGGAAACAAGGCCATGACTCAAACATGAGCTTCTCTCCCCGCCTCACTGCGCCCGGCAGCTCGTCCCGGCTGCGCTAAAGTCTCCGAGAGCACGGCGAGCAGCTCCGCGGCGTTGCTGCACAGTCATTTTAGGTCCCACCCAATACCCCCAGTGTAAATTGGGAGCTCGGCTCAGTGGGTCAGTTGACAGGTCCTCTCGCCCCCCCCCCCCCCCCCCCCCCCCCCCCGGTCCCCTGCGTAGTGTAGTTCATGTAAAAGAAGTGTTCTTCTGACTCGCGCTTACTTCAGTGCTCCAGGGTGACGTCGGGCCACTGAGCCGTTATCTGGAGGCTTTTACTCGTCTCCCCGAGGAGGAGATGATGGGGGACGGCGGGCATTTTGTCCCCGTCTTTCAAAGTGAGTGACGGGCTTTTTAGTTTGCCTGATCTCCGCTGCTTCAACCGGCTGCCCCAGTGAACACACACACACACACACACACACACACACACACACACACAGAGAGCCCTAATCTGCAGGTTTGTTTGTTGGAGGGGGGGGGAGTAGGGCCGGATATCTTAACGAAACAGATCGTGGGAAGAGGGGACTGTGAATAATTGCTTTTTCATCCCCGGCTTACGGGACAAATTGAATGTCTGTTCGGCGGGATGAAAGTCATCATTTAAGCAGATATTGGCAGGTGGCGACTGGCTCGCCGCCTGCTGTGCGTCGGTGAGAGCAGCGCCGTCCCCCTTCTGCCTTCCGCCAGTTGCCTCCATCGATTGCTTCCGGACTTTTTACTCGTCTGGAATCGAACAGCATCAGTGTGTCGTGAGCCGGTCCACAGACCGTCCACTCAAAGCCGGCCGTATCGAGAGGATCGTCAATATCGGTGGTTTTATTTCAGTATCCGCATCCCGCCACCGAGCGCCGCGGCCTGGATCTGAATGAGTTCCTCGGCGTGAGTCAACAGGTCCCGAGGCCTCCTCCCCACTCCAAAAACGTCTCTTATTGTCGGCTGCCTTCTTCGATCAATACTCAGACACTGGTCCACAGATGCGACTGGGAGGAGAAGTGCTGCTGATTGGATTTCTTGCTACTGAATTCTAATTTGCAATCTGGCCTTCTTTGCTTCCTCCTCCTCAGCGAGCAGACGCCCGGTGCGTGGTCAGCATGTTGTGCTGTTTCAACATGCTCCCCCCCCCCCCACACGCACACACAGACTCACTGAGGAGATTACATGGATTCCCCTTTATTTCCCCGGGGGGGGGGGGGGGGTTTCCATCGGCGTAGACGTAGCTGGTCGATAAACTGGTCCTTTCCATATCTTGAATCCTAACCGTTTCCATGTTGTTCTTTGCTTTTGCCGTCGCTGCATTTCTTTTCGTAAATACATTTTTCAGCAGCAATTTTCTTTTTTTTATTACCTGGAGATATTGTCTCTGTTGGAGCGGTTTGATAGATGAAATGATATTCCTTGCTGAAGCCTGCTTACCAAGCATTGTATTTCTCTCATGCATATCTATTTTTTTATTGAATACAATACTCCTTACTTTTATTATCTAATATTTGGCTAAACCTGTAGCAAGCTTTCACCTTTAACCTTTCGGGTAGAGAAGCAGGGTTGGTCCCGGTGGCATTCTCCTCGCTTTTAACGCTAAAACAAGAAGGCGGTGCTTTAAAAAGGTGAACTTCATCTTAATCCCTCACACTGCTGCAGCGATGCGGGATCTTTTTTTAGGCCGACGGCGATATTTTGATGAATCGATAAAGACGTTTGCAACATGATAAAATCAGTCTTAACACGGGAGCCTTAGTGTGCAGCTGCTGCATATTTTAGAAAGGTGCATTTCTAGCTTCCCTTCCTGGTCCACAGTTGAGGAGACTTGTTGAGATTAAAGAAGTGACTGCGTTATGGCGTGGTTCATATTTCTATCTCACTCTTTGATGCATTTGTATTTACTCTTTCCTTAACGTGAATGTCTGACTCTGGTTTCTTGTAATACGTCCCTTAAGCAGCATCGGTGTATTAATGCTTTAAATCATGTGGATGGTGCACAAAGGACCCGCGGCCTGACCTCATGTGCTCCTTCCCCGTGAACACTGGGCAGCGCAGCCATCGGATAGCTGGGAATTTGTCAATGATTTAATGTCCCGAGTAAAGCCGCCCATTAAAGAAGAGTCGTCAACCTCCCGGCAGGGTTCTTTGCACGGGGGGGGGGGGGGGGGGCGGCGGCCGCGCGGGAGGAGCATTTCATTTTAATGTGCTGCGAGCGCGGTAATGTGATTTGTCATGATCGCCCCTGACCCTGGCGACACCATCTATATTGCATTACCTCTGCGACCGCGTCGTTTGCCACCGCGACCGGAAATCTGCTTCTTTTGTGCCACGTTGCACACTGCTCCCGGATCAAAGGCGCTCACGGCAACAAGCAGAGCAGAATCATTCATAATTCAGCCTTTTGCTGGCACAGCGGCGAGAAGAAGAAGACGACGACGACGGTGAGGAAGGGAGTGAATTGTTCTGGTGGAGGCCGATTCGGGAGGCTTAATAGGGTCCCTTGTGGCCACGATTGCTGAGCTTCAAATCCCTTTTATAGCTTCTCATTGCCTGATTACCCTTTTTTATCTCACTTACTAGTGAGGATTGCTCCACACACACACACACAGGTTAGTTTTTGTTATTTGGTTTCCTTTGTTTTAAAGAGCTGAACCGATGGAAAACGTATTGCTGAGATTCCACCGTTCATACATGTGTGAGTATAATGACAAACGTAGGAGGCTTATTATCTGATCCTAACCTGTCCAAGAGGACATCAGTCTGAGGGACGTTGTGGACTGGGAGGGAAAAGTGGGGGTTGTTGACCTCTGGTGACCTCTCTAGTTTAGATTACCTCCGTAACCAGTGCTGCCACCTGTTTGAATGGTGTAGTATTGCGATTAGATGTCACATACCATTCTTCTGCTCTGTTCACAAGCCTCCTCGGCCTCCCTTTGGAAACATGGATTGAGGTACAAGGTGTTTAGAGAGGAGGGGGTGGGGGGCAGGTTAAATGGTCCATGTCAGGTGCAGTCTTTTAACACATGGGATTACTGCCCTTTTGTGTCCAGTGAGCTCACTCAATCAGTGAACCACACACACACTGATCAAGCTGACTGGCGGGAGCGAAGAAACACGGCTGCAATCAGCCAGCTAACGGCAAAGAAGAGAAGTGAGGCGACAAAGAGAGGGGCAATAAGCCAGCAAACAAGAAGAGGAAGAGGAAGAAGAGAACACAAGAGGAGGAAGAGCGTTGTTCGAGGACGAGGACGAGCCTCCGAAAAAAACAATGAAACGGGCAGGAAGTGAAACGACGCGCTATTAAACGGCGAAGGAGATGGAAGGTAATGAAAAATGGAATGAAAGGCGACGGCGCCCGGATGAAAGGAAGGTCACGAGCGGCCTTCACATCATTACCATCACGTTGTTGTGCGGGACGAGCTGTAATAGCGCTTATTAAAGCTTTCATGGCCGTGTCGTTAAAAGAGGACATCCGCAAGCCTGCGAGCCGCCTTGATGTCGGACCAGAGTCGCATTAGAAGACCTAATCCAATAAAGCGCGCTGCGCACACACACACACACACACACAGCCGATTCTCATCACCGCGGATGGGTTGTGAATATTAAAGAAACTCTCGGCGTTCCGCTGCTTCTGCATGCGCGCCTTTATTCGTCGAGGGGCCGCCGGTTATTGGAGGCCAGGTGGAGGTTTTCATGTCAAAGGCGCGTTAGCGAGAATCCTCCTGCTCTGCCTGATTAAGTTCTGGAAGTGAAGATTATTTGAGGGTTTGGCGGTTTTATCCACTCGACTTACAAAGGCGAGAGCGGCGTGATGAGCGCCTGCGGCGAGTCGAAATCACAATCTGCTTCAGCCGACGCGTCACGAGAGGCACTGGGAAGGTTTCTTCTTCTTCCGATTGTTTACCTGGTGATGTCTCGTTCCAAATCCACCGCCGTTGCAGCATTTATGCAACGGCGGCGTGCACAAAGCGCTCGAGCGTCTGATCCCTTTCCATCCTTGTGCTCAGCGTGGAATCAGTTGTCATTCATTCCTGCTTTCAGATGTTAGGAAATTAGGTTTGTGCACAAAGTATTTGCACTTGGGGTCAACGTTGCGGTCGCAAGTTAAGTTTCTGCTCAAGTGTTTGTTGGGCGTTCTCTTTAATCAAGACATCGGATTAATACAAAGGCAACCTTTCTGCTCACTGTAATTATGCCCGGAACGTTCCGCTGAAGCTCCGACAGACGGCCTCTGCTTTTTTAACATTTGTTTTATTATTAGTCGTCACGTTGCCTGCGCTGCGAGTGCGTGTGAGAAACGCCGCCACCGGGTCGCTCACACGGTTCCTTTCCGTCTGGCTTCCTCTTATTCGCCTCGTCTCAGTGAAGGTAACTTTAATTAGTCTGCCTCTCGCCGTCTCAGCCCGTGCATTCTGATGAGGACAGACGCACGCACGCACGTACACCGAGGCTTTGGCCGGGCAAAACTGTGAGAAACGGGTCAATTAAAAGGGCCTTTGACTGTCCAGAATGTTTTAATTAAAGTAGCAGTGAACGGTAAACTTGGGTCTAATTATGATTGGCCTAAATTAGCTGTCACTCTGATAGTAATTGCCTCTGAACGGAGCTGACCTCCAAAGCGTCTCCTGCGACCGCTTGTTGTGCGAGCGTTAGGATACCAGTCGTGGTTTGTGTGTCTTTGTTCACAGCGTGCGTGTGTGTGTGTGTGTGTGTGTGTGTGTGTGTGTGTGTGTGTCTCCGTCCCCTCAGGCTCTGCTGGACGCCGTGGTGATGAAGAGCGAGGGCTTCAGCGTGGAGCAGCTGGAGCGGCTGTACAGCCTCCTCAGCCAGTGTGTCTACAAACACCGCCGGGAGTACGACAAGACCCGGCTGCTGGAGGTGAGTGACGCGCCTCCATGTACCAGGATGCACTGGGGCACGAGCTGTTTTTCCCCCGAAGCAATGATCCTGCCCCCGGCCTCTTTTCTCCGGTCCCATAATGTGACTCGAAAAATCGGATATCGTCTCAATTGTTAATCCGTCCCACACAGAGCTGCTGTGTATTTTTCCCAGAATGCCATCTGGTCATCTGCTGTCGGGTGTCAGCGCAGACAGCGGGCCGGCCGCGGCGCTGTGGCCAGGGCCGGCTGTCGGGCTGTCAGGGAGGCAGACAGCCAGGTGGTGGAGGAAGGAGGGAGGGAGGGAGGGAGGGGTCGGGTGGAGGGCGGCGGCATGTCGGGATTCTTCCTGCACTGCCAGACTAAATTGGTGTTTCCAGAGCACAAATGTCAGCTCGCTTGGCACGTGTTTTGTTTTCCTGCGTTACCAGCATACATGTCGGCGCCGCGGCGCGTCGTGTCCTTGTTGCTCCTCGAGGGAATGAGGGGGGAAAAAAGAAACGCACACACACACTCAGCTCGCCGGCTCCCACTTAATGCTGCGCGTTTGTGTCTACATCGCAGAGAAGTGAAATGGAGCGCGTCCATACATTTGTCTCCTTTACGTCGTCTCCTGGTGCGGCGCGTCTCGGCCGTCCTCAGGAGCTGACCTTTCAGCAGACGCCGCGAGCTGCGCCCGGCTCAGGCCTGCACACCCTTAACCCACAACCGAAAACCATGACGCAGTGACGGGTTTCTCGACGGGCAGGTCGATGGATGCCGGTGAAGCTGGACTTTTCCTTTTTAATGCACAGCGATGAAGATCAAACCTACATTTCCGCCATGCCAGGAGTTGGACATGGAGGGCGGCTGCTGGCCAGCTGATCTCATTGATATCACCGAAGAGGTGACGTGCTGATTCGAGATCGCGTGTCGACGTCGCCGAGGCAACGGGGGGGCTCATTTGAGATCGCGTCGGCGTGCGGCGAGACGCCGAACTGTCAGGGAATTCTGGGAAAAATATACAGAATATATTCACAATAATGACGAGTCGAGACTGAGAAAAACTTTTTTTTTATTTTTTAATTTCTAAATAACGAAGGCCATTTACTACCATGTTGGCGCGTCCCCGCGAGATGGCTGACCTCCGTTTAGAAGAGTGAAACCGCTTCTCGCCCTGAAGTTTGTGTTGCGGCGGTGTCAGACGAGAGCGTGCGCACGCGCACACACACACACCCAGTGCAACGTCTCGAAGGCATTCATCACGGTCTATCGCAGGCGAACATCCATCTCTCTTCCTCCGGCTGCGTCGGGATTGAGTCAAACTCCGCTGCTTCCACGCGGAGAGAAATGGCCTGTCTCATTCCGCCACAGCTTTGCTTCACTTTACATCATTTATCACGCTGAAAGCTGTTGTTTGTTGTGAGAGATTTCCAAGTAATATTGAGACCACGCTGCACAGATGCTTCATGCGCACATCTGAGTTTGCAGTGTTGTTTGAGACTGAGCAATATTTTGTGTGCGTTTCTCTCTCTCTCTCTCTGTGATGCAGGAGATGGAGGCGAGAATCGAGCATTTTGATACATTCCTGTGAGACGGAGAGTCAGGTGGATCCTGAACAGCCTGGGACCACAGAGACACACGTGAAGAGAGCAAAGGGGCTTCGACGTCCAGCACTCGACGCGAGAGACACACACACACACAGAAGAAATCCAGCGCCCTTTTCTTGCTGAGGGGACACACACCGAGGACGGAGACATTAAACGGTGCTATCGTCTCAGGAACCTGGCCAGATCCAGACGCATTCTACACAACCAAACTCCTGGAGGTGTGTCAGCCACACACACACAAACACACACACACACACAACGGGGCGACCCTGGTGCTACTCGGGTGCTATCCGACCTCGGGACAAAACCAACTCACACACGCAGACACACTTGGGTGTGCATGTATTTTATACAAAAACATAAACCCAGAAATGCACACACTCACCAGCAGAATTAGTGTGAATGCCCCCCCCCGCCGCCATCACGAGGCTCAGTCGTTCTGCCATTTTAGTTACTTGATTATTTCTAAACTGAGCCACTGTCCTGTGTCCCCCCCCCCCAGAGCAACTCATCTTGGCAGTTGTGTCCTAAACAGCCCCCCCTCTACCCCTCTAGCCAATTTACCCCCCCCACCCTCCCCCGGCTGAGGAACTGCTCTGCCTCGCGTGTGCCTTAATCAAAGAAAGGTCCTGGTGCATCCGACCCACTGGGGTCATTTACAAACGCCCCCCCAAACCGATTGGCTTGCTTGTGTCCGGCCAGGTGCGTCTGAATCACTTGAAATGTGTGGCCGTTTTTTTTTTTTTTTATATATACTTGCACGTGTTTGCGGCCCGGGGAGGTCGGGGAGAGCGCTTCCATATGCAAAATAATTCAGAGCAATTATGATGCGACAGTCGAACGACACGCCAAGTGTCTTCCCCCCCCGCCCCCCCCCCACCTCTGGACTACGGTGCTGACATCACGGTGGGAACTGGTCTCAACTCTGTAATGTGATCATTCTCTTTACGCGTTTTATTTTTTTGCGAAGCGCTCCGCTCGTGAGCCGGTGATGGGCGGCGTCACTGCGGTGCGTAGAGGACCACGTTGTCTTTAGCTCCTCCTCCTGTGGCGATGGATTCATTTCCTCTCGTTTCTCCTCGAAGCCCCGCCCCCTTCCCCGCTGACCCCGGCTCACCTCTGCCTCCAAGGGGGACAAAATAATGCTAACTGGCATCGACGGGTTAGAACTGCAGAGAGAAAAACCAACGCTACCTCAGCTTAAGTTATTTTAATCCGAAAACTGTTTACTGGGTACAAAAAAACAAAAAGGGACAGTGTTTGTTCTCCCCTGGAATACTGCTGGAGCATCTCGAGGTTCCGGACCGGCTGCAGTAATCCAACTCTCCCATTGTTACTTTTGCAGGATAGACTGTTTTAATTCAGGAGGATCCATCTGTGATTTTTTTATAACATCGCCTTTATTTCAAATTCAGCTCTTTTGTTGTGCGCAGATTTTCATCTCTTGATTTCGGATTATTTATTATTAAACCCTAATATTCAAGTAAATTTGTCTTTTTGTACGTTTGGAACTTTAACCGATCCGAGCTGCGTAGCGTTTGGCTCGTCGGGGGGAATTAAAGGGTTTACAGGTCTCTCAGGTTCAACGCGCCCGTTCAACGTTTCTATTTATTTCAGCGCGGCGTACTCCCACTACCGTGTTCTTTCTACTTTCAGCCAAAAGAGTTATTTGTAAGGGATTTAGTAATGCATATGGGTAGTTAAATGTCATACATTGCGATCTTCCTTTCTTATTATAAATTGTAGCCAGCTTGGACTAACAACCAATTTTTGTCTGGTAGTTGAGGCGATTTAGTCCGGCGTGCAGAGGGAAACGGTTCCTTCCATCCTCTCGCTTTTTCCCTTAATCTGTCAGTTTGTGAATTAAACACACGCGTTTGTTACTTTAGTGTAAGTTATATATGAAACATTTACTGTATTTCTCAAATAAACTGCTGTGATACTTGAATAAAAAGGTGCAACTGTATTTTGCTAGTGTTGATTTTTCGAAGCCGCGTTGATACCAAAAAAACAAGACAGTGTTCATCTTCTGGTAAATGTATTAGGTTCCAATAATCAGTCATTTCTGCTTTTTGGGTACAGATTTACAGAAAAACCATAGAGTCCAACCTATCAGGGTTTTTTTTAATCTAAAAACATTTATACAGAATTGCCTCCAGGATTTTAAAATATACATTTTTCCTTCCTGTATTTACAGAATACCAACCCGAAGTACTTTAGGGTTGTAATGAAACAAAAAGGTGGAAACTGACACGACTTTGTGCTTTTTAATCTGATCAGAGGAATCGTCCCGGAGCAGGAAGAGTAAAAGGTTCCTCCCCCGTTTAGCCGGCCGTTAACAGAACCCGGCGGGACACGGCCCTACTACAAAACAAAGTACATGTTTAAACGCTGCTTTCATAAAGTCTTTGATGGCTTTTCAGTAAGAGGAGTATATTAAAGAAATGTGGAAAAACAAACGAGGGCGTAGTCCTTCCCCAAGAGGATGAGCTACCACCATGACACACACACACACACACCTACTGGAGGCCGAGTGGTGGAACATGAGAACATTCTGCATGGGGTTCCCTCCCCCCACGTCTTTTCGTGGACGGACGCTGCTGTTAAAAGTCCGGAGGTCGCCCCCCCCCCCCCTCAGCCGCTCTGGATGTACTTCTTGATGACCACGCAGCCGTGTCTGAAGAGCGGGCAGGGCAGCGACTGCAGCAGCGTCCAGGTGTTGGCGGCGGGGTCGAAGGTCTCCATGTTGCCGAGGGCCGGCCCCTCGCTGCTCACGATGCCCCCGGTGGCGTAGATCCTCCCGTCCAGGATCACGGCGCTGCCGAGGGGGAGACGCACAGGTAATTGATTCAGAGGCTTTCAGCGGGGGGTGAAGACCGCGGTGATCTCATCGCGCTCACGTGTCTGATCTTTTGTTTCAAGGTGGGATTAAAGTGTCTTTTCAGGCGTTGCCCGGCAACCAGAGATAATTCTCGTCTGGCTCATGAATAGAAAACACGATGTAACTACAAGTTTGCATCCTTCTGGTTGTGTACAGGTCGATTTAAAGGGTACTTGACTTCCTGAACTCTCCTCCAGTACCTCCTTTATCAAGAGAGGTAATAACTAATTCCAAGTGTGTGTGTGTATATATTTTTTTTAATTTTTGCACATTATACCAAGTGTTCGTTATCGTAGCAGAGCACTGACTGTTAGAGTTCTAATGAGAGCGATCATCGTTAGCTGTGATGTGACTGCTAAAGATGACTAATGCCATTTTTGTTTTACTCGACTAACTTTCAATAACACGGTGGGACTTTTTCCCCTGAATGTTTGTAATGCTTTCCATGCTTTAACCTTTTGAACTGCGGCGACGTCTTCCTGCCTTAAGATGAAACTTTTTACAGTACTCGTGTTTTTAGGTGGGCAAAAGAACATAACCACACGCATTAAATCGCCTCTCGAGGCCGCGACAGAAAGCAAACGGAGAAGCAAACACCTCTACAAACGCTGTCATTTGATACGAGGAACAAACTCCTGCTCGCGTGCGGAAAGGATTCAAACTCGGCCTGTAAGCCGATTCGGGTTTTGGAAACGATCTGCATTTACATGAAGGTGCGCGCGCTCAGACACGCAGCAGTGGAACACATTATTATTGCGTAAGGCCTAAATCTCCTCAGAGTACGCACGGCTGATCCGTGCAAAGCCTGGCGCTGCCCCCTCGCTGATAACCGCGGCGGCGTGCGGGTCACACGTTTGTGCATGCTTATTTGGGGGGGAGGAGAGGGGACAGCAGGGGGCCGCAGTGTCGCGCTCAGTTTAACACAAACATTAACTATGTGGGGGGGGGTAGAAGTGAACCACGTGGCTCTGAAGGAATCTGTTTGAACAGATGTGTCTCGTTTGTCGCAGCGTGACGGACGCCACTTCTGAGCCAGCGATAATAAAAACCCAAACAGTTAGAGACCTCTTACCTGCAGAACTGGCGCGAGTGGTTCATGTTGGGACCGGCCTTGATGTTGCCTTTGTCCGGGTCGTAGATGGTGGTGGCGCGAGCGTAGGCTCCTCCCAGGATGAATATCAGGCCGTTTAGACTCACTGCAGGGGCGTATTTGTTATCTGAAGCGAGAGAGAGACTTTCGTTGAACAGAAAACACGAGCGCTATTGTGCGAATGTCATTCTCTCATTCGGCACGCATTTCATTTTAGCATAATGGCGTCAATTTGTTTTTGTTTTATGTGCTTTCCCTTCACAGCGCCGGGGCCGCGTGCAGAAATCATCATCAGCATTCTCCTTATCACTTTGCAGAGGTGCCCTTCTCAGGATTGCTTTGGGGGAAACATGTATGGAGAATGGCTGGCGAGCCGGTGGAAGAGCGGAGTTCATAAATCACTGCGGCTTTATTGGGTTCTGCTCCCCGATATGTTTGGGGCTTTGCAGCAATAAGAAACTTACCAATAGTTCACAATTGCATTACGCCTTCAGAAAGAACCAGCGGGGAAAAACTAGGTATTGGCTGTATATATATATATATATATGTGTGAGTGAACAGGTGGGACACTGCACGCTGTGCAGCTCAATGTGATCCGGCATGCAGCGGAAACTAGATGAAACAGCGCGGAACTAAGCCGCTGGAAAAAAGGAACCCGGAGAGCGATTTCTCTCCAGCGGTTTGCAGCTGGACGATTCACCAGCAGCACGAATGACGGACGGACGAGGAAAGGCTGATGCCTAAACACCCCCTGCTGAGAGGAGTCTGCCATGTTGTTTAATTAACAGGTGGCCTGTGGAGGCGAGGGCTGTGTCTGCTGTATTCAGCCTCCGCTGCTCTGGAGCCACAACGCGAGGCACGAGCCGCACAACACGCAACAACACGGGAGCACAAGCATCCTTTCCTCGTGAGCGGTTTGTCCCCACGCTGCCCGACCGCGGCAGAAGCAGCTCAATCATCATTAAACGTCAGCAGGCCGAATGAAGGTTACATTTATGAAATATTTATCAGCCATATTTAATTCATATCGGATCAGACCACAAATTAATGGACACAAAAAGAGAATGGATGGAATTCAGGTAAAAACTAAGTGCCAATGGCGGCGTGCTAACGTGCTAACACTAAGCTGCAGGGTCCTACGTTGCAGTTCAGCACGTTGGCATGCAAACATTTGCTTACAGCGCCTCACGGGACGGGACGCCCCGTCCGCTGGGGGGCCCGCCGGACATTCTCCTCCCAACGCCTCCCTCCTCTCATTGATATGCCGCTGCATCGTCTCGTGTTAGCTGCTGTAAACACAGAACACTCACTTCTCTCCGCCCGAGGCAGAATAACAACACGCTGGTCTCAGAGGAGAAGCCTCGCTCCCCACAGCGGCTGCAGACCGGCCTCATCTTCGCTCGGCTTTTGGGGTTTCGACATCTCAGGAGCCGCTTTGCCTCTGCTGTTACAAACCCCCCTCTCGGCCTTCGCCGCGGGACAAACTAATCTGTCTATTCCCGGAGACGCACAATGGACTTCACATCTCTGCCGTGAGGAAACGAGGCTCTGAACACGGCACAGGGGATGGGAGAAGAGCTGCGGGCCGACGCGGCCTCTCGCATGCTGGTAGGACGGCTTATTCACAGAGTGCGGGACCCCTCGGGTCAAGGACGGCAAACAAATGAACACACACACACACACACACACACAATCTGCTATGATGAAATCTGCGGCTGCTGTCTAAACAAACCCCTCGCTGTGCCCTCACTGCCTTTATTATCTGATCTCTGCATCGACGCAGCAGATCTCTGGGTCTCTCTAACTGGAAGACTACCAGCGAGATGACACACACTGATAAACCAGTGAATTATACAGTACAGATCCAGATAAGGCGCCTTACAGCCACACGGAAACGTGGAGAAGGAACAACAAATAGACATTATGCCGTGGAAGATGAAGTGCCGGGTTTCCCAGCAGAGAGAATGAGAGAGAACCTTGCATACAACAAGGTTTATTTTTCACACAATGTCCTTTTATGTGCTAGGAAGAAAATGAATAATCAAAATGAAGTGTAATTAGTGTGATGGAGAGAGCATAATGTCACAGAATAAAACAACTACAAATGTCAGAATTTGGCGACAGTATTTGAGGGTTCAATTGCTTCCTGCCAATCTGGTATTTCAAAAGGTTTTGAATTGTTAAATATCCTCTTTTCATGCAAACTAGATGTAAATTCCTTCCTCACTTTGGAAATGTGTCCTAGAACACAATGTGAAAAAAAGTGAATTATTCCTAAATACAGCATACTTAAATATATAAAACATATAAAAATGTCATAGTATGGTTTTGTCTAACAGGCAAAAAAGTTGCAGCATAGCATGATAAAAACAAAGTATTCAATTTCAACAATAAGTGTATTATGTCACTATTTCAAAAAATATTTAAAGAAAAGTAATGAAAAGCATCTTATTTAAATAGTCCTGTTTGTAAAACTCATTATACAGTATGTCAAAAAAAAAAACTAATACTTCAAGTCATTAAAAAGTTTTAATTAAAATGTCGCCAAACAAATCACACACGTGGAAGATGAGATTGCGATGTAAAAACATGTTTTTTTTCCTTCAAGTTATCAAAATAAAAGCACGGCGCTTTTATCCACAGCACCGTACAATAAGTCCCGCTCACCTGGGTGAAGCGACCTGTTAACGTTAACGTGCTCGGCGCTGCAGAGGCACCGGGACTCTGCGCGGACCGCTTGTAGACGGTTTCTGGCACATGGAATATTATCTTTCACTCTGCCAGCGAGAGGAACTCGGTCCTGATTCGTGTTGGTAAAACCCATTTGCAGCTCATGCGGTGCACGCAGAGGGAAAACACACACACACACACACGGCGTGAATGCTCACCGATCATGGGGGACTCGATGAAGCTCCAGGCGTCGCTCTGCGGCACGTAGGACTGGAGGACCCCCGCCGAGCGGCCGGCCTCGTTCACTCCCCCGAACACGTAGACCTTCCCGCCGCACACCGTGGCGGCCGCCGAGTGGACGGGCTTCGGGAGGGGGGAGACCGTCTCCCACTGGTTGGTGATGGTGTCGTACCTGGGGAGGCGGGGAAGAAGGAGCGACCTCTCAGTGTTTGTGCGCCAACGACGGCAAACTCGGAATTAAAAGCAACAAGGAAAAAAAAAAAAAATGGTCACGGTTCCAATTTCAACCTGGATTCAGTTCAACGAGTCTTCAAATGACCTAAATTCTAATGACTCGCAACTATTCCGACGCGCAGCAGTCAGTCGTTCAGTGTGGAAGGCGCATTGTGGCTGCAGGGCTGACGCGTATAATTAGCAGACTGCCTCCACCACCAGGGAGGATGAAAAAGACCCTCCATTACGGCCGATGACAGCAATTAAAGCAATTACACAAAGCGACATATGTTGTCGAGCTGCGAGCCATTAGTCTGCGGCGCCGCGCTGCGTGTCGTTTGGACCTTTTTCCTCGCTGAGCCCTTTTTCTGGCGGCGACTTTCACTCCGGGCCCCCTGAACCCCGGCCGACCCCGAGCGCCACTAATGGATGAAAGGCCCCCGGCGCGGCTTACGCGCCTGTACTTCCACAGGCTGGCTGGCGTGCGTGTTGTTGTCGTTGGTCTCCGTGGCTCCATTAGAGCCGCGCGTAAGCGCCGTAATCCGGCGTCCACGGGCCGCCGATCAAAGCGGCCGGCGGCCTCGTTAAAGAGCCTCCGACTCCGGCCAGCTTCCTTCATCAAGGTCGTCTCTTTGTTGTGGGAGAAAAACTTAAAACTACATAAAATCCTGCAGGAAACGTTGCCCCTCGATCAGAAACACGCGTCGCTTAAAGCCGATGGAAGTCAACGACCTGCTTTCACTGATCTGATCTTTTTCAGTCTTCGGACGCCTTTAAAGCTGAAACTCCTGTGGCATTGCGGCTGAATTTAAAAGCCATCAGGTCCATTCGTGCCCCCCCCCACCCCCTCTCTCCTCTCTCGCCTTCCAGCGACGAGGGCTGTGAGATAAAATGCGAGGGGAGACAAGTGATTTAGCCTTTGGGAATAAACTCTCCGGGGGTCTGATAATGCTCTGGGTAACACTTAGTGAGGCGAAGACACAGAAGACAGCCTGGGAGACGTGGACTCGAAGCATCCAGGAGTGCCAATTAGCACTGTTTAAACACAAGACACACACACACACACACACACACGCACACAGTAACGGAGCCCAGCTGAGACAGAAGGACTAACATGCGTCTGGCGCTCTGGCAGGTGTAATTACCCCTCGGTCCACATCGGAGGAGGTTCATGAATTTAAGGCGCAGACGAGTGGAGCCGATCACCTGAGAGGAAGAAGCACGAACGCCGTCGGGACCCGATGCAAAGAGGCCCTCAGCAGAGATGGAAATAACATCCCCACATCATGTGTGCATTCGTAGCGGTCCGTGAGCGGCCTTTCGGGACATACAGTAGTATGCTTTTAGTATGACATACTTTATTATAACATGGCAGATCGTACTTCATTCAAGTTAATTTACCAACCTCTGGACTTTGATAGCTCATAATTATTTCGATTAACTTTGCACTCAGAATTATGACTTGATATATGAATATATGATATGATTCTATATTATTCTATATAACTCACAGGTACAAAAACAATCTACAGGAGGATCGTGTGCGAGTCGTCCCCTCTCGACCCCGAGGCGAAGCGGCACGCAGACGCGTTCCGGCCGCCACTAAGCGACCGTAGGAGTTCATCATCAAGGCCGGACCTCCGCCTGGCGCCGAGTCATCGGCCGCAGCTCCTGACGGCGCTCGCTTTCATCCTCGGGTTAACAAAAGGGAGGAACAACGCGGCGCCGGCTTCTTTTAAGGACGGACCAGAAAACAAGGTTGTTTTTCAAAGCAGATTGTTGTTCTTTCATGTCAGCCAGGTCGACCCGACACCTCGACCTGCTCCTCTGAAACCAGCGATTCAACAACGTACCGCCCCAGCGTTTATGGCGTATGAAGCGCTGGAGCCGACCTTAATGCCAGTGGAGGATGAACACCAGGTGGCTTGTTGTTAGCTGAGTGGCGCATTCACACACAAACCGCCCATCAACGCCTCAGATCAGAGGCGTCTGCTTGTTTGACACCGAGCCGCCGCTTCAGCAGTTCGTTTCTCTCCGGAAGGATGTGCGGTCGATTCCCTCCCTAAAATACACGATTTCTGATTCGCCGTCTCGTCTCTGCTGCTGCACCTGAAAACGCGTCCCTCGGAGCCGGGCGGGCGTGTGATACGCCGCCGCCCCCCCCCACCTCGGGCGCCGCGTTTTGAAACATTAACCGGCAGGCAAACATGGGAAAGGCTGCAGCAGAGTGCTGTTATACAACCTTCCTTTGGGTCTGCTTGGTGACAACACACATCTGACATCCGCGTGCATGTACGCGTGTGTGTGTTTCATCCCGTCTTTGTATGAGATGATATATTTAGTTCATCACGTGCTACATGCTATAGAAGAGAGGTGCTAATACAACACGACACAGGAAGTGAAGATTGCATTACTCACTTTTAGTTTAAAGCATTGGATAACTTCTCGCCCTCAATGACCTCTTCCTGAAACGATGCCACCGAGCCACGTAGGGTGGCTAAGTCGCTAGCATGCTAACCTGCAGCGGGGACGCCGGGCTGCGCCTCACGCACAAACAAAAAGACGGGAGGAACCTCAGCAGACGGACTGCTAGTCTCCGAGATGCTGACACGCATCCGTTTCCCCGGAGACGCAAACTGCAGCGCATGTAAACTGAAGAACGAGAGGGGGGGAAAGAAAAAAGAAAAAAACAGTGGGGTTGCGTGCGCCTCGACGTGGTTAAAACTACCCAGAAGGCCATGCAAAGACTCGCTGCCTAACATTTAGCTGCAGTATCCCCAACACCGGCAGCCTTTAGCTTCAACCTGCTTGTCTTGGAACAATCCGCTGCTTCGCCGTAACACACACAAAACAAAAAGCTGCGCTCGCAAACGGGCCGCCGACATCGGGGTCGTGACCTTGGCGAGCCGAGTGCGTGCGGCGGCATGCAGAGGAAAGCGTGGCAGGAAGCAGAACGTCGTGCCATCCAGTTACTAATTCACATTAAGCCGCAAACGCTGCGGCTATCCATCTGAAATATGCGCCTTTTAATCCAATTAGTTAACGTTAATTAAAAAGGTTCTCCTTCCGCTGTTGAATCCAAGATGAATCACAAGAGCCTCTTTGCGACGTGGGCGTGTTGATGAAAGTGGACCAATCACAAGCTGGCTGGTGTCGTTTTTATTCTGCATTTCTGAACATCTGGAGCCCAAAAGCTGTGGTTTGATATGGAAACGTCTCAAAAACGAACCGGATCACCTCTCAGAATCTGATGTCGGCCGACCTGCAGAAGGACGCATCTCTCCATTCCCACCACCTGGGACGCGCGGCAGACTCCCACGACGGCCTGGACGCCGTGTTCCTCTGACAGACTGAAGCCAAGGTCAGCCAAACACACACACAACTCATTAGCCCTGATGGATGGCCGCACATTCAGGGCTAACAACGCAGACATGCGCGTGCAATCGAACGGCAGACTGCGGCAGGCACAGATGGACGCGGACCCGCCGCCGCCTCGAGGTCACCTTCAGCTAATCCCCGCCAGGCAGAGCGCGATCCCTCCGCCGGCCACACATTGACCCATAATCCCCCGGAATGAAGTCGTTCACGGCCGACGCCGGCCTCCTGCGAGGGTGCGGCTGCACAGATCTGTTTACGGCGGGCGCACGCCGGCAGACCGACGCGCCGCGCCGACGCAGAAAGTCACCTTGAAACAGTCAGATAGAGAACTGTTTGAGTCTCTCTGTGAGTGTGTGTGTGTGTGTGTGTGTGAGAGATTTAATTGGACGGGAATGTCACGTAGGAAAGGGGACACGAGTGCTGCCGGTGGTGTAGGTCGTGCACCAATTACTGCGCCGCTCTCTTCAGAACCAGACAGGAGATGTGACCCTGAAACTCCACTTCATTAACAGAATAAGCTCCCGTATTGATGGCAGCCATGTAGGGCGGCGCTGTAGGTGGAGGGTCGCTGGAGGAGGGGATCAAAAATCTAAATTGACTCCAAATTGTTTTTAGGAAGGTACTGTGGCAAAAAAAAAAAAAAAGGTTATTACCGCTAATCAAAGAGGGACAGAAGACTGGAAGAAGCATCGGGGGAAATAATAATAATAGCAAATGTGGGTTTGGGGGAAGGCCGGGTGTAAAGTTAACTTCCTTAAAAAGAATTAGGAGGTTCCTAAAAAGAGCCAAACAACGGCCGTCGATGTTTCCAGTGTGTTTCCAGTGTGCGGCTGGATCGCTTTCAAACAGAGTGAAACTAATCCGAACATTTCAGGAGCTCAAATCGAGTTCTCGCGCGTTGACAAATTGCTACTAATTATTGGCAATGAAATGACGATGTTCATTGTGATGAAAAACACACAGACTCTCACATTGTGGTAGAAGGAAAGGAAACCAGTGCCCCCCCCCCCCCCCCCCCGTGGCCCCTCCGCCCCCCAGCAGCAAAGATCCATCAAGCTGCTGTGATGAAAAGCGACTGGTAGTAAATGATGAGACTCTGAAGGAGCGAGCGAGCAGGTCGGGGGGGTTTGAGACGGAGACGGGAAACGCAACGCTTACACTCGGCAAAGGAGGGGTGATGTGTGTGTGTGTGTGTGTGCGCGCAGATGAGGGGAGGGGGAGGGGGGGGGGAGTGAACAGGTGCCTTGACAGCGCAGTGGGGGCCGGCGCTGTGAAGTTGGTTAATCCTAAAGAGCAGGGGATTAGCCCAGCAGGGGGGAACTGCCTCGGCAGGGGAAGGGGGGGCGGGGGGGGGGGGGGGGGGGGGGGGTTTGGGAGCCTGTTGTCCCCTACTGCGGTGCCATGCTGCAGGGCAACCCCCCCCCATCCGAACCTGGCCCAGAGCACGTAGTAGCACAGACATACGGAGGCCGTGCACAGCTCATCAGTTGGTTGTTGCCGTAGTGAAGCTGGGGGAGGGGGGGGGGGGGGCAGAGGGGAGGGGGGGGGGCAGAGAGGACAGCTCATTGGTTCCAGTGTGACTGATTGCACAGAGCTCACGGGCTCCACGTTGGGGGGCCCGGCATCCACACTCATCTTCTCCCGCCGGCTCGCTACTCGTCTCTTCTTTGCCTCTCTCGCCGAGCGCCCCCCCCCCCCCCCCCCCACCTCCTCCTTACCCCCCCCGCGCATTCCTTGTTATTGGCATCGTCGCCCTGCTGATTATTTTCCTCTTCAGGGCGCTTTTGGGCTTTAATGGGCGAAGAAGTGCCTCCTTCTCCAAGTCATTGGGTCGTGTGTGTGAGGTCTGAATGGACGGAACCATCTGGGGCCTCCTGTCTGCTGAGGGAGGTGGGGGGGGGAGGATTGGGAGGGGGGGGGGCACCGAATACTTGACGTTGCCGCTCACGGTGGAGCTGTCCCAGGAGCCTTTGAGGCGTTAGTGCTGCTGCAAAGCACAAGGAGAAAGAAATGGCTCTTCTCTCGGCTTGTTTGCCAAACGGCAGAACCTCCCTGGTGAGAAACGCTGGTTGTTGTACTCAGTGTCACGTTGCTAACAGTCTTCATGCAATATTAACAAGCAATAGAGCTCGGAGGACGCACAAGCCCGTTCGTAGTGCGCGATAAATAAAACAAAACCACCTGTGATTGACACGTCATTAGACGCCCATGAATTATTCAATCCCTGCAATCATATATGGTGTGCCGAAGGATCACCATGCTGGGGAGCAGGCTCTCTGATTGCAAGCTGAAAAACCTCCAACTCCTGGAAGCCTGTCAGTGATCAGCGCCGAGAGACCGGCGCCAGCGCGTCCACACCTTCTAGCCTTGATTTGGACCTCCCGCCGTGCCCCCCCCCCCCCAGCGAAAAGAAAGAAAGGCTGCATCCCAGCAGCTCTGATTGGAGACATCAACGCGCATGCGGGCGGATTTCACGGTCAGGAGCGTGAACGCCTCGGCGAGACGGACGGCGGCGAGGACTGCAGATGAGGAGCGCGGTTCGAGAGGCTGCAGGAGGAGGAGCGCCCCCCACCCACCCTTATCTCCGCTGGCCAGCGCTCCTTCCTGCTGCCGAGCGGCTGCCTCGCTGGCGGAGTCGCTTCTGCGTTTCCATCTCTGGAGTTCTTGGCCCGACGACGCGCAGCTGCAGGAGGGCCGACCGCATCTCAGGGCGGACCGACACCTGCCAACGCTGCTGCTTGGCCACGAAATAAAAGGATGAGCAATTAATGAGGCCCATTCATCAGCGCGGCGACGAACAAATGCGTTGAGAAATCACCAGCTCTTCTTATTCAGTTGGGGGATGGAGATGATTCATATGTGACCCTCTGATCTCCTTCAGTTAAAAGTAGTTTCTATGTATGCAGAAGCAAACTTCAGGCACTTGTGCGTAGGAGCGAGAGCAATGTAAGGGTTGCGTAATCAATCTTTTTTTTTAGTCACATGCTGCTGTTCTCATGAAAAGAATAATAAAAAGAAAAGGTGTCAGTCTGTGAATCTTCATGAGGATCAGTTTGCTTATTTTTTATGGGGAAAATAGTTCATCATGAGATAAACGGCTCGTCCTGTGTCTTATTACAAAGAGGTATTTATTTAAAGTCCTGTTTATAAGTCCTGCTGCTGCTAATTTATAACACCCGTGTTCATGCGACAGACCAGCTGCTTGTAAAGCAACTTATAAGCAACCAAAATAGTTCAGTTCAAAGGCCGAACAAAGCTCAGATTTACCGTCTGTGGCTACATGCTGCTCATCGAAGAGGTGAAATACCAACGGCGCCCCCCCCCACCCCCCCCGACACAGCGCTCAGGGCCAAGGCGCTTTGCGAAGGATATTGTTGATAGAAATTAAAATATGCTAAATATTTCAAACCTGTCTTCCATCTGCCGGCCTCCTACACAGACATTAAACACAGTTAGATGTTCACAGAGGTGAAGGCGGCGGGCGGCGAGCGGCGTTCGCCCGGGTGTTTGAAGTGCAATTTATCAACATGGTGAGCGGAGGTGCTTTCAAAACGGGTCAACAAACTTAGTCAGGAAAGGCTTTTAAATGGAAATCTGAAGCAACGAATGAAGCACCTGCAGTCATTATCGCAAAAACACCTTTTAGCCCATCACACGCGCAATCCTCTCCGCGTCCGAACCCTTCACACACAATAAAGAGTACACCCAATGTTTACTTTTGCTCCACATGGTAATTTCTGAAAAATGGGAAAAATAAAAGCCCTGGTTGCTTAGAAACAAGCCGCACAAGTTTCAAACGGCACGAGCGACCCGCAGGCCTTCGGGCCGCAGCCCGGCCGGGCGCCGCGGACGCCATCGCCTCCCGACGGCTCGGAGCTCAGGCGCGTCGCTCGAGGTTTACGACGCCGAGATCCGCTTTCAAATTAACCAGCTCGGAGACGGAGGAATCAAAAGCGTTTCCATTACGGGGCAGATATTCTGCCCTCCCCGTCATAACGACACTGCGCGGCAGCATTACGGGGGAAATATCAAATTAGGCGGTTTCATTTGGAGGACTGTTGTGCATTGAGAACCGCTTCAGAGATCAATTGAGCTGCGAGGTAACGAGCGGCGGGCCGCTCTAATATACTCGGTAATGTTCTTTTGATTGCTTTGGTTAATCTCGCTCAGCCGTGTGCTGAAGGTCTCTCTCTCCCTCCCTCCCTCCTCTCAGGTTACAAGGAAAAACACAACCAGCCCAGCCGATGTTATGGGACGATTAAACCTCCTCGACCCTTTTCATGACACACTGTCAGAATATACTCTCAGAACATGTTTCATGCTCAATACTAAAAAAGTATCGCTGCCGAGCGCGTCGATGAAAGACGCGCTGCGCCCGTGACCCCGGTTTAACGCGCCACTCGCTCACCTCTCCACGTGGTCCAGGTTCCCCGACGCGCCGAGCCCCCCGATGGTGTACAGCTTGCCGTCGTACACCAGGCTGCTGTGCCTGCAGCGGGCTGCCGTCATCCGGGACACCAGGTTCCAGTTGTCCAGCAGGGACATGTAGCACCACACGTCGGCCAGCATCACGCCCGACTCCGTGCCCCCTGGAACGCACACGCGGGGCCGTTAAACCCTTTTTCTTTTCTCAGTACACCAGGTTGACAAAGTCGAGTCAGTGACCCCGGGAAGGTCGCACGCCGCAGCCTGTTGATTGGCCTGCTGGAACACCTCGGATTCCCCCCCCCTCCCCTCGGCTGTCTGACTCCCAGCGGACACATGCATACCTGTTCCAATGCCCAAACACTGATTTACATTTATATGAAATGTTGCACCGTGTTTCCACGGTGCAATGTCGAGGTCTGAGTACCGCGCGGGATTCTCGCACGAATGGGCCGAGGTGGGGGGGTGGGGGGGCTTAAAGGTGCCTCATAGAAGGAGTCACAGAGCGCACTATGCCACTGTGGAACGGAATAAAGCTGCAGTAAACCTGCAGTGCGCTGAAAAGGCTCCACGTCGGGTAAACATCGGACACAAAGGAACCCTTCTGAAAGGAAACGCATCAAAGTCGTCTGTTGGGGATTTCAAAGCAACAGATGAGGTCGGCCGTCCTTTTAACGTTGGTTGACTTTTTTCACAAAGGTCACCGGGGGTCGGGGAGGCACCAGGTCGCTCCACTCTTCGGCGAGATGCGGCGTGATGAAAGCGCGTTTATCAAAAGAGGGATACAAATGTTCGGTTTGCTCGATGTCAAAGCATCACGGCTCTTAACCTTCGACGAAATTAGCAGCTATGAAATGTTTGTCAGCTTGTAACAGTCTGACTAAAAGTGGACACATTAACTGGTGGACATTTTCCTCCACAGGGTTCTGAAACTATTTGAGTCAAGTCATTGAGATCAGAAGACCTTGAAGTCACACAAAATTCATTTCATTTTTAAAGGCATTGAATGCAACACTTCCTTCTGGCACTTTTTCCGACAACATATTTTGACTTTTTTTAACCGTGACATTTTTTCAAAACATTTTGACATTTTTCAAATTATTTTTGGCCTTTAAGAGGTTTTTCACTTTTTTTAAAACAATCACATTCTGTGCATATTAAAAAAAAAAAGTCAATACCAAAACAAAGTTCCCTGGATGCCGCCTGTCACTACCGCGGGGAGACAAGCCCATAGCATCCACTGCCCCCCCCCCCCCCCCCCGCCCACCTCGTGCCACTACAGGTGCTAACGTTAGCTCACCTGACAGGTAGATGTTGTCTCCCGCCGAGATGACGCTGAAGAACTCGCGGTCGTAGAAGGGCAGGCTGGCCAGCGGGTACCACTTGCTGCTCTGGGGGTTGAAACAGGTGACCGCCGTCAGGGAGCGCTGGCTCATCCCGATCGACTGCCGCCCCCCCACCAGGACGATCACCTCCGCTACGCCTGGAGGACACGAGGAGAGGAGGCCGTGAACCAGGTGGAATCCAGACATCTTGTTTGAATATCAGCTGGTTTAACGAATCGCAGCTCCGGCCCACCTACTGAGGCACATCACTCGATTCTTATTATTCTTTTAGGGGTTTTACAAAATAAATAAGAGATGGGCTGTTGATGGTCCGCCGGCCGCACGTCATAAGTCTGCTGTTTGGAATTCAGCCGGCCTTCGCCGCCGCAGAGTCAATAAGCTTGTCAAGGGGGCGAAATGCAAAACAAAATGCAAAACAGAGACGTTTCCTCTCGGTCACAGGAAAGAACTGAATTAAGTAGGAAAGCATAACTGAATCACCCGGACCGAGGGGCGAGAGACGGGGCGAGGGGAGAGAGAGGAGGGCATGGATTCCCCTCCGATCAATACACACTCGCGTCGATGGACGTCTGAGGCTTCGCTTTCCTCGCTGTCAAAGAAACACGCAAACTTTTGAATCGCCGGCTGGTCGTCCCGGCTGGTCGTCCCGCCTGTGCGGCGCCAACGCCATCTGACCCCGACCGCCAGCGGCCCGGCGGCGTGCGGCTGATGAGATGACAGCAGCCGAGCAAAGAGGCTCTATTTCTTCCCTCTCCTGAGCGCGCACACACACACACACACACACACACACACACACACACACACATTAAGTGTATTGACTTTGCTCTGCTAGAGTTTCTCGCTGGTGATTAGTTTGATGCTTCCACTGAACGAGTTTGTTCTCCATTTCTCTCCATCACACGTTTCGACTTCATTGGATATTAAAAGTTGGACCGTTTTCCTCTTCGTCTTTATAGGATTATATTTTCATCTCTTTTCATCATTCTCACATCTGTTGTGCCGTTTATTGACTGCATCACTCAAGTTGTCAGTTTCACAGCGCTGAACGGCCAATTTGGGACTTTTCCCTTCTGCTTGTCAGTCAGTGCTCTGCTGTTTCATGTGACATCTGTACGGATCCATGTTGTGCAGAGAAAATACTGCGTTGGAATCCGTCTTGAAACATTGAAAATTGATTTTCTTTTTCTTTAAACATAGAATTTCTTCTTGGTGAACCCACGACGGGTCCCATAAGTCCGGCTTAAGCGATTCAACGCGCTGGATTTGACGCGTGCAGGTCTTCATGATCCCCCGTCGCTTTCCGCTCGGCCGCACGCGTCAGGCAGGCCGCACATCTGCGCGCCGCTGCTGCAGCGGCGCTCCGACCCCTTAAGCCCCGGACGCTTTCACACGCCGGCCTGTCAGTACGCAACAAAAACAGGGAGGGTCACGACATCGCATCGCCTGCTTGTGTGTGTGTGAGAAAAGGAGGCCTCATAGGGACGGCTGTCAGTCAGCTGCAGGCTTGATAGGAGTTGGGGGGAGTTGGGTGGTGTAAGGGATGGAAGGTGGAGGGACGGAGGCGAGCGGTTGGGGATATCAGAGTCTTGACAGCTCGTTTCCCTTTTTCTTCCTGAAGGAGTTTATACCCACGGCAGGAAAAATGTCAGCTTCTCCTGATTGTAACCGACTTTTTGTTATAGTTCTGCTCCGTTTTCCACCCGCCACAAAAAAAACACAAAACAATTCATGAATTTACCTCCACGGACGTACATTTTAACGTGTCATTAAGAAAAAATATCCACTGCTGCAGCTTTAGGAAACGTTCCATCAGAACTGATCAGCAACCACATCGGTGAGGCGGGAGGCAGCCGAGCAGGATGCATGCAGGGTAAACAAAGAGCACGCAGGGTAAACAAAGAGCATGCAGGGTAAACAAAGAGCACGCAGGGTAAACAAAGAGCACGCAGGGTAAACAAAGAGCATGCAGGGTAAACAAAGAGCATGCAGGGTAAACAAAGAGCACGCAGGGTAAACAAAGAGCGCGATGGTTGCACCCGGACGGAGCATTACACCTCTCAGGAGGACGCTTTCACTTCATCGCAGCAAAAAATAAAACAGGCTTGTGTGAGTGCTGGATCTCAAATTGAATTTGATGCCCACCCGCAGAGCGTGATGCACACACACACACACACACACACACACACGCACACACACGCGCACACACACACGCACCCCCCCGGCAGCATGCGAGTATCGCTTCCGCCCAACTTGGCGTCAACAAAATGAAACCTGTCTGTGACAGGAGCCCGTGTTTTGCCTCATTCTCATGGACACACACACACACAAAAGAAGAAGAAGGAGGTTGATGGAAAGATGAAGACAGAAGGGAGCCATTCTGTCGCCTCCTCTTCCACTCTTATCCCACCTTGTTCTTACCCCCCCCCCCCCCTCGTGCTCTCTGCCCCCCCGCTGTGACCCTGCCTTCACTATTCATCCGCTGCTCTTTTTTAAGGCCGAGCTAAAAGCTCCCCCTCTTCCTCCATCAGTCTCTTTCAACCTCCGCTTACATCTCCCTCCCTCTTCAAGTTGTCCCCCCCCCAGGAGTCCATTTCATCTGGCTTTTGCCCCCCCACCTCCCCTCTGCAACGTCTGCCTCTCACTCTGCTCTTTGCTTGCTGGCCGTTGGGACGCGGCGGACTGACGCGGCGTCGTCACGGCCGCGTTCGAGCGCTGCGCGTTCACGAGACGAGCCGCTTCTCATTACTGTTCGGCTTCAGCAGTCCGCCGCCGAACGCATAAATCACTTCAGACAGACATCCGGCCTCCGCCTGGCGGGAGAAACGGAGCCTCGATGCGCGTGTTCGGAAATCTGTCGCATGTACTAACGTGTGTGAACGTGTTCATGTGCAGGAAACGGGTGCAGGCTCGCATGGGCCTGTCGCAGGGCTCAGAGCCCTCTTCCTATCTCTGCTGGTCCATAACCACTTCGTCTTATCCCTCGCCCTGTCCATCTGCCCCCCCCTCACTAATCCTAGGGTGTTAATTGGCTATGGCGAGGATATATACGTTCGGATGTTTGTTCTTGGACTGGAATACTTAAGAGACAATTCTGTTGCTTTTAATGGCCTCGAATGGAGATTTCAAATCGCACGTCCTCGCCTGAGATTTCCACCTTCCACAAATACAAGAGCTGCGAGTAGATTAGTGTTCTGTGCCGCTCGCAGCATTGCAATTACATTTAAAAAAAATACCCCACATAGCTCAGTGAATGGGTTTATTCTTTATGGTGGGACTATTCTCAGGGTTTTATTCTGTGGAATTTCTAACTAGGACACGGTCACCGGGGAGAGGTGCTTCTGTTGAATTTTTTAAATGTAATGCTTCAATGCTGTGAGCAGGAATCCCCCCCCCCCCCCCCCCCCCCCCAACCCAACCGCCCCCCGGCCAACGTATTGTATCAGGCAGCGACACAAAGCCAAACCAGAGACGGACGCGTCAAAGCATTTCTGCATGAAAAAGATCCTTCCGTTAAAACGTTGCAGCACTTCGCAATCGAAGACACTGCTATTCAAAAGGGATGCGCAGGGATGCCGCGGTGTGGAGAAGCAGTCCTGCGCCGTCAGCGCGTGACATTTTCACTCGTCCTAAACCAGCTCCGTTGCATTTCTGCATGAAGCCCAGGCGGCGTTCGTTTCCCCCCCCGCCGGCCTCGCCGCAGGGTGACAGGAGCCCGCAGCCGAAAGGTCAAGTGGACGGAACCTTCACTTTGGCTGCCGACCCTGCGGACGCTCAGAGCTGCTGCCCGCGTGTTGCATTTATGAGCTCGACAAGCCGGCGGAATATCAAAAACCCTCCAACGCTGAAGGGCATTCCTCACGCGGGGCGATTAAGACGTCTTTCTGGCACTTTCTGCGGCTCCGGAGAGGTTGAACCGGAGTAATCTCACGCCGCATTGGCTCTGAACGCCACACCGGGCTGAATAATTACACAGAGCAGGACAATAATCAACACTGTCCTGACGGGGGAAAAAAAAAAAAGAAGACAAGATTGTAATTTTCTATCCAAACGACGGACAGCGCCCTCGCCAGCAGCCAGAGAGACGAGCGCCTACGAACTCAATTACTCCGTCGCACGCAGCTGCTCAACGAAGTTGAGGCGACGGGCAGGAGACGGGGTGTTAATGAGGCACTTTGTGCTCCCCGTCACCCATCTGGCCGCCGGCGGCTCTCCGAGGAGTCCGGCTGGCTGTCCACGTCAGGCGATCGAGTGGACACAAAGGAAGACAAGCTGAGGAAGAACAGAGCCTCTCCCAAGTATCCAAAGCATCACCTGTGTGTGTGTGTGTGTGTGTGTGTGTGTGTGTGTGTGTGTGTGTGTGTGTGTGTGTGAGAGAGCGACACGGAGGAACAGTGGGGGCCGAGCCGGACCCCCGCGTCTCCCGTCATTACAGCTCATTTGTCTGAGAGCTATTCCACTTGGCCGGCTCGAGGTAACAGTTTGCCCCGGCGCTCTCCGCCGCGCGGGGACACATGCAGGGGGGGCATCGGGGGGGGAGGGGGGGGGGGGGGGGTCTCGGGCCTCAGCAGCACAAACACACGGAGACGTTGGGAAGCAGACTGAACTCCCGACTGTTTCATCTCTGCGACGTAATGACGGCTCATCAGATGCACATCCACACTCTAATTAAGCAATTAGCAGCTAGCGGAGACGCACGCCGCGGATTTCTCATGATTCACTCGGAGATTTCCCTCGACCCAAAACTCTTTTAAATGAAGAGGACATTAACAGAAGACATCAGCCCCCCCTGCAAAGTTAGCAGCTGCAGCGGCCAGAGGAAGTAAACCTAAAGTATGAGAAGAGAAAAAGATACGACGACGCCATCTGTGTTGGATACTAGGTGTATATATGCACTCGATGGAACGCCAGCGAGGAGCAAAGCGGGACGGAGGGCCGCCTCGATGTCGTGGTGGTGATTCAAATTTCCAGTGTCCATCCATCGCCGTTTTTAAACTACCGCAGTTGTTTTTGCAGAAGAGCACGTGTGGTGAAACAATACGCCGAGTGATCGAAAAATAATCGAAAAATAGAAAGTAAAGAAATGAATTAGAACACGGCGGGACTCTAAACAACCCAAAAAACAAGACAATTCCAGGCTGCGTGGGAACCATCTGGCTGTTTTTATTACACTGAATGTTTTTTGAGCATGCAGCTAATGGAGCAAGCACTCATTAAGATGTCGGCCTTTCTGTTGAATTTAAAGAAGTTCGTGCTCCTCCATCTTACCAGCACATTGCCGAGTGCATCTTCATAGGCCATTAATATTCAGAATATTCATGAATAATGATGAAGTGGCTTAATGTCAACATCTTGCCAGGTTTTTACAAACACAATGTAATAAAAATCAAGATTTCTACACCAACAGTGGATGCAATTACCTAAAGGGGAGCCGCCAGCAGGTCCTCTCCGCAACAAAACCACTAACTGCTTCATGCATCATACACACACACACGATGAAACATTTATATCACTTATCGTTGCAAACAACAAGACGGGCATAGAAAAAAAACCCGATGGAGCAACAACAACTAGGAAGCCTCGAAACTGCAGCTGTCAAACCAACGGGCGACTTGTCAAACACGTGATGTTCACACGTTGGCCTCAGCGATGCCGTGTGGCTCGGAGGGGGGGGGGGGGGGGGGGGGGGGGGGGGGGCTGCACCGCGAGGATAACCTCCGTCATCACAGGGATGTTAATTACAAATCCGACTCACAAGAGGAAATACAATCTCAAGCCTTAGAAGAAACACAACTCTCCTTACATTCCACGACTGAATGAGTCACTCAGGCGCGCGCACGCACACACACACACACACACACACACACACATTGTATGAAGGCAAACACGGCCACTCTAACACACACACATATGCACGAGACTCACAAGTTCACAGATTGACTGTGCTCAGCAAGAAGTGCTTCACGGATGGCAGTTCTCCTTTCTTTTTTCCGCCTGACAGACTTATCAGCCGAGCTCAGGTGGCGCCCCATCTGCTCGCTCGCATTTCAACTGCACACACAGACACGCGTGCACGCACACGCACACGCACACACGCAGACGCCTGCTTCAAGAAAAAACTCCATCAAATGTCGGCCCCCCCACGCCATCCTAAGCTCCTCCCCCTGCCCGAACTCACAGCTCTCCTGCGTCTCCCTCGTCCACCTGCAGGCGCACGTGCGGCGTCTGCGGCGTCTGCGTTACAGCATTCTGAGGTGCTGGGAAGCAGTAAACACGTGCGCTGCTGGCGTAATGGGGCCGCGCATCGGGGGAGGAGTAATGGGGCGGGGCCGGGCGCGCGTCACGCCACAGATTTTACAGTCTTCTTTCTTTATGAATTCCCGTGCGACTGCATTACAGGTAATTACAGATGCAAAAATATATATATATATATATAATACAGAGTAAGAGTCCACTCGATGTTTGTTTGCCGGCGAATAAACTCATCGGTTGGACAGCAGCTCTCAATAAAGAGCCACTTGTGAGGCAATTATCTTTATTCTGCCGAGCAGAAAACGACCTGCGTGGAACGGGGCGGCGTGCGGCTACGCAGACGCCGTCATTAGGCAGCCCTTCACATCCTGGCCGACCTGAGGGAAAAATCCAACGGCCAAAAGCAATTGGCAGGCGCCTTCCAATTTCCATGAATGATTCTTTGAGTTAAACAACGTAAACAAGAAGGACGCCGCCGCCTTCGAACGGACGACCGAGCCGTCTGTCTGACGGTGAAGAGGAAGCGAAAGGACGACTTGTTTGGAGACGTTTACGTGCTGCGTTTCGCTGGATGCAGCAGCACGCGGAGCCTCGGACTTGGCTCAGGTGGCCATTTGCTTATTCTTTTTTATTACGGAAAGAAAAACCTGTGCCGACATTTGGCAATATGCCCAACATGTAGCGTAACTGTAAGTTGTGTAGCTGTGTTGCAGCTGTAGACGCCTGTGTGTGTGGGGCTTACCGGCAGAGAGGCGCGGCCGCGTCCGCGGCGTCTGCATCTCCTGGCGCGCGTGCGGCAGCATGTGGTAGCGCTTGGCCTCGTTGACCAGGTCGCGGCAGGCCTCCGAGGACTTGATCAGCTCCTCGTTGTCCACCACGTTCAGCAGGTAGGACGGGTGGATGAAGGGGAGGCGCACCACCGCCAGCAGGTCGGACAGAGTCTGAGAGGAGGAGGAGGAGGGGGATGATGAAGAAACCACAGATTCTATTCCACACATTTGTTTGCAGACGTTCGGATGCATTACGAGCGCGCGAGACTGCCGGAGAGGATCAAAGACACGAGACGCATCCTCCCTCATTAGGAACGTTTGTCCTGATAACATCGAAGGAGAGGAGAGGCGAAGTGATCGCCGCGTCGGCTCGGCTCTCCGTTTGCACGCTCTTGAAGCGGCTCCGGAGACTTCTGATTCAGTCATTAAAACACATTCAGCGCTAAATGAGTTAAGTTCTCAGAGAGAGATCCGCTCGCCGACCCACTTTGGTCGCGCTGCGGCGGGGGGTCTCTCACCGCCTCCGTCTGCAGCTTTTTGATATTTCCGGGGTCCAAATTAGACGTTACACACGGCTAATGATCTTCCGCAGCTAAACGGAGACCCAGTTCTGGTTAATCACGACCCATTCAGGCCCGCAGACGATTCCACGGAGACTTTAGGTTTGGGGATCAAACCAATAAATAAAGAGAGCAGATTTCACACAATCCCGGCCCGTGATTGGTCCCTTTTTCCCCCTTTGAGGCATCGTGAAGAGGCTTTAGAGGGATTCACACGTTGCAGAGTGAAACTCTGCGAGGAGGATCCTGGTATATTCATATAGGTGTTCAGCCACTGAGGTAGGACAGCCTGTTACCATGGCAACCTTTCCTATAGCTCTGGCTGCCGATTTCTTTCCAGTGTTGCGCCCCCCCCCCCCCCCCCCGCGGGAGGCTCATCGGCGGCGACAGCAAAACGCTGTAAACAAGGCCGGACGGAGCGGCGAGCAGATCGACCCCGTTGACCCTTCGGCCGGCAGAGCGACGGAACAACAAGGCCGAGAGAAACGGCGTCCAGGGGGCGAGCGAATAATAAGCTGACACTCGAGCCCCCCCCACCTGAGGCCTCTTCACGCGTCCCGCTTTGGTCTCCGCCGACGTCTGACCGGAAGGAGGAGGAGGAGGAGGAGGAGACAAGCGGAGGGAGGAGAGGAAGGAGACATGTTGACAAGATGACAAGATGAGAAAAGAAAGTGACAACAAAGGGAGTGGAGGGGAGGGGATGGGGGGGGTTTCACATCTGCTGATGACACTTCCTCTCGGGCGAACGCCGTTCCGTCTCCTCCCCCTCCGTCCCCCGACGTACAGCGCTTACCCAACACTTTATCCAACAAACAGCTCGATAGCCGCCGGCCGGCGCTGCGCGCGCCTCCGCTCCACCGAGCTGCTTAGAATCACCAGGTTTCAGGAGAAGATGCCGATTCCAATTAAAGCGTCCCGAATAGCGGCAGATTTGCGGCGGCGGCGGCGGTTAGCGAGTCGCGTCACAGCCAAGCGGAGGTGACTTAAGCTTCCGCTTACTGCTTTTTCTATCAAAAAGCTACTTTTCTCCGCCAGCAGCTCAGCCACTTCGGGGCGTGCGACATTGTGCCATTAAGCTGCGGTAATTGGATGTCGACACGTTTTAAGGAACACAAATTTGAAAGCAAGTCCTCCTCGGATAAATATCCTTCAGATTAGTACAATCCGAGGAGGAGCTGGAGGGGATTCTGCTGTACTCAGCAGGTCCACAACTGACCGCTCCATGTGGCTCTATGTGGGGCAGTTGCTGCCAGGTGGGGGGTAATAAATGTGCTGAAATGTCCGAGGCCGCGTGTGGACGTCCTGCTCCTAGTTGGAAGGTTGGAATTTCATTTTATTTTTTTATTTTTTTTCCAACAACCTTGAGTCGGAGTTTTCAAGTGTAGAAAATTGGTCGTCTGGGAGACGGGAAGCTCACTGCGGGATGAATTCAAAGTGCAGAGGCATCGTGGGGTTCAACGGGCGACGCTGTAAAATCAACACGCGCAGACAAGTAAACACATTTCTGCAGGAAATGAAGGAACGAAGAGGGTCTCACTGTAGCATCTGCAAACAAACACACACGTCCGCTTCTTCAGAACTGCCTCAATAAGACGCGACTGGTCTCTGCAAACAGGTGAGGACGGCGAGCTCATCGACACGCCGCTCACACACGCCGCTCACACACGAGGGGAGACGGATGGATTGTCCCGCGTGATAATTGTATGTGGTGTTTGTGGTCAAGAAAACGGCACATCTGCCTGCTGCATTCAGGCCGGGTATTGATTCCAGAGTAATCCCGCTGAGATTAAAACCATGTAAAGTCACTGTGATTAAAACGAGCAACCGTGGATTCAATTGGAAGGTGGAGAACGATTGGGATGTCGCCCGAGTGTGTGGACGGAGTTACGCATGGTCTTTTTTTTTTTACTTTAAGTCTTATATTTATGGGTGGGAGAAAAAAAAAGAACCAACTCTGCATCTCTGCTTCTCTCGGCCAGCATCGCCGCACTTCGCTCAGCTCAGACTCCCACCTGCATGAAGTCCAGCGAGTCCGCGTGCTTCGTGCCCAACAGGAAGAGTTACCGATGCCGTTTACCCTACCTTCTTGTTCAGCATCGAATTGAAAGGGGGGCTTCAGGGGACCAAATCGGAGTTCATGCAAGCAAGGTTCTTTTTGCACGACGTGCCAGCGCCTCCACGGTGCAGCTCGGGTTAATGGGTTTTTGTGTCGACTCGAAGACCTTTTCTAGAAAGTGCAAGTGAGTCATGATTTTGGGTTGAGCTTTTATCTTGAGAGGCATTTTGCTCCTGACAGCACGGCGTGATCATCACGTACTCCCTTCTGGTTAAATTACACGTAGGCCTCAACAGTTTGGACCTTCTCCGCCTGTCTGACCCTCGCTTTTTCTATCAAAACCGAAACTGCCAAAATCCTTTGTGGATCTTATATTTTTCGAGGACGATGTAATTGTTTAATTTGTGTACTTTGCAGCAGTCGCCGTCTCAAACCACACAGGTCGAGCTAATAGCAGGCAAACAGACGGCTCGGCGTTCCAACAGACCGAAAACGGTCTGTGGGGTGAAATGGGGTGAATTCTGGTAAATACAAGCGAAGCTTTTAGCGCCCTTCCTGCAAACATGGTGAGCGAAGACTACACACAATGTGCTGAAAGGGCCACATTTGACCCGTCTGTGCGTGCGTGTGTGTGCGCTTTACACAAACCAGGTAACTGAGAGCCGCCCCGACCAATGAGTTCCTTTCCATTCCTCAAATAAAGCCCTCGAGTGATCCCGTCGAACGGCGCCGTCTGGGCTTTGAAATGGGAGATGGGTGCAGATCAGGACGGCTAACGCGCCCGACGAGAGACACAAAACACGTGAAACATCCGAAAAGAGAGACGCTACTCTCAGCACGTCCGCCCCACAAGCGCCCTTTACGCCTCCTCCATGCGTCGTCTCCACGCTGCACAAAACCCCAGAGTGTCCTTCCCATAAACACACACACACACACACACACCCCCAGCTGGTGGACAGGATGTGGATGCGTTGAGCCCGGTGAAGTCGGGCATAATGTGTCTAACAGAAAGCGTCTCAGATCTGTCAGGAGCCGCCGGGAAGCCGCCATCCGCTAACACAGATGACAAATGTCCACTGAGCATTTCCCATTCCACTACTGTCAGCGAGGACTAGCACCTCCGGTGTGTGTGTGTGTGTGTGTGTGCGCTCGTAAAATGACTCAGCGCCACTGCGCAGGCAAATAAACGGCCGTGTTTATTTTCCCTGCTCTGAACAGACAGCAGCGTGCGGCGGCTTTGTCGGGAAACGGCGGACGACCGGATGCTTTAAAACGCCGGTCGGTTTGAACACGCGTGTGCTCGGCGGCAGCTGCGATGGCCACGAGCTAATAACAGGACGGCGGCCTCGGCGTGCGAGCACATAATGGACGAGTAAATGATGCTCTCGTCTGCGTTCAAGAGACGCTTTGCTGAGCATGTTTGCGACTGTGTTTCAGCCTGGAGGATGGATGGGGGGGGGAAGAGGAGGGGGGGCGCTGACTGCTGCCCTGAGCAACTACTGACAGGTGCGATGTGTTCTCCACTAAGGGTTTTTTTGTCATCATGACTTCATCCAAAAAAGGAAATGCAACTTTCTTCCCTTCATTAAATACAAGAGTCATTCATTCGTATGAATGACGCTGCATAATGACACGCAACTGACCCCCCCCCCCCCGTGATATAGGGCGACGCTTATTCATTCATCTCTCCTGAGACATCTGAAACAGAAGATGGTCCCTTTGCACCGACGGCGTGACGTTTGCCTGCTCTACATGATTCACTCATGCGACGCGTAGTGGACGTGTCCAACTGGCTGCACCCATCAGGACCGAGCGCTCGGGGACGACAAAGGGACGCAGACGCGAAGGAGGTCGGGAGCTCGCTGAGGATCACTGATCCGATCCTCCAGTGACCTCCAGTCTCGTGTGAAACGTTTGAGCACCGGACCGGGACGCGATCCCCCTGTGTGTGTGTGTGTGCGTGTGCGTGTGCGTGTGTGTGTGTGTGTGGGAGACGGAGGCCCGGCTGCGTCTCGTCTTCGTCACAGCGAGCTCGGTTTCCTCTTGGAGGATGATTGTTGTGACACAACGTCGTCGTCTTAAAAAAAAGATTAACCTTCCCTTAACGGGAGCAAGGTGACGGAACGTTTCCTTTTTGAACTCGACGCTCGGAAAGAGAGAAGCACTAAATTAAAAGCGATGGGTCGTGTGCCGTTCGGAATGTGAATGAACGGTAAAATAGTAAAGTTAAACGTTCATATCGCTGCACAGCCTCAAAGCATTTTTATCCTTTGATCATTTTATACTCCCACCACGTAATGATAGCATCATTTGTTCGGGGAAATTCTTAATGAGCGCTGAAGGCGGAGACCAAAAAAAAAAAAAGAAGAAATTACCAAAGACATTACCGGGGTGGAAAGCGTAAGAATCCCCTGAATGAGCTGATAACTGACAGCGTCCGGATGTGAGGTAATGGCCATATGCATTTGGAAAGGTGACTACAAAGGGCCATTGTTATTTCTGATGAGTGGACAGCAGTCCAAGCTGGAGCCTTTTTCCTTCATCATTAACCGGCCCTTTCAGCTTTTACATCCCCCCCCCCCCGCTTTCCCAGGAGCCAATTAATCAGCAAAAGTCACCTGGCGAGATGGGACCCTTTGTGAAGGATGCTCGAGCGCGGCGTAATGGGGCACCGATTCAGGAAGGACGGGTGTCGTCACAAAGGAGACGGCACGTGGGACGCCTCCTGCTAATGGGCTTCAGCTCTCAGAGGTCAGAGGTTGTTTGTTACGTTCATCATGGGACGCGTCTCTGTGTTCAGAGGAGCATTACGGTTTGCATGAGTTGTTCTAGAGCCACAGTCTTTGGACGAGGTTCCTAAACCTGGTGTTTAACGGCTACCGGTGCTAAATGATCAGAGACGGAACCGATGGGGACCTTCAGAAGGTCCATCTGGAGTGCTTCTGGGGGTGAAGCGGTCCGGCCATGAATAGCGAACCACGGTAGTGGACTTGTTGGCGTCTCCTTCCGTCCGTGACGCGTGCAGAAAGCCGCAGTGATCCAAGGGAGCCGACGCGGCTCCCCGCCTTCGTTCCGGCGCTCCTGCGTCTCGCGGCGAAAAACCCATTATCAACGCTCAGATGCTCACAACGTCTCCGAGCGACGTCCGGGCCCCCGTTCGTTTCCCCGGCGCGATCGCCATGTTTGTGACAGCGGAGCCCAGAGAGAAAATTGCATATTATTTACTCACCGCCTTCAATATGCCACTTTTCCACTCTATAACCTGCAGCTTACAACCCACAGCGCACGCACACACACACACACACACACACACACACACACACACACACACACACACACACATGCACACACACTTATGCAAATGCACAGAAACTTCCAGCCGACCGCGTGTCTTTATTCATTGATTTCCATCCTGGCGGCCGTGCGAACAACCAGTGAACACATCCGTGTGAAAGCCTCAGCGCCGATGGATTTCACCGTCCTGCTACGTATCACCAGATAAACGCTGAACTTGTGCTTGTGTCATAGAAGGGGGGAGGGGGGGGGGGGGGGGGGGGGGGGGGCGAGGGGGGGGTTGATTGGGGAGGTGTTGAGCGAGCAATCCAGCTGGTGACGGAGCTAAAAACCTCAACTCAATTTTTAAACAGCTATAAAAGAATCAGGAGCTTAAGATTGACGGTTTTGTGACTGAATCCATAAACCCTCCATGCTGGTCCCCCCCCTGGTCCCCCCCCCCTGGTCCCCGGGGCTTTTACCTGCACTCTGGCGTCGGGGTCCTGTTTGATCCACTTGATGACCGTCTCGTACACCAGCTCCTCCGCCTTGGTGTTCAGGCTGTCGTTGGCCAGGTAGGCCACCAGGTCCGCCTTGGACACGCTCAGGATCTCCTCCTGTCCCGCCACCTGGGGGGGTCGGGAGAGACGCCTGAGAAACGGGTCCTTCATGGTTCATGGTTACCTACAAAGGGACGTCTGTGTGTGCGTTTTCTTTGTTCTGATGAGGAATTAAAGATGGAGGCGAGGGCAGCGCAGCAACATTATTCTCAATAATAAAACATTTCTACCCTTCGTGAATCTCCTCCGTTTGTTAAGCTCCCTGAATTCCATTTGTGCTGTAGGTTATTGAAAAGCTGCAGCAGTGTAATTATCCAACATCCTCTGTGGTTGAAGTCCAAGAACAGGATGAAGCCATTCATTGATATTACCATGATTTAAATTTGATTCCCCTTTTTGCTGAAAGCTCCCGTGTGACTGCGGACAAGTTGAATCTCCACCCACCTCGGGGAAGTTCTGCAGCGCGAACGCCTTGGCCATGTTGTGGAGCTCGGTGCACGTCATGGCCTCGGCCATGGCCAGGACGCCCAGGCAGTTCGCCGCCGTCAGCTGCTTCTCTGGAGGTCGAACGGGAACGGAACTTCATTCAGACATCCATAAAGAGATCACAGAGGGGGGGGGCAAAGACCCCGTCGGAGTGCACATCTGCCCCAGACCGAGGGACAACAAGTGCAGTAACTGCTCTAGACATCTCTAGAGTCTACCGCGTGCAGCGCCCTCATGGCTGCGATGAAGTGGCGTTTCTGTAACACACACAGCTATTTATCACACGAGAGGGAAGAGGGTTTGGCAGCGTCGCCTGTGGATCATCTGGGTCAGTGGGACCAGAGACTCGGGCCTCTAACGGAGCCAGCAAAAGGTCGCCCGACATCTGGACCAGGTCGCATCTAAAACGCCAGCGGCGCGCTGCGGAAGAGGCGCCGTTCTAGTCGTGTGCTCGCGCGCTCAGCGTTAAGTGAAGCGGATCGATGTGTTGCTCACAAAAAGGCCCCGAGCCCGTTTGGCCGGAACTCGAGTCGCTGGGTTCACTGGGAAACTTTCGGGTTAAACGCCAGCGTGTATTACTCACAGTGAGTGAGTGTTTTCTGTTTTTTATTTGCCTGAATGTAAAAGTTGCGTGGATTAAAGTGTGGTAAGTAGGTCGTAGGCGTTTCTGGTTCCTTCGCAGCGCGTTTGTTACAAACCTCAATAACATCTGACACCGTATCAATTCCTCTTTGCCCGCGGTGACGCGCCCGCATTTCCTCCCCTGCCGACGCGCTGAAATGCCATGAATCTTGTCGACGGAGGATGGATTGACGTCCCGCAGGAAATGAAGTTTACAAATGGCTTCCTTGTCCCCCCCCCCCCCCCCCTCGCCCCCAACCTTTTTTTTTTTGGCCCAACTGGAGAAAAACAAATCAATAGTGCGAGCTGCCGGTTCTGCTTTACCTTTCTTTCCCCTCCGGTGACCTTTCTGCTAACACGCACCCCCCGCCCGACACTACCGACACCCGGAGCAGTTTGCAGAATGCAAAGCCTGACATTTGCAGCTTTCGGGTTGGTCACCCGCTAAAATCCGGAACACGCCGTTTGTGTTCCACGTGACCCCCCCCTCGCCCCTCGAGGCTCCTGGCAGCCCCCCGAACCCTCCGCACCTCGTCCAACTATCAACAAGCCTTCGCCGTTTCTTCCCCCGACGTCCTCTCGTTGTCCCGGCCAGAGGATTTGACATTTTACAGTAAGTGACAATTGTTCCCTGACCTTTTTATGAATGAGCCCCCCCTTGCCCCCCCCCGCTTGGTCACTCGCCCACTGGGAGAAGATCAGAGGGCAGCTGAGAGCGTCGAAAAACGCGGCATAAAGAGGAGCGCGACGTGCCGGAGGCGGGTCTGCTGCGTAGAGGCCGTTGGCGGAGCGGGAAAGGTCGCATCTGACGCGTTAAGCATGCACACTGACGCTAACATTAACACACACACACACACACACACACACAGCTGTCCCTACCGAGGAAGGACACGCAGACTTTGCAGAAGGTGTTGAACTGGAACTTGTTGGCGGCCTCCAGCAGCGTCTTGGCGTTGGCCGAGTCGATGACCAGCGACCCCGTGTAGACGAACTCCAGCAGCTGCTCCAGCACGTCGGCGCCGATGTTGCTCATCGTCAGCTCCAGCGTCTCCCCGCTCCTCGTCTCCCCCGACGACCTGATCGACCAATCACGGCAGAGGGAAGAAAAATAAGAAAATAAAATAGAGAAAAAGAGATAAAGACATACGACGACACCCCCCAGAAAGCACACCCAGGCCAGTACGGGGGGGGGGGAATAAGAATCGTTACACAAGACAACTTAAAGTGGGAAACAGAACTTTTAGCTGCGTTTTACTCTCCTATGGAACTAGCAGGTCTAAAACTAGTTCGCCGCATCTGAAACAAAACGTTCGTCTCTGAACAAACATTAGGCGAACGCCGTCGGCTCGCCGTGCTCGCCCCCCCCCCCCCCCGCGTGCGTGCACGCCATGCACGTGTGAGCCGACCCGGACGCGAGTGAGGCAGGGAGAGAGAGAGCGTGGCGACGCAGTGTGAAGTGAGCCGGGGAAAGTGCTCGGAGGAGTAAATCAGATAGAACATGATACACACACCCACCCCCCCCCCCCCCTTTTTGGTGAAGTGTGCAAAGTGGAGAGCCGGGCCACGCTCGCATGCGGAATGCCCCCCCCCCGCCTTGCCCCCCTCCCCGGAGAGGTAAGTAACACCTCGCCTCCCATGTTTAACGTCCCGCGGGAAAACAATAATCCACTCAAGGGCGGAGTAAATGGAGTTAGAGGCCTGCAGAGCGGATGCCCCCACTGCGGCGCCGCTCGCTCTGCGGCTACGGGCGTCAACAATATGAAAAGCAGCCCGCATGAAGATGGATGGAGGCTCTCTGCGGCCGTCACTCACGCCGATGACGCTCTGTCTCTTTCTTTCTCTGCGTTTGCGTCTTTTTGTGTGTGTGTGTGTGTGTGTGTCTGTCGGGAGCCAGACACAAAGTCAGCGTTTAGTGTTTAGACGCGGACGGCAAAAACAAACAGGATGAGACGGGTGGACCGAAACGGTTAGAGTGAAGATGAAGGGTTGCCGCGGACGCAGGATGAGGAGGAAGTAAAAAGGGGAGGGAGGGAGGGAGGAAGGGAGGCAGGGCGAGACGGTCCTTTCCAACAGGGAGCCAGCAGCCATCCTTCCGAGGGAGGGGTCGGGTTGTTCCATGACTGTGCCTTGGGTCTTTTAAATAAGAAATGTCACCGCCCCCCCCGCCCCCGAAAAACAAATCCACCATCACACCTAAACAGGCTCTGTCCCCGCTGCAATAAGCGTCAGTAGCCTGTAGTGCATGAACTGAGACATTAGTCGCACTCAGGAGGGCAGAAATAAAATAAAAGACAATGGCGTGTGTTTCTGGATGGACATTGGCTGGAAAAACCAAGGATGTTACTCTTTTTCCTCCTGCAAAGCAAAAAGCCACATGGTGTTATTGCCCCTCGTCCTGCAGCGGGGGGGCAGGTGGTGAGAGAGAGAAGGGGGGTGCCGCTCGGGGGTTAAAGTGATGGAGGGAGGAAAAGAGGGGGGGGGCAGCTAAAAATAAAAAAGAAGAGCATGCTCATCAACCTGCTCAATTAGTGCGACGGGAAGCAGCTCGAGTGGCGGTTTGTTTTTGTCTGCGCTCTTCTGTTATGGAAATGACTTTTCTGCAGCTTGTAAAGGAGGTGGATATTTACGCCGCGTCTGATTGCAGACTTGAATTTAAATAGTGAGAGAGCGGGAAGGCAGGGAGGACAGGAGAGCCAGAGGGGGAGAGATAAGAGGAGGGGGGGGGGTCGAGGCACACTCAGGCAAAGAAATTTGTTTGTGAAAAACGCACCACTTATTGAGGACGAAGTCTTAAAATCAGCAGAGACTTTCAAAACGGTGGTGAGCTGAGGCAGCGGGGAAAGACACACACAAGCACACACACACACGCACACACTTTCTATTACGTCCTTTCAACCTACAAAAAAACACCCCTCGTTTTTCCAGGGAACACACTTAGCTTGGTCCTACAAGAGCATCTATTCTGTTGAGTTGAAAAGAGACGTAAAGAAAACGTAAAGAAAGAAATCCATCTCTACTCCCCTCACCCGTAAACGATCGAAGTCAATGGCAATATTAGGGGTGCGGCTTAAAGGCTTACGTCTAAAAAGGGGCGTTGTTCATGCTCATAATCATTTTACAATTCCCTCACTCACACAGAGAAATAACACAGTAAGGCGACATGAAAGAAGGGAAATGTAGAATAAAATACAGCACAGACAAGTTGCTGCACGGCTCCCATTGTCAACAGGAAGAAGGAAAAATGAAGTGCAGTGTTCACACAGCTACAGTACCGGGCTTTAACACAGCTCATAGTCATAACACTGTACGACTCACGAGGATATGGAACTCATGGGCCGACGGGGGACAGGATGGGGGGGGGGGGCGGCGAACGACATGGAAGCATGTGTCCCGACGCCTCGAAGAATCCGGAGTTTTTTCACTGAGATGCAGCGGCCATAAATTAAATGCCTGCGGAGCAGACTTATTGGAAAACCCTGAGGGGTAAAATGGAATCGCCGCAGATCCGCCTCCCTCCTCTGTGCACCGGCCCTTTAACGGCCGGGGTAATAGCTTTTCGGGTGTGTTGGGAGGGGAGGTTTGGTGTACTGGAGCGGCGTTGCATCCTTCAGGTATCAGAGCCCAAGATGGCGGGATGAGTGCACCCGATTGTGTGTGTGTGTGTGTGTGTGTGTGTGTGTGTGTGTGTGCCCTCGCTGACCCTCCGGTATCGAATGTCGTCATGACTTTCTGTCCACTTCTCTTCACCCGCCGCTCTCATTTCCATAAAGCCGGCGTCCCGACTGCATAAATGCAGATTCAGGATTAGTCCAACGAATTCATTAGACATTCTAGCGTGACAACAACAATCGAACAATGAGCGTTAGTTTTCATTCGTCAATTAATTGTAAAACTGTCTCTATTAAGCGGTTGGGAGGAGTTGGGCGGCGTGGGGACGCGCCGGAGACGATCGGGCTTCGTCCCGGAAAGGAAGAGGACAGACGAGACAATCTGACAGTTTGCTTCTTTGCAAAGACGGACTTCAGTCTCTCATGAAGCGTCTCTGCCGTTGTCACAGTCAAAGGGAAACTCAGCTCGCTCGCTCTCTCTGGTCTGCCGGCTGATCAGCAGCTCTCAGCTCCGTGACGAGCAAAGCCCCCCCCGAGGCATTCGGAGCGGCCGCTGTGCGCGCTTGCCTTTGCTCCTCGCCGCTTCATCTCAAGCCGTGCGAGCGAGAACACCACACACACACACACACACACACACACACACACACACACACACACACACACACACACACACGCCTCCACAGCGACTCTCAATCAAGCAGAAAACACCTGCAAGGATTTGAAGTAAGAATGAGGACATTTGGGAATCGTGGTATTCCTTAAAACAAGGCAGATGAAATTCCTGACACACACCTGGAGACACTAAAAAAGGTCCGCAGCTGACACACACACACACACACACACACACACACAAGTATGCAGACAGGCACTCACGGAAACAAAAAAACATGGCGGATGAAGGGCAGAGCACCGGGGGAATACTTAGATGCACATCAAATGAATACATTAGTGAAAAGGTGGCTTCCATTTGTGACGCTGAAGCTTTTTTTTCTCAATACTCTTAACAAGAGTTATTAGCATATGAAAGAGCTGTTTGGCAGCGTTAGCTCAGGAATCCCGGTGCCCAGGGAAGGAGTTACCACCCAGCGTGTACGACGTGTGATTCTTTTGGTTTTTTTGGCCCCTTTGGTGAGTTTTAAAACGTCCCCCAGTCATGGAACATTTCGCGCTGCTCGTTAAAATGGAAATGCGGTTAAATCGCCCTACATGGGGAGGAAAGGTAATGACGAGGGTTGACCTTTTTCTCTCTGGTTTTTCAGATACATTCATTTAGAGCGGCAAGAAGGAAGGAATGGCTGCTGGCCCTGTGTTAGGAACCAAAGTCTTCACACACCTGCAAGAGAGAGAGGGGAAGGGAAAGAATAAAAAAATAAATAAAAAAAAAAAGAACGGAAAGGACAAGCGACACAAATGCGCCCTACGAAGAGAACAGATTGGATCAACAGCTGGTGGGAGGGAAAAAGCGAAGGCAAACCTTTTCACCAGGTCCTTGAAATACAAGCTGCAGGAAGCTAGAACATTTTGGTGGACTTCAAACTCTTTGCCTTCAACAATAATTTTCAGGTCTGTAAACTCTTTCGCTCTGCGCTGCTGGTTCAACTCCTTCAACATCTCTGTAGAACAAGAAAAAGAGACAGACAGGGCCACATGTGGGTTTAGTGCTTCCTCTCCTCCACACACGAGCAATAGCATAGCATCCAGAAACAACAGCACAAAAATGTGGAAAAGTGCAGCGAACACAATATTGCTGGTTTTTAGAAACGACGTGGTCGTGCGACGGAGAAGACGTGAAGTGCGGACTTGATTAAACATTTCAGAAGAGGCGTAATGAGATGCGTATGTGGGCAGAGAATGAGGAAAGACATCGTTAGATCTCGTTTTCTACACCGTGCAGAGGAATATGCAGTGGACATTATACGACAGACAACTTGGAATGAGATTAGGACACTCGGATCGTTGTGTTTCTACTGTACTCGCGCTACAACTTCTGCTGAACGCGATTAAACGAGCGACGTGGGCTGAAGACAGAGACGCTGTCGATGCATTATTCATTTTAAAGTAACATCCTTTGGCTTCTCACACGTACTCATAAGTTGACCTTCAAATGTCGTTCAGTGAGAAAAAACAACTCTCCAAAATCTCCAAAATCCAACAGCCCCCTTTTCTCTCCCTTTCAGACCCCCCTCCCTCCCCCAAAGAAAACGGAAAATAAAAAAGACCAAACACTGTGTGGAAAGACGCTCTGAGCGCTGTGGGAACGCTGTGGGAACGCTGTGGGAACGCTGTGGGAACGCTGTGGGAACGCTGTGGGAACGCTGCGAGTGTCCATGCCGCCGTCTCGGCAGTGGCTGCAGGCCAGCCGGCAGAGGACGTGTCTCTCTGCCGTTGTGTGAAGACGCACAAACATCAGATGCATCATGATGAGAAAGGTGAGGAAAAGGTGGTGAATCCTCGTTCTGATCAGCGGGGGAGGGGGGTGGGGGGGGGGGGTTTCGTCTGAATGCTGTTTGTCGGCTCTTTTGTTGTCGCATTTATTGTTGGAAACGGACCACACGGGCCGTTGTGTCGGCGACGCCGAGCTGAAATAAAAGGAGTTTGTGTTCATCATCCTGGAGGTAAAGACTCCAAGCGGGGATTTAATTAACCCCGGGCTGACACTCGCCCCCCCCCTTTGTGGCTGGAAGATCCGCTCATTTAGCGGCTTCCATTCTCCTCGCTGACACTGGGGGCTCAGCGCTGGATTCACTCAGCCGCCGAAATTATACAGCATAAAGACACGTGACAAAAAAGGTGCTACTCGGGTGCGAGATTTGATTTGATGCGCCGCATCCTTCAGAGCCATCGCATCGGGGATTTAATGGACAGAGAGAAAATGACCGGCTGAATACCAATTAGGGAGCTTTTTTTTATCAATACGTCTGCTGTAAATTGGCTGGATGCAAAGCTGCAGGTTTGGAGCGAGCTGCGCACACACACACACACACACACACACACACACACACACACACACACACACACACACACACACACACACACACACACACACACACACACACACACACACACAGAGAGGTTGGCATTTCTCCTCGTCTTCCATCCGTCTCTCTCCACATTCCACTCCGCTGCTGCTGTCAGTCGGCCGGTTATCTGATTCCTGCGTGGCGACGCACTGAGAGCAGTGAATGCATGCGGGTTCGGAGGGTTTGCAGTTTGCATTAGCGAACCTCCAGCGGCCGATATGGCTCTCACCTCCAATCAGCCACATACCACCCATCCGCCCCGAGAATAGAGAGGGAGGGTGGGAGGCGGGAGGAACGGGCAGGACGGGCGGGGGGGAGAGAGACTCCACTTGTCAGCGAACAATGGCCGCCCTCCCTCGCACACCTGAATGCCCGACGCAGGAGCTCAGTAGGGCTTCTTGGGGGGTGGGTCACCGGAACAACCCATCAACGCCGGGTACCGTGAAACCGCACGCGGCGTCCCCATTCTCTGGGTTTGGAATGGAGCGCGTGGGGGAGGCATGGGAGGGAGGGGGGCAAACGTCTCAATACTGTTACAGAAAGAAAAGAATATCTAGAAGGAGCCTCTGCATCAAGCGGACCAAACAGCGGTGAGGTCTTTTGTTCTTTGTGTGGGGGGGTCGAGGGGGGGGGCAGCTCAGATCCTGCAGGATATCACGGACTGCGCTGATGGAACGTGCAGGCGTTGCTTCTTGCCCTCAAGTCCTTCAAAACAACAACAACAACAACAACGGGACCCCGTGCTGGTTCTTCATGATTGGTTGACACGCTGCACGGAGGGGGGGTGGGACGGGGGGGGTTAAAAAAACACAAAAAATTGCTGCTCAGCCTAGTAACACCACTGTCAAACATCTCAGAGCGCTGCGGCCAATGACGCCTGACGAGGCGCCCGACGAACCTATCAGCACGCACCGCGCCCCCCCGCCCCATTGCAAGGTGCCACGAGTCGCTCGACGAGCCGCGATAGGCCGCTGTTAAAAGGCCGAGGAATGGCGCCATTGGTTGCTGAACTTGCAGCCATTTTGGGGTTCTACATGCATGTTGCAGGCGCCGCAGCGGAGCCGCCATTTTGTGAGCACATGAAGGATCTGAACGTTCAGCTCACTTGGTTTTCTGCGCTCGGAAAGACTCGGAAACAGTGCAAACTATAAATGTTTCAGGTGTTCCGCTCTCAAATTTAATTTTCCGCATCGACTTGAATTGTCTTCGTTCTCTATGAATAATGTGGAAGAAATGTTTGGTAAAAACGCCAAATGAAATGTAAAAACCATTTAAATACAAATATAAATCTTTTATATATTATTATTTATTTTTTTCGCGGTTAATCTTGTGTTCCTACGACACCGGTGAGTGCGTAATCGCTCGCGTGTCTATTCACTCGGACACAATTGTAAGTTACGCAGCAGAGCGACGACCTCACCGACCTTTTCCTTCTCACTTACACTTTAAGAATCGATGTGCATCGACAGCCGCGTTTTAATTACCCAGAACAAACCATGCTAGCTGATCAATAGCGCAGTGTGCACTCCGCCAGGAGGAAAATAAAACCGTAAAAAAAGTCTTCAAAATAATTAAATGACCTAATTATTTGATTTTAATTTGGTTAAAAGATTATTGTTCATTAATAGATTTGTTTATCTTTGCTCACCCGGTCACAATTTATAAGAAATTCTAAAATTAAAATAAAAATTAAATACATCCGACGTACGAATTATATTATTGCAATGTTTTTTTATTTCACGACGTGTTTATAATAACGTAAAAAAGCTTCATTATTGCCAAGAAATAAGATTTGTTTTTAGAATTGCTTTATTTAAATTAAGCAATTTGCTAAAACAGCTACACCAGTTTAAAAACAATCTGGTCAAAATGTACCATTCAAGTAAGAGACCATAATTCCTTTAAACAAAATCTACTATAAATTTCACATTTAGCCTAAAAAAGAAACAAGACAAAACATCTTTGCAGAAGACGGTTCTGGTGGAAAGAGGCTTCCTCCTGCAAACGTCTTTCCATAACTAGAAGACCTTTGAGGATGTTCATGTCACAAATGAACAGAATAAGAAGAGCCGGCGTGAATTCTACCCGACGTCCACAAAAGAATTCCTTCAGGATGTCACAGTCTTCCCAGAAAGAGCCTTGAACCCCACAGAGGAACCAGGCTCAACGAACCGCATATTAATACATATTAATTATGGTTTTTGCTCGTTATGGACAGAGGAATCGAACATAAGCGTGATTCTTAGTTTTCTAAACCAGCCAATGATTCCGTGAAGCCTTTACAAATAGTCTCGACTCGTCGAAAGAACTTTAACATTTTTCTTTCAATAAAAAGCTAAAACCTTTTTAAAGTCAAGACCCCAGATTGAGGATTTTTTGTGAGAGAAAGTTTTAAATGAGTCAAATAAAACTCACAGAAAAAGCCAAGAACAGAACATTTTGTTTAAGAACTAAGAAGGCAAAATATTTATTGTGGCATATTTATATACAACATTCTAAATGCTGCCATTTTATAACATCATTTCTTTCTGAGTTGTCTGTTTAAGCAACGTCATGAAAAACAAGGATTTGTTATTATAAAATCATTTAAGCAATCAAATTATTTAAACAATTTTATATGTATGTGTCAGGTTTGAACTGACATTGAAATAGCTTGAAATACACTCAGTTTTGTACGAAAAAAAAAAAAAAAAATTTTGAATTATTTGATATACGTTTTTTTGTTTAAATATGAATTAATTAAGTTATACATCACAAAATAGGTCATTTTGTTTCTCTAAAAGAATATTTAAAGCTCAAATCTCAAATTTTTCAAACAAATTTTGGGGATTCAGTCCACTTGAAAAATCACAAGTTTCATCACAAAAAAGGCCACATTACCACCACCACCATCTCCAGCGCTGGTGAGAAGTAAATAAACCCTGCCGGCCTTTCACAGACTCTCATCTGGATCCTGGATCCCTCCCCCCGTCGCCCCCCCCCCCCCCCCCAGATAAAAGCCTGCAGAACCGCGGCCTGTTCTCCCTCAATCATCCCAGACGTACCTCCAACAATCACCGCCTCATTCATTCCTGGAGACGCTCCTCGGCTCGGAGACCCTGCCGACCCGTCGAGCCGCTCGCCGTCCTGATTCCAGCCGGCGAGAGAATAGTCCGTGATGAGGACCGTTCACCCCCCCCCGCCTCACCCCTCCCCTCACCTCCCGCGCCCCCCCTGCTGGTCGTCGGCCGGGCCTGAACTAAGCCGCCACTGTGACATCTAAAAGGAGTGTATGTGGGAGGGAGGGGGGCAGAGAGGGGGGAGGAACTGGGCCTTTATTGCCCTCCTCCAATAGACTACATAGAATCAGACGCGGCTGCTCATGAAGGAGGAGCAGGAGGAGCAGGAGGAGAGATTTACCGATGCTTCCAGAACCAACAGCATTGGAGAGAGGCGAGGGAGGTTGCTCTGGAAACGGACCCGTCCCCGCTGACGCTACTTCAGTGCGAAGCGTTAGAACGAGGCTCTCGTCCCGGTCGGGTAGCAGGTTCGTCCGCTCGCTCAGAAAAACGTGGCTGTTTTGTCTGCTGAGAACCAAGCGGCTCAAGAAATCAAGACCTCGATGGAAGCGCTGAAGTGTGAGAGCTAGTTGCAGTGTGGATATGCACGCATTCTGCATTTTCCTCAGGGGGCATTTGTTGCAACGCTGCTGCTGTCAAAACAGATTGAATAGCTTGAAAAAAAAAAAACGAAAAAAAGTGAATGCATTTTGCAATCACTTCTCTGCATTATTGGAATTCATAGCGTTATTGGGCTGAAATATTTCTGTTCTCTTCCCTCTCCTGCTCAACAGGAATAACTCCGGAAGAATAACTGGGACATGACTCCTGTTCCAAATAATTCATGGGGGAAATGTGGGAGTTTCTTCCAGCTGAAGAAACGAACAAAACCAAAAGTTGCGTCGCTGCTTTTCACCTCCAATTAAAATGTTGCGCGAGAATCCGAAGCCTGGAAAAGTCTGAACCATGGGAACGGTTCTTCACGAAGGGGTCTCAATTAGGAGGTGGAGACGCCCGGAAGACTCAACTGCTACAGACTCGCATCCAGGCGCCACAGGGGGTCTTTGAGGGGAAGGGGAGGAGGGGCAACATAGAGGTGAAACCTGATCAAATAGAGATGCAGCACAGCAGCGCGTGTCAAATACAGCAATTCCTTCCTCAGCACGCTACCGTACACGAATGAATCAGAATCTCCCCGAAATGCCACATTTAGAAATAAAGACGAGAGGAAGGAGGAGGGGCCGACAGCTCCACCGCCGCTCGACCACGCAGCCTGGCCCCGCCTCTCAGACGACGGCGACGCTCACGCAGGGTCAAAGGAACCACAGAGGCATAAACCACATGCAGGCACAATGACGTGTGTGTGTGTGTGTGTGTGTGTCTGACATGTCATTAGCAGCACGGCACTCCTCCTTGGCTGTTTTCAAACCTGCTCAATACGTGAAAGCCAATATGTCGGCAGGCATATTAGCAGGCAGCACGTCTTCCTCCCCATCCAAAGCCATCAGGGAACCCCCCCCCCCCCCCCCCCCCTCCCCACATGGACAAAGTAGTCTGTTTATTCATAAAGCACATTTCAGCAAAAACAAAATAGTTTAAAAATACTTCTTAAAATGGGGAAACCTGCAAGGTGCTTTTTTTTTAGAGAAGGTGACGCGTGAGGTGCTTCAATTAAAATATATATATATATATTTTTTAAAACGTGTTTAATGACAGCGAAACTAAACGAGCTGAAAAATTCAGTCCAGAAAAAAAAGCATCAACGTGGTTAAGATCGTTTCTGAGAATGTTAAAATAAACCGGCGGGTGACTTTGCCGTGAATGTCGGATCACAGAGTGGGACTCGTGTCAACAATCACAACACGCCTCTGCGTGTGTGGAGAAAAAGGTGAGGCGGCATCAACGAATGAAAGTTGCCCAAAAAAAAAAAAAAAAAATTGAGTCAGCGGGGCCGAGAGGACTAATGAGATGTGCTGAACACTGAATTAAATAATAATTACCAACTAATTACTTCCATTAATTGCTCAGATGGCAAGTGGCAGAAATCCTCTGCTTTTCTGGCTGCGAGCACACGCTGCTCCGATTGGTCGATTCAGAGCCAATCACACAACGGACTCAGTCATAATTGATACATTTTCCATCATCTTATGAATAAGCAAAGTGGCGTTTGATTTGTTTACACTCACTTTATATGGAAATTCCAATTCCTTACTAGAGTAGTTATTTGCTAAATCTTAACTTTTGGGGACGGAGGTGAAATTATTACTGTGTGCTTTAAAATGAAATAAAAGCGCTTTGTACTCAGGACGAGCTCAAGCCTTGAACTCAAGGATTGTCTTATTTGTTGCAGTCGGCAGAAAGGCAACATGAAAAAAACAGATGAGTTTTTGTTTTAGTTTTTAAACATGTGAAACATGTGTGTGTGAGGGAGAGCAGCAACGCCCCCCTCCCCCGCCCCCTCCCCCCTCCATGTCGGCCATGTTTACGATGAGTCTTGTTTGCGTACATTCCTGGCGAGCTTCGCCTCGGCTCTTTTTTTTCTGCATTCGTTTTATTAATTATCCTTTATAGGCAAAGATGCTTCAAGAGAAGCGACTAATAATCGGCATCAAGGTCTAGAGAGAGCAGGCAGGGGGAGCGGGGGGGGGCAAGTACGGGGAGAAAGAATTTGCTGAAGATGAGCGGAGGCGCTATGGGGGGGAGGGAGGGGGGGGGCTGCACTGCATCCGTGATTCCATCCAGGAGCTGTCGGCTCCCCGCGGCTCCGAGCTTTATCTCGAAACCCCGGCGATTGACTTTGTGTGTGGAGGACGGGGGGGGGGGGGGGGGGGGGGGGGAGGGGGTTGCTTTAAAATATGATAACGAGGGAGAGGGAAGGGAAGGACCTCCTCTCGTGACGCACACCCCTCATCCTCCCTCCCTCCCTCCCTCCCGGGAGCCGGAAGCTAGAAACACTTTGACCGCTCAACGAGAGCAAAGTTACAGAGCCGCCGTCGGGTTCTTGCATCTCTGCAGTGAGACATGTGGGCCCTCGTGTGCTATGAGAGACCGTTTCAGAGCATTACACACGCACACACACACACACGCACACACACACACGCACGCACAGTGATTGGAATAAATTTCCACCTCATCAATAATTTGCAACAATACGGAGCTGGTTTGAATTCCTATTTTTGAGCAGCCGAGAGTCAAAGCAGCGCTGTGAGAGATGAGAAGACAAAACTCCCCTCAAAAAAACATGTATTTCACATTCAAAGTTAAGCCTGTTTTGAAATCATAATAACCCCCGAGTTCTGCTTTAGCTAATCCTGACGCGGATAGCTGCAAGATAATCGCCCGGCACAACACCGCAGTGGCTTTAATTAATTTACCGCTCGGCAGACGAGTCAGCATATTGGAAATTAAAATAAAAGAGCAACAACAACAACAACGCTGCAACTCTTACAGCACGCTGCGTGCTGCATTAGTCTCTGCAAAAGGCCTCCTTTGGCCTCATTTACAGGGAGGATGTGGTGCAGATCGTCGGCACTCTATCAAGGAGAGAAAGGAGAGGCTTTAATTAATGTGCTCGCCAGGATTAATGGCCTCAGTGTGGCTCCCACAAACCGGCTGTCATGCTGCTGCTGCATTGTCTCCCTGTGGCAGCGTCACTGACATAACCGATAATGCTCCCTGCTTTGTAATAACCGCCCGCTGCTCCAGGCCAGATACATCGGAGCACGACGCGTCCAGAAAACACAACGTGTGCATGTAACCGACGAGCGGCAAGCAGCGACGGAGCGACCACGCAGCACGCTGACGTCACATGCGAGCGGACAGAGGTGCAGCTCTGTGGATCCGCTGTGTCTGAAACTTAACCAGAGTTTTAATCTAATACCTCTATATGATCAACATTAATAAACAAGACGATCGGCTATTTGTTTTTATATTTAGTTACTCAGCTGGAATATCTTAAGGTCACAGTTAAATTAGCACGTATCCATGCAAGAAAAAAGTTAATAACTGTTTGCTGACATTTATTTCCCTGAGGTCGTTTTTATTGACTGTATTGATTCATTTCCTCTGCCATAAGATTGCAATATAACTTTTAGTTTAAATAAAGTACGGCTTAACCAGTTTAAATTTAATTCAAACTGAGCGGATCCTCAAATAATTTGTGCTGCGGCGGCGAAGCGTGCCTTCCTAAATTCAATTCAATAAGAAGATAACCATACACAGGTTGCTAGGCAACGGGAGGGAAAGCTGATGACGCAAACAGGAAGTCCCGGCGGGTCGGGGCCCAGCTGCAGGGATGGACGAGGTAAAAACATGGATCTTAACTCGCCGGGGCATCTTAATTGCATCCCCCCCACAGGAGGGCTGATGCGAGCTGAATGGAGGATGAACTTCCTGGGCCATGAGACGATGCCCCCCCCCCGTCCCGCCGTCCATGCGCGTTGTGCACAACAGTGACGCGAGAAAAGAGGCGAGGCGGCCCGACCGATCCCCCTGTGACCTAAACGCAACCCTGCAGAGATTTCATCAGCGTCACAGTGTGCTGCGGGAATGCATAACGCCGCAGCAGACATCTCAGGCATGCCAAGCCGGGAGAAAAACAATACGAAAAACATCATTTGCCGCCTCCGAGTCGATAGACACGCGGCTACTCTCAGCATCTCCCCCGCGCTCCCTTTCTCCCCCTCATCTTCCTCCCTCTTCAGTGCCCCTTCCACAACGTCCGTCTCCCGCACATCTCGGCGGCGGGCGTTGCACAGGAAACGTATCCGTCGAAAGAGTTTGAACCGCACGTCGATTCAAAGCGGGGGGGGACGACCAGGTGAGCAGATCACATCTCTCGGTAGGTGACGCGGTTAAAGCTGCCCCCCAGCACATAAGCCGAGAGAGAGAGTTGTTGAGGCGCAGCAAAGATAAATTGCTCCCTTTTGAAGGCGACGCCAAATGGAGCACAGAGTCTGACTTGTGTCACTTTGGCTCGAAGGCCGACATCTGACGAAACACCCGCGCAGTCGCCCCCCAGACGCAGACGCTCGTCCGTACAGTAGCAGACGGATCAAAGGATTCGATTGTCGTCAAACCGCAACTATTTAAACGAGCACCTTCGCCTCCCACTTTCATTAAAGCAGGACATCGCGCAGTGGAGGAGGTTTGTTCTGTGGTGGAGAGAAAACCTTTTTCAGGGTGATCATTCCACAAAGTGCACCAAAAAGTGCTCAATTATTCCCAGGCAGAGTTTACCCTGCAGTTTGTGCGTGTGTGTGTGTGTGTGTGCGCTTGTTGTACACGAGGGGTTTGTGTCACACTTTAAAATGATGCATTTCTTGAGAATGAAACGAAGCTGTTCATGAGAGGCAAAAGACCAAGATTCACCACATGAACGTCTGACTTCATTTCCCGCGTGACCCTCCATCCGTGCCGGATCAGATCAGATCCTCACAAACTAGTTGGTCTTGGGTTCTTTTTTTTGTATTTACTCAACGTCTCCACAGATCTGGCGTCAGTATTCGTACTGATGTCCAATGTCAAGTAGGGATGATAAAACCGTACCAAAGAGAGCAGTTTGACCTTGGCAGAGGTCGGCCAAGGTACTCAAGTGGATCTCGTGTCTACAGAGTGTCACAGGGATCCTTTCCCCTCGCTGCCTCTGGAATACCAACGCGTTATCTCTGTCATAACATGAATCACGGCGACGCCGTTTGCAGACTTTTTACAGCCCCCCCCCCCTCCCTGTAAAGGGGGTCGGGGTTGATGGATCGCGACAGTGCATCCTAAAAAAGAAAAAAAAACAAGAAATAGAAATAGGTCTCACTCGATAGAAATTGGACCAAGCCGTCGAGCCCGTGTAATCATCCGCTTCAGATTCTACCTGCGTCCACACTCCAACGATTCGCAGCCCTTAAAATAAATTGCTTTTTCTTTTGTGATCTGCAGGTTCGTTCGGACACGTCGTATTCATCAAAATTAGTCAGGAGAAAGAAAACAATCTAAACAAAATTAAAAGCTTCATTAAATGTGAAAATTGGTCGGGGGGGATTGCGAACATCTGTTTTCGGGGGACCGAGCGCCATAAAAACTCCAAGGTCGACGCCGACACCGATTCACGGGCCGGGCGAGGGAGGGGGGGGGGCTTCCAAAAGGATCTCTGGAGTGCGGAGAGGGGGCCGTGGTGGGAAAAGAAACTGACACTTTCCACCAATTTTCGGTGCACAGCAGGAGCCTCACCTCCAGATTTGGGTTCCACATCTGGAAGAGAGACATTCAGGAGGAACCCGGCCGAGGCGTCCCGTGCTTACCTTTGGGATGTCCCGGGTCACTGAACTCGTACTTCCCACTCCCGACCGTCCGCAGCATTTGCAGCCCGTTGGAACCGTCCTGATTGTCTCCGCCTGTGTGCTGGCCATGCGCCGCCGCCACCACCGCCGCCACCGCCTGTCCGTTAGTCAGCGGCAAGGCGGGGTGCTGGATGAGGCCGCGGCGAGAGGTTAGTTGGCCGTTGCCCATCACGCTGTGCGGGTTGGGGTGAACCACGTGGTTGGCCTGGGCCGAGGTGTACGGAGGCTGGCCCGGCATGCTCAGCACCATGGACGGCGGCTGCTGCTGCTGCTGCTGGGCGGAGTGCGGCGTCAGCTGGAAGTGGGCCGTCATGAGCGGGTGCTGCTGCTGCAACGGGGGCCGGATGGACGGCGTTACTCCTATGATGGGCGACTGCGCGGTCACGCTGTGGCTGAAGGAGGGCGGCGGAGGGAGGCCGTAGGTGTGGGCCAGCAGGCTGGGCTGGCTCACCACCGCCGCCGCTGCAGCCCAGGTAGGACCTGGGGACAGAGACACAGAGACAGAAGAAAAAGATGACTCATCGGCATCCAAGGCTTTCAGCAGAATGGAGGCCGGCTCCGCTCGGCTCCTCTCCACGCCGCAGCGGCGGGACGACGCGCCGCTCAGCCTCGGGCCAAGTTGGCTTTTGTATTCAAAACCAAACGGGACCGTCGTCACAACCGGATCAAGGGACTGCGCGACAATGCTTTTTTTTTTTTTTTTCTTCTTCTGAATGCAAACACGCACATGTCTCAGTGAGCACGCCATCAATCCCAAGTCTGTTTTCACCCCGCACACTCGGAGCCAATCATCTGTGCGGCCTGAGGCGTTGGGCGCAGAGGGTGCAGCCACATTCCCTCCGTTCCCTTTGTCCCTCCGTCACACATTGGCTCCTGCTCCCTCATCTCCAGCACCTCCTGCCGCGGGCCGGGCTCCAGAAATAGCGCAGCACTCTGCCGAAGGGGCCAAAGGCCAGAGCGCGCAGCATGAGAGAAGCTGCGACAAAGTTCACATTATTCATTATAGTGGCCCTGCTGATGTGAAAGGGACGGCTGGGAGGGACGGGGAGACAAAGCGACGCTCCTCCATTTCTCTTAGCAGCGAAATGCCATTTGTTGAGTTCATCACGACCCCCAACATCGACTGACCGCCGAGGCAAACTGTCTTTGACGGACGCCTCGATTCATTCAAGGCGCGGTGGAGCGCGCAGAGGAAACGCCCCTCACAGCTGGAGAGACGCTGCACGCGCACAGATCAACATGCGACACTGCGCTCAGGCTCGAGTGGCACATGCGTCAGCGAGCCGCACGTGTGACATCTCACTCCGCTGCAAGTCTTCATTCACTGCCGCGCGATGATAACACCTCCAGATCTGCACGGCTAATTCAGGCAGCCCCTCCGTGCAGGGCGCTGTGGCCACACATGCGGGGGGGGGGGGGGGGGGGGGCGGGGGGGGGGGCGCCTAAGAGAAGCTACAGAAACATCCCTCTTTGGATGAGAGTGGTGGGAGGTGGGAGGTGGGGGAGCATTCTAAGGGAGTTCATTATGATCCGAGTAAAACGACCTCGTTTAACTCCTCAACGTCCGCTGGGCCTCGGTCGTGCTCTACGCGTGGGGAAAGGGCACGGGCGGAATGAGGCCGACGTCTAAATTAGACCCGGGGAGATCGTTTGGAGAACCACCCCCCCCCTACCCCCCCTGACACATTGCTTTAATTCAGACGGACTCCGCTTCAGTTAGTGAGACGGAAACAATGACGAGAACACGGAGACGAGAGTAGCAGTAACGTTCACACATGAGCTGGTTTATGGAAAGACGTTGGTGGGTGTTTCATTATTCATGATCGTGTATGTAAAGTGTGCGCGTTGATGTGGGGCCCCCGTTAGCATAGCATGCTACGTGTGCGAGCCATTACCCGCGGCCTCGCCGTCTCGATGCTGCTTGGCGGGGGGCTCGTCCGTGTCCCAGGGCGTCAGCTGGTTGATGGGCGTCTGTCCCCACCGCACCCCCGGAGCCAGCAGCAGTCCCGGGGTCTGTCCGTCCCCGGGAGACAGACCGGAGACCTGCAGCAGAGGGACGGAGAACGCGGCCGGTTAGAGCGGGAGAACCATGGCGCTGATTACAGCCTGTATACGATTAGATCACGTGTATACAAATGTCTCCAGAGAGAAAGACCGGCGTTTCCTTTCTGTACCAATAACCATTAACTTCCTCCTGTCGGCTACATTCAAATTCCAATCCGGCCCCTGGAGACTTGTTATAGCTTAATTTTGATTTTATGAGTTAAACATTGTGTTCAGTCGAGTGAGCTAATACAATAATACAATTCCAAAACAAAAATACAAAACAAGTGGAGTCAACAGAGAGGATCGCGATTGCAGGGAAGGAAAAATGTCATTTTCAAAGAAGAAGATGAAAAGCCGGGCGACCACGTGCGGCCGGCCGGTAAGACCCGATGCGAGTCGGCCCTGTAAGCCTCCCTCTGCACTCAAAGCTCTAATATTTTCTCTCTGCGCGGGAAAATGTTATCAGGCGAGAACAGGCTGATGAAAACACCGGGTCAATCACCACCGAGTAATATCCGCCCCTCCCCGTCTGCAGCCATGGACGCTGGCTCCTCCCTCCCCCCCGGGTTAATAGAAAAGACCTGGTCACCAGAGCCCCCCCCCCCCCACATAGCCCCCTGTGTCTGATCCCTCCATCCCTGCGTTCCATCATCCTCCCTGACCCGCCAGGCTGCTTCCCAACAGCCTCCCGATTAACGTGCAGCTCCGCATTCCGCCATCGATCCCGTTTGAGGGGAAAACGCTGCGGCTCCCATTTTGGCGGCGGATATATCGTGGCGACCGTTTGGCACCTGAAGACGCGGAAGCATCTGCACCGCGATAATGAAAAAAAAAAAAAACGAGGGTTCAACGAGTTGACGTAGTTGATGAACTCGTAGTGGAAGTTATGACAGTTTGTGAGCTCCGAAAGCAAGAAGTAGAAAAAAATATATAAAAAAAGACAAACATCTCGAGGCAAAGCAGAAAACAGAGTGATGGAGCGAGAGAAGAGGGGTTTGGAGAGGGGGGGGGGGGCGTCTGTCAGGGCCCGACCTGTCGACTTCTGGAAGAGAAAACTGAGATGGTTTACTCCGAATGCCCCAAGCGTTCAATTCCGCCAGAGAGCCCTGGAGATTCGTTCTCTTCACAGTGTTTCCCCTCCAGCCGTGCTTTACCTGCCCCTACTCACCCCATTACCCCCCCCGCCCCGCCCCCCCACACCTGCCTCATAACATTCACTCATTAACACACCCACCCGTTTATCCAGAGAAACATCTTCTGTTGAAACTCGATTTTTCTGTCACACTTTTATAGCCAATGAGAAGGTGAAGGGGGGGGGGGGGGGGGGGATAAAAAGCCTCTTAGTCAGCACCATCACGGTGACAGCCAATCAGCTCCTGACGTGAAAACGATCAAGGTTGGACGGGGAAATGCATGGATGTGTATCAAGATGGCCGACTGGCTGCAGGTAGGCAGGGAGGCGCCGGAGGTTCTGGGAAAGCGGCTGTCATTTCCTCTCAGAGGTACTCGGCCCCCCCACTCCCACCCCCCCGCTGGCCGCCTATCATCACCGGGCAGCAGATGGTTTCCTCTGACTCGGCAAAAACCAGCCAGATAAATCATTCCTGGGACGAGCCGAGCCGTTCTGTGTTAGTGATCGGCGGGGGGGGGGGGGGGGGGGGGGTCTATAACAGTATGAGTATGTCTATAACAGCCTGGTCCCACGGGGGTAAACAATGTTTCAGCGCGCTCTGATCAAATCAGCTAACTGCAATGAGATTTAAGAAGGTGTGGGGAGCGCCTAGCAGGTTCACACAATATGACCAGAGAGGAACGGCTGGGTGGGGGGGAGGGGGGGGGGGGGGGGGCAGGTATGTAAGGAACTCCACAGTGGAAAGCTAATCTCGCCAAATGTCATCAGCGCAACCGGACACAGTGAGACTGATGCAGGTCGATTATGTCCTACCTTTTAAGGTTCAGTGTCCTCGGGATGTGGGGGGGAAGGGGTGAGGGAGGGTGAGGCGGGGGGGGGGGGCAGCAAAAGACACTCAGAAGCCTGTTAATAAGTTGTTTTCGTGATACGTTCCTCGGTTAATCTCTTCCAAGCGGTCGGATTCTTCAGCTTTTCATTACGGTTTCATTAAAATGCAACGGAGAGCGTACCCCTCCCCAGCTAGCAAGGGGGGGAGCACGTGCACAAATGTAATTGCGATGGAAAATGACAATAACGTCCTGCTACATCGTGTGTAATTGCACAATAATATCACACCGTTATCCGGCGCCGCGAACAAATCATGAGAAAAACGCTGCGTGCCGGAGAGGAAATGAAATTCCACTTTTTCTCCCCTTCGGCCGGACGCGGAAAATTTGGCTGAAACGTGGAGGGTGATGGAAATAATGGCTTTCCTCGGGAAAAAAGAAAAAAAACATGTCAGCGAGGGAGGTAGAGATTGAGAGGCGCAGTAAGACAAACCAATCCATCACTGGGACTCGCATCGTCGCTTCTGACGGATCCTTTTTCAGTTTTGCTAAAAGCCCAAAAGGCGCCCGAGCGAGAGCCGCCCGAAACCGACCAGCGACGCCCCAAAAAAACAACATTGTCTTTTTGCAACATCCCCCCCCCCCCCCCCCCCCTCACTGTACGTCGGCGCTGAGGCGTAATGGCGCCGGACGCCGGAGCCCCTCAGCCGCGGAGGCGGCCGTGTCCGATCTATTAGACCGGAACATTGCGCGCCATCTCGGGGGGGTAAACAAAGAGAGACTGCTGCGACATTTTGGCAGCCATGTCAAAACGGGGCGAAAGCAGCGCGTACGGCCCGAGGCGGGGAAGGTGCGCGCTCGGCGTGATGGCTGAAGAGGGGACGCACGGTGCACACACAACATTCATCTTCACGCCATTGTGGCGGCCGATACGGAGATTAGACGCGGCACCGTCCAGGCCACGAAATGTCAAGTTTTCCGAAGCAAATATCGTGTGGTATTTAACGGCCGTATTGTGGACTGGAGGAGCCTCCCATCGACGGAGAAATGAGTTTATACAAATGTGGAGCAGAGCTTTTATCAGCCAGGTGACTCATTCCAAGAATTCTCTTCCTCGCATTTCGGAGCGGATTTTTCGGGCACATCATCAAACCAGAACAGAGAGAGACGACATCGAGCCGAATGCTTTTACATTATATCCCCCGAGAGGATCCCGGAAAGGTCGCCGCGCGTTTCGTCACGACACGAGTGGAAAACAAACCCCGACCAAAACACTTCCTCCAAAGAGCGGCGCCAGTTTCGGAAGGACGCCATCTGAATCGAGGCAATATCACTTTACTCAAGAATGATGGCGGCCATTACCGCGGGTTGACTGTTCCTGACTGGCAGTTTTGTGCACTAACAAAGAGCGGGTTCGACGCTGGGACGCTGCAGCAGACGAGCAGCGGTTCATATCGGCCTCTGCTGTAAAGTGCTGGTCGTGAGTCACGAGCGTTTCCTTCTCTTCACGACGTCGAGGTTAACCGCCGCATTTGGTGGATTAATGGAAATCTTTAACGTGGGTCAGTTTAGGTCTTATTATATATTCGATGTATAGAGCAGAGAATCTTTACATCTGTATTATCTTATTCTGTGAGACGATCTAAAAAGGATAATGTGAGTAAACGAGGCCGTATTCTGCCGTTGCCGTCCCCCATGCATGGGATTAGGTCTGCAGAAGAGCCCATTTTACACTCTTACATCACCTAATCAGGACTACAAGTGCGGGTAATTAGACTAAAGATGGAGGCGCCGCCGTCGGCCTAATCAACGACGCACTGCTGCTCCATTACGACGGGCGAGCGGCTCCACTCGGATGAGCCGCGGCCGCTGAAAGGAGCACGGCGCCGGGCCGCGGAGCGCCTCCCGCCTCGCGCCCGCGTTCCTAAAAATAGCCGTATTTTAAGTGAGTCTGCTCCGCGGCGCCGTCAGACCCAGAAGCCCTCACGGCTTCTCGCTAAAGGTGCATGATTACCAGCGGGAAGCGCGGCCGCTCCGAGCGGAGAGAAAGTGCACTCGAACACACTCGAGCCTCACGGCCGAACACAAGTTGTGGTTTTTGTGCGAGCGGCGCGGCTGGAGACTTAATGAGGCGCGTGCACGTGTGTAGCAACCTTTGAGCTCAGCGCGCCGCTGGGGGGCCGGGGGGGGGGGGTAAGCTACACGCTGGGATCATCAGAGGCGCGAGGCTCTTAAAGAAATTGAGACGTAGCCATGAAGCAAACTGCGGCAGGTGGAGAAACAGACCTCCGCTTGGATTGGGGGAGGATTTACAACGTGAAAGAGTCTTTTCAGCCCGCCGGTGAATGAGCGCTCACTTGATTTGGAATGTTTTCAGCATTTCAAATGCTAATGCCGTTCTATAGAGATGGCAAAAGTAATTTCAAGGTGCTTGTCCTGTGTCGAAAGCTACAATTGACGTGGGGAATTAGGATGCTTTTGAAGATTGGCTGATGCTTGTTCACTCCATTTCTTGAAAAAAGTAAATACTATTGAGGAAAAATGATGCATTCTATATTATGTTTTTAAAAAAAGATATTTTTCAAACCCTTTTCTTTCTCCAAACGAATGCCAGGAAGCTCCGGCTGGTTCGCTTTAAACACGTCCGGCCCGCTTCAGCAGAATCACAGACTGAAGCATCGCAGAGAATCAAACAGCAAATGTGTCAGAAAGATTAAAAATGCCCCTCGCTGGTTGGCATCCGTTTGTTCTTCACCATTTTACCTCCTTGTGAGAACAACACGTCGGGCATCTCGTCCAGAGCTACAAAGAGCTGCGTTGGGTCTTTGTAGCAGCTACACGCAGAAAATTCATTCCCTTTGGTATTTATAAAATGATTTAATTCGGTTATTCGATTTACCCCTTTGTTATGTGATAATGTGAGAAATGAAAGAAAAAGGAGCCACGTGAATATCCACGAGTGATGATTCATCACTTGCGTGGGTGAGTCGTGTTGCTAAAAACTGTCTGTGCGTCCGTGCGTCCCTGCACAGCGCTTCCCCGTCACTCGCTGACATGAGCTCGTGATCCAACAGAGAGCCGCTAAGTCGCTCGTAGAAACGGGATGTGAAGTTACGGAGGGAAGAGGAGGAGGACGAGGAGGAAGAGGACGGGGAGCATCTCCGCGCCGCAGCGTTGATGCGCTCACACATTCCACTTTTTAAAGCTTTATTCGTTAACCGTGGGAGAGAAGTGCCGCTGATGAAATGTATTACAAACCATGTCTGAGAACACGGAGATGGGTAATAGTGCAAATATGTCTGGATGTGGAGATTTAACATTTCCCTTCTGCGATGTATTCTCAGTGCATTTTCGAGAGCAGAGTTGAAATTGCACTTCTGCATTAGCATTTCAGCGACCTTTGCAGCACTCCATTCCGTTGTCAGAAGCGATATCACTGCCGAGAAGCAACGAACCGAAAGGCAAAACGCAGCGCGTACACCTAAAACAACTGATGAGATGGAGGGACTTTTTTTTTGCCACTTGGATTACAATCATTATCAAATCTCCGTGTCTAAATGTGTGAATAGATCAAGTTAAAATGAGCAACTTTAGCGGTCAGGTAGTTATTCAGGGACGTGGAAGGAAATGGCGACGTGCGAGACAACGGCAAGGAAACATGACCCTGAATATATTCAATTTGGATTCCTAATGGAGGGCAGAGTCTATTCATCCAACAGCTGCATCATAACCATAGAAACAGAAATAAAAGGAACTTCTACTGTCTGCCCCCCTTTGTCCTGCTGTGGTAGTTTTGTGTACCGTTGTAGCAAACAGAGTCAGAGTGACCCACAAACTGACCCGAGAGATGCACAACAGAGGAGAGGTTACGGTATATTTATATCCTGAGGAGAGAAAGGACCACAAATAGCTTGTGTTTGTCCGCAGGGATCGAGCCTCCTGATGGGGATACGCAGCGAGCGCACACAGGACACAATCGTTCAGCCGGACCTGGACATCAGCGAGAGTCGTTACGCTCGCTTAAACAAGGCGGCGGGAACCAGAAGGAGGACCGTCTGCAGCGTCCTCCATCACCGTCACACAGAGTCAGATAATAAACGGTCACCGTTTAAAGCGACGCGGCTCATCGAGGCCGAGAGGAGGCCTCTCGTACCTCTGGCTTTCTGGCCCGCAGAACCGGTTGGAACCGGAGAGGTCCGCGCGTCTGGTTATCAGCGGCGCTGCCCAAACACAAAGAGCACAGAAGCAAACAAAGTCCCCCCGAATCCAACGACAAATTGCTTTTCCTCGGCGCGTCGCAGGAAGAACAGGGCGCAGCACGGGCCGCAGCAGGAGGACAGGAAACGCGCAGATAAGAGGAACGACAAAGAGGAAGAGGAAGCCCATTGTTCAGCATGTATTGTTACCTCTCTACAACTAAGCCTAAACATGCTGGGAAGAGACAACAATCACTCGTTTAGAGACAAATCCCGTCTTAGTGCTGATCTAGGATTACGGTTCTGATTAAAACAAAAAAAAGATGTTCCTTTTGTTGCGCGAGTCTGATGAATCTTTCAGCCAGAAGATGTTCCCCGGAATTAATTGCATGGCGCCACTCAGGTTTTTCATCGCGGGGTCGGCCCCCTTTTTTTCCTGTTGCGTCTCATTTTCTGCCAAGACAAAAAACACTGGCAGCGAAGGACCTGGAGATGCGATGGATGAATTATTAATCCCAGGTGTCTGCGCGGGGAAGGATCACGTGTTCTGGTTCCGTTTTTCCTCCTTCTGCGCATTTCTCCACGTCTCCGTTAGCTCCGTTCGGAATGCGGCGCGCGGTAAATAGGCCTTAAATTAAGGTCCCCGGCCTCGCAGCTTGGTTATCTGTGATTATCGGAACAGTGTGTGCTGCTTGAAAAGAACCATTTCCCCCTCCGGCACATCATTTAACACGTCTCATTTAACGGGAAGATATGCAGGTCACACGCGACCGAGATATTTCTGCTCACGTTCCCCAAACTCGCTCAATAAAGATTTAAAAGGAATTTGAATTAGAACAACCGCTGCATTGCTTCTGCACCCTGCGTTTCCGGCTGATAAATATTAATGATTTCTTTTTCTCCGACCACAATCAATTTTAAGTAGGTGCCTTCAGCAGAAAGAGGAGGGCGACAGCTCAACCTTGGGTCTTTGAGGGGGAACCGTAACATGAAACGAGGAACGCTGGACAATTATGTCGGGAACTGAACAAAAAAAAGGAGACCGAGTCGCCATTTCCAGATGTCAGCTCACTCATTTTAAAAGAGGAAAGACGGCTTTATAAAAATAGAGAAAATGAATACACAAAAGCAATTTTAAAAGGTCGGCCGCAGACACACAACTATTCATGTCGTGTCTGCTTATATTTAACCCCGCCGAAGGCGTCTGCATAATAGTGTAGACGGGAGCCATTCAATAAAAGCCGCCATTCCCTTCACGTTAGCTGCTGAAATTATGAGGGATTATTGCACAATAGTAATAAAACAAGGACTTAAAGACAATTACCCAACGAGACACCTCATGTCCCCCTCATCATATAGGCTTCAATGTTAATCATGTTCACTAAATCCTAACTCAAAGCAAATGCGATGGCTATACGTTTCTATTGGCGTTGTACGAACGTGCATGTCACGCTGCGTTGCTGCGGCGGCGACCTGCTTTTCTATTTGCATCAAACGCCGCGGCTCAAATCAGCAGCTGTCACTCAACAGACAACGGTTCTGTTCAGCTGCACTTATTTTTTTTTTTTTTCATCGTCAATGTAATGATTGGAGGAGCGCAGACACGCCCACATGGTCTTTTATTCCCCAGAGAGAGAGAACAAACCAACAATGCTCAGCATCACAGAAAGAAAACGTGCAGCAACAAGACAACGTGTTGATGAAAGGTCGGGACAGTGACCCTGTTTTCAATCAGGTGGTCCCGCAGTGACTGCATGCGACGCAGTGGGGACCGGCCTTCAGTGACGGACGGCTGCACGTCAACAAACACTCACGGGGGACAGCACGTCGCCCTTCCCGGCAGGTAAACGTCCGTTTCCTGTCAAACCTGCCAGCCGAATTGAGTCGACACATTCACGGTGTAATTATTTGACCGTTTTCTTGGTTTCTTGGTTTCAGTTTGCTGGAACTGTTCTATGAAACTAAATGAACTCACCTGCCTTACTTGAGCTGTACGTCGGTTATTTGGGGCCGAGCTGATGCGGCGGATAATGTCGAGGTGACGATACGCATCCCGACAGAGCAGGCGCTCTGGAGATGCAGCTAAAGGGTATATAAATAACTACACACCCCTGTTGTGTTTAGTGGTGCACGCTCATTTGATTAGCATCGGTTTACGTACATGCAGGTCATTTTCAACTCATTCACTGGTGTTGAACGTGCTGACGTTCTCTCGTTCTCTGGACCTCACGCCACTTTTAAACCGACATGCGGCCGCTGCTTTTATTATCCCCCCCTCGGATGCATGTCCCCCCCCCCTCCTCCAGCCCGCTTCATGATGAAACCGTTCCGATCGCACGCTGACCTTCAGCGTGTTCGCTCTGACATCCTGCGCCTCACTCAAGATGCGACAGGAATGCGCGTGAAGCAAACCGGCCTCGTAATGGAGACGGCAGCTGCAGGATTTTCAACAACAAGAAAAAAACCGCCGTGGGGCCAGAGACGCAAAAAGTGAAAGATGACTCAAACAGGGCTGACATTTAGCTCATAGCCCACAACAACAGCACCAGAAATGGATCAAATGAACAGGGGTTGTCACCCAGGAAGGTAGAAGTGGGGGGGGGAAGACAATCCAACCTTACATTTTCATTTGTGTCGCATCACCACACACAGACAGGCGATGAGAAAGCCAGTGACAGCACCTCCCGGCATCGCTGCCGGAGATCGACGCGGAATCACACCGCCGACACGCGGCCGACAGACGAGCACGTCTTACAGCCCACGCGTCCTCCCACGCCGGCAGCCATCTTGGTCCCTGCACACCTGCGTGCCGATTTAAGACTACGAGGTAAAAAGTGAACTTCTGTTTTGTTGAAAATAACTGATGAAGTCGTTGCCGACGGAGTTTGGGAGAAAGTCTAAATTCGGCCGTTAGAAGTTAACTTGATGGCTGGTTGGTAAACAGATTACCTGCTTTAAATGGTCCAGCAGCAATGTAATCCAGCAGATTAATCAAATGTAATCACAATCTAATTACCTTCAATTACTTCTGGATGGCTCTGCCTCCCGACTAATATTTTGTTGAACAGACAGTTTATTCCATTCCAATTTGCAGACTAATTTGAAGGCGGATATTATCCTCCTCTTCAAAGCATTATCAACAGTTATTTCCCAGAAGTATCCAATCTGATTACGGCTGCCGTTATTGGATGGTGATGCACACTGCCGTTTGTTGTTGAACCTTTTTTGGTATATTTCTTGTGGCTGCAGATGCAAAAAAAAGTGCCTGACAGGAGGGCAGATCTGAAATTGAAGGTAACTCGGCTGTGGAGGCCTTTGAAGATTGGAGCAATTGTGGAATAATAGGATTAGTGGATTGAAGCAGAGCTGTCCGACGTAATCTCAAATTCCATCAGCTCCAGGACACAATGAAAATGTATATATATGAAAGATATATATATATATATATATATATATATATATATATATCTTTTATGGAGGTGCATTTTAAAATATGAAGCAGTAAACGTCCCCACGAGTCACCGTCCACGTTTATCTGCTCCGATAGTCTCAGAAAACACGGCGGTCCTTCCAAGCCGCTTGCCGCGGTGGCTCAGCGGTCTCAGCTAGTGCATGCTGGGTAACCCCCCCCCTGCCGACTTCACCAGGATAAGCATATGTTGTACTTTTTGTTAAGATGTTTGTATTCATTCTTTTACTGACCAGAACACTTCCTCCGCCAATCCTGACAAATATTAGTAATTATTTATGACTAATGATCTCATCCGTCATCGGGGGACGCTGTCGACAACAATAGCGGCGATGTCATTAGCCCCGCGTGTTCCACTCCGACGTCGGCAACATTAAACTGATGGATGGTGGATCACATCAAACCCCGCTGATGAGTGTGGGGGGGGGGGGGGGGGGGGGGGGTGGGCGTGAGACAAAGCTGTTCAGGGTCCAGCCATTTGTGTTTGAATTCCCAATGCGACGCAAAGCCTCATGTGATGGATGTTGAACAACACATCATCAACACCGACCACGAGACGACACAGTTAAGTTCATCTTCCAGTGTTGGGCAAAAGCTGCAAAAAGTTCATTTCAACTGTTCGAGTCACTTGTAGAAAAGAGCTGGAGTCATTATCCATTACACTTGCAAGCTAGCATGCGCGTTGCGAACACGCTGACATGCGACGAGGTTCTCGCCTTATTCGTGGCGCGCGATGAAAAGTGAATAATGAATCCCTCCGACACGTTTTCAGTCGGAGTCCAGAGGTCCTTCTCTTCCCCGCGAGCTGTGCGTTCTTCAGCGCCGCTGAAACAAAAAGGCCGAGGTCCTTCACAGAGTCAAATCGACGCTTCGGCTCCATTTTCCAGAAGTCCCGAGATGAGCAGAGCGACTTCAAAGCGCAGGCCGTTCGCAGGCTGAGAAAAGGACGGACAGAGGCAGCTCTCCGGCGCACCTGCAGACTTCATGCCGCAGTCCACATGACACGCGGGACGCTGTAAAAGCCTGCGTTCCCCCGCCACCTTTCACACGAGGTTGACCTTAAAGGTGAATGTCAACACGTCCACATGTGGACCTTTGTAAACGCTCTTCTATTCAAGAATTGACGGGACAGGACAGACAGAGGGGAGAGTGGGAGGGGGGTCAGCTGGGCCCAGCAGGGAGTTGGTTTATCGCTCGTTTGACGCTTGAGGGACGTTAGTCGTAGCGTCCCTTTTGCGGTCGCACGGCCAAACGAGCTGCTCCGAGAGAAGCGTGTCCCAGAGACGCGTGACGGATATCGCGTCGATATATATTAGTTTTGGAAGCTTTTCTGAGGGCGGCGCGAAAGACAAACTTTTCACCAGTCCAGCGCAAGTGTGTGGGATAATTATGTGTGAGCACGTGTGAAATATCACTTTCCCCTTTGACACAGACCTCGCGCTGTGCGACGAGGAGGCGGGGAGAGAAGGCGATGACAAACGATAATTGCAAATTGAAGACTGCCGCCTCCTCGAGTCGCCCGCGGAGCGACCACGAACCCTTCGGCGATCCGACAGACGTCCGGCGGACGCGTGCGTTTGTTTGTCGTCCTTGGCGGGATCCGCAGAGAGCACTCCTCGTCCTCAAGCATCCTCCACGGATCCCCCCCCCCCTCACACCCCCGGCGTCTTGCGGTTCGCCGCTATCAAATATCGCATCTCTGCCACTCGGCGCCGACGGATCAGCAATCCAATTTCACACGCGCGCTTGGAGGGAGACGACGCCGACGCGGGAATGAGGATCCGCGCTCCGACAAAGACAAGGGCTCGTTTCGAGAGGCTGCGGATTTAGAGGGAAGTAACAGAGGTCTCATGGAGGCTTTTTACATGACTTTCATCATTTCCCAAAAACCCACCGCACTCTGTAAATACACCCGGTCGGGCCGAAGACCGGGTAGAGCAGATGTAGAGCGTTGGTGTTGGATGGCAGCGCGCCGCAGGCATCGTGACGCACACAAAGAAGGAGCCGACGTCTCGTCTTTCACAAAGCGCAGCGAAGATCTGAATCCGATACCCGGCGACTGCTTATTAGATCCCAGCCAGCGGGCCCGTCTGTTTGGAGCCGGCCTCAGGAGGCCCTTCTGGGCCGCGGTGATCTGCGTCGCCGGGCCCTTTGTGACGAAGAACCAACCCGCCACAAATCGGTACCTTGAAAAAGGGTCCCTTGTTTTGCGGACATCCGAGAGGATTAAGAGCCACCTCAGAGGAGGCAGACACGGACGGATAAATGTGCTGCTCCATCGTTGGCGGCTTGAAAGGTCAGCTGCATCCTACCACGCCAACCCGGATCGGACCAAGCCGGTGGAACATCTTGGCAGCCATGAACGGGGTGCGAGCGTTCCGATGACGGTCACCGGCTGCAGGACTCCCATTGTTCTCCCCAGCAGATCGCCAATGCTGATAGAGAGAGGAAAAGAACGTTTGACAGTTCCCTTCGCGGTGTGCCTTTTCCTCCGACAGTTTGACAGCGTGCAGGCCTCACGACCGAGGTGTCGGTCTGCCTGCGCGTCTCCATCCTTGATCAGCATCCACTCCAGCAGGGCGGAAAGCGCAGCCCTCCCCACGAAGCCGCTGCTCCTCGTTAACAAAAAGGAAAATAAGCCCAATTCCCGCCGTGCTGCCTCCGGGTCCGTCACGCCATTAAACTCCGAGATGATTTTTGCGTTTACGGAAAAGAAGAAAAAGACACGCTATGAATGTATTCCTCGGAAGCAGACGGGACGAAGCAGAATGCGTGAGGAGTTAAAGAGTTAAAACTCCGTAACAGATGGAAACCCTGAAAAGCAGGCGAGGAGACACTCGAACTCACCAGAGAAAACAAAAACAACCCAAAAAAAAGCTCCAGTTTTCACGGGTAACGACTGAGAAGCGTCGCCTGTCAATCACGTTGCCCTCGCTCCGGAGGACCGGTCCCGCCGGGTTTCGTGACGCCGCGGATGCAAACGGCGAGCAGAAGCTAACGAGATGGAATCCGGGCAGCCGGGCGTGAAGCCGCTTTACCTTCCCGCCCCTCCGGAGGGAGACGAACGCGCCTCGGAAAGCCCTCGTCTCCCGTGTGCGCTGTGCGATGTCTCCCACGTCCCCCACAGCTGCACATCTCTTCTCTCTTATTAATGTGCCGGATGACACAATGGAGGCGGATCACAGCAGATTGGTGACCACGAGGGCGAAGCCGGAAAGGGCGAGCTGCGTTTCCGTGTTCCGTGCTCGCCAGATGGTTTTCCTGAAGGCCCCATGGCGAGTCTTTCAGCTTTGTGAATGTAAAGTTTCCTTTTCCCTTTGTGGTCGAGGAAGAATTGATTTCTCTTCTTAAATGAGAATATCATCTGGTTACTTCCCCTTTTTCCTCTGTGACAGTAAACTACATATTTCTGAGGTTTTTTTAGACATTTTATTGATCAAACACCTAATGGATCAATAACAAAATGGACAGATGAATCGAAGCGGACGTGATTTGCTCCCTGCGGTGCTTCTGACCTACACGCCTCCATCTGCGTCCCGAATGAGGCCGTGACACCTGCTGTCCTTCCATCCCTCGGCTCCGATCGATGAGCGGCGACGCGCTGCGTGTGATCCGCTTCCACAAGCCGCGCCATCGATCCTTTTAAAATCCCGTCAACTACTTGAGCCTTCTTTTTTTAATACTCTTAAAATCCAAAACGGACGTTCTGAAAACAACGGCCGGCACGGATGGATTCCTCGCACCGACTGCGTGGAATGAAGATGGAACAGTTTACGGTTAAATAACTTTAATGGGGTGAGCTGCAGGTACTTCAGATCATTATTATTCTCATCAAACAGCTGTAGATGTCAAATAGGCACTTTCTTGAATAAATAGGCCTTGATGCAAATACCGCGATTCTTCGGCCCAACGAGCTGTGTGAAACGAAGGGGAAGTGCAACGGCTACGAAGAACATCATCATCATCATCATCATCAGTACGGAGCCCAAAACACGTCATCACAGCTCCTCGCCGTTTCAGCGCGTTTCCTACTCGATTCCTGAACAAACCAAGTGAACGAGCCTGTGAGATTTCTCCTTAGCCCTCCTGAACCTTCCCATCGCCACGAACAGAATAGTAAGTGTGTTGTAAAATATAAAAAACATTCACAGCATCTCTTTTACATCTATAACATTGAACTCGAGAGGCGCTGGAACTAACAAAAGCCGGAGGCGTTTTAAAGCGAGCACAGAGGCTAAAGGAACGGCTCAGTCCGCCTTTTAGGTGAGAAGCTTCCAACAGAGAAAACGAAGCCCTGGGATTCAGACAGAGGGGATGAAAGTGCAGCGGATGAACGAGCACGTTGCAGAGACGTTGCACAGCGACTAGTTTGTGGCCCTCCTCAGATCAATATGCAGCTGCACAGTTCTGTATTTAAACTCTCCTGCAAACGGCTCCTGCATTCGCGAAGCAATAGGAATCGGTGATGATGCTCCTGCTGCTATTGTACATCAGGGCAGGATGGAGGGGGGAGGGGGGTCATTATAACCATGGATTCATGGATAACCATGGATTCAGAGCCAGATTGATTAACGGCCCGGCAGAGAACAACAAAGGCCAAATGGTCCGTGCGGTCGGACCGGGTGGTTCTTTTAAACTCGCTAAAGCCGAAGCAAACCACATGACGGGACGTCATTCACCAGCATTCACCTGCCCCGCATCCCAAACGAAGGGAGGGGGGGGGGGGAGGGGGACCATGTCGGTCGGCTTCCTGAGGCCCGAGTCTCCAAACCGTCGCAGATCAATAGCAGCCTGTCAGGGTTTGGGCGGAGCCCCGGAGAGCGCAGAGAGGCTCTCCGGCCGCCCGACGGGCGCTTTGTGACTGCCGACAGCTTTGATCGAAGATGACAGAAAGAGAGCGAGCACAGCAGACAGCTCGCAGAAAAATAAATTAAAAAAAAGGGAGAAGCCAGGCTTGCATGATACTATTGGCCGGCTCCCGAAGGCCCGCAGTCCGGGTTATTTCCCCTTCATAAAGGCCGCCGGTCTCCGATCGCTCTGCCGGCCATTGATCGGCGACCGACGGCCGCGGCGGGAGGCGGGGGGACTTTGTCGGGACCTGTGTAATTATTCAGCCGCACAAAAGGACGGGCCGGCGCGGCGCCAGAGCAGATTTACCGGCGCGGTCGGTGCATTCAGCAGGGCGTCTAACGATGCGCACTTAAGATGAATGGTATCCATGGAAGCAGAGGCTGGGGAGAAGCTGAGATGTCCAACTCACTTCACACGCTGCTGACAGCCAGCTAGCAAGAAAGAAAATCCCCCGGCGAGGGGGAGGAGAACACAAACTGTACGCCACTTTTCTGTAGCAGCTAAACAAACAGCGATAAATTACAGCCACACACACACACACACACACACACACACACACACACACACACACACACACACACACACACAGCAATTTCTGTCCCATTAAAATCTTGCTTTCCAGCCTTTGAGGAGCGGAAATGTGCAGCCTTTTCTCTTAAATCCACGATACTACTCAGGGCTCGTATGATGCTTGTTTGCTTGTTAAGAAAAGCGCCACCTCGAGGCAGCGACGCCGTCAGAGTCATTTACATAAAAGACAGAAACGGCCGAGGAGGCGATGGCAGAGGCGAGCCTTTCCGTTTGGCAGGGGGAGGAAATAAAGATGGAAGGAAAACGCTTTGGCAAAGAAACGCAGCATTGGACACACAGAGAGAGAGACACAGAGAGAGAGAGACACAGAGAGAGAGAGAGAGACACAGAGAGAGACACACAGAGAGAGAGAGACACACACACACACACAGAGAGAGACACAGAGAGACACACAGAGAGAGAGAGCTTGAAGAGTTGGGGCGGTTGAGCCATAAAGAAAGCTGCTCCAGTGAGTTGCACTGAATGAGGCGGGGGGGGGTGGGGGGGGCGGGGCCTCTTACCTTGGCGGACGCTGAAGCCACTGATCCTGCGGCCGGGACACCGCGCTTGACCGCTACGTCGCCACTGGACGTTGTCACGGCAACTGTGACCGGGGTGGGGAGGAGGGAGGGGATGACCGGGAGGGGAAGGAGCCCCGGGCGGTTGTTGCCATTGACAACGGCCGAGGCGCAGCTGTGATTGGCTCCGCCGTTGTGGAGGCCGGACGGACGGATGTCTCTGCGCTCCCAGGGTCCCCGGTAGTCCCTCTCGAAGCGGTGGTGGTGGCGTGACATCACTTCCTCTTCCTCTTAGAGGGAATTACAGGAGCAGGCCTGCGGGAGACGAAAAAGGACGGTGTGGGTGAGATTGGAAGGATGTGACGGGGGGAGTCAAAGCGACTTATGGGGAGAACATGTTGACACAAAGGCGTAAATGCTCGCAGCATCTGCTCGCACTGCACCTGACTGACATGAACACACGGCGGCTCATTTGTTGCCTCTAATCCCCAGTCGTTAACTAAGGCTGTGACAAGAGGGAGAGAAATGAGCTCCGGTGAGCAGGTCTATTAAAGAAACAAAAAAAACTATCACAACAAAGAGCCGAATCCGTCTACAATGAACGGCGGGAGGTCAAAGCGATGCGGCCGAGCGGGACGGGAACGGGAGCGCGGTCGAATTCCATTCACCTGAATGAATAAATACCACGGCAGCAACGGCTCATCTCATACATCTAATGGCCGGTTAATTCAATCACATTGCCCTTGAATTGCATTCATCCTCCCTTGAAGCGCAGTGGGCCGCGCTGGGCCGCGCTGGGCTTAGAGGGGAATTGCATCAGCATGGGGGCCCGTGGCCGCTGGCGCGCAGCGTGAGCGGTGCATCACTGCATGTGATGTCACCATGGTGAGATCCGTACCCCTCCTCACTGAAGGAACGCAAACAAACAAACAAACAACAGCGTCAGAACCGGGTTCACCGAGGAGACAACCATTCCTCTCACTGCTTCTGGCCTCAACGTGCTGCATCTGTGTGTGTGTGTGTTGGATGTAATGAGAACACACATGTGGAAAGCTCCAGTGTGGTGCCACTCATTGCATAGTTTACCCCCCCCCCCCCCCCCCCCCCACCGTATGCAATTTATTTTTCTCCCACACAAGGCCCGCTCTGTCCAAATACAGCAAGCTGATACGCGGCGATGGAGGCAGAGCTCCAAGCTGTGGGACAACACTCTCACGCTCCCTTTCTCTCTGCAAACAACCTCCCCCCCTCTCTCCCTCCCTGCCCCCCCCTCCTCTCCCAAGCACAACCCTGTCAGCGACCTCTGCATTTTCAAAGAATAAGCTGTGTATTATCTGTGCTTATGTTGTAGGGGGCGAGAGTAACAAGGTGCTGGTTAGTGCCAGCTGATGTTCTCTCACACACCGTGCGATCGGCGGAGGGCAGAAACAAATTGGGGAAGGGTGTTCATCTGCTCAGCGGCCCGGACGCAGGCGGTGCATTGGTATTCAGAACCCTGTGTTTTGCTTCTTTACTAAACCCTTTATGGATGTGAAGAGGGTGCAGCTCCCCAGTCGCCAACCACAAAGCAACAAATCTAGCAGAAAAGAAACGAACACAGGGAGCTTTGTGGGAAGCAGCTGCACGAGACACCAGAGGGGAGGCAGGTAAAACACACACGATATCAACTAGAGCCATCAAATGAGGCACAGGGTGTATTTATCAACATAGACATGCGACGTGTCAAAGAGGCAATGTTGGTTTCCGGAGCTGGCTTGATTCAGGTGAACTCACCTGCCCATGTGGCGTATTCACCATCCTGACGCTACATTTCAACGCGGTCACGAGGCTCTAAGTGCACGCGTCTCATCGCCCCCCCCCGAGAGCGAGCCGGTATGCGCCGAGTAACCAGAGGCTGGTAACGGATCCCTGCGGTGTCGCCGAGACAAATCCCACTACACGTCTGCTCCTCAGTGAACAGCGGCATCTAAGCTGCTAATTAGAGGAGCTTAGATTCCATCCCTGTGCGTTTCTGCAACTCTTTTAAAGTCTGTGCGTGCGTGCGTGCATGCGTGCATGCGTGCGTGCGTGCGCAGGAGCCCACGTCACCTTGAGGCCGAGGGAGCATATTTATGAAGGCAAATACCGGTGGAAACCAGCACGGACAAACGCTTAAATACATCACGTCCACAATGACACCGCTCGGGGGAGAAGGTGCCAATAACCGTTTGCCCGCTTCGCCTCCTTCCAATGCAGCGGCTGTCAGGCCCGGGCAAAGCGCCGGCCCCGCAGAGAGGTGGGGGGCAATAACCTTTGCAGGCTGCCATGTGAAGTCAAGCTTTCAGCTTTCAGAGCCTCTTCAGAAGAGAAAAACAAGGACAGCATTTCAGTTATTAATAAGGATTCTGCATCTTCATCATTGGGACGCCGTCACCATGGAGACGCCACGCCTGTTGCAACGAAACACTCTCTCGCGGCATGTGGGAACGCGAGACGCCAACACTAAAGAGTGCGTGTGTGTGTGCGCAGATAGACACGAGGAAAGAGGAAGCTCAGCAGATGGCGGCGCGAAGGAACGAACAAAGCGAGGGAGCAGGGCGGGTCTGCGTGTCTCGCTCCTGTTCTTGGCCGTGACGTGTGCCGGCACGTTCTGCCTGGCGTTAAATAACCCCCTCAGCCGAGAGGAAGGGCCCCCGACCCGCAGCCACGCGGACCGCCATTGACCGGGCCCGGCGCCGCAGCTTTCGCCACGCTCGCGCACATCAGGAGCCGCCCCGCTACGCCCGCCGGGCCCGGATGGACGGCACAAACTTTAGGAGCAGGACAAGATATCGCTGTGGGAGAGGCACACAGACACCATCCATTAACTCTTTAACACACACACACAGACACACACCTGAGGCAGGCGCAGACTAATAAATGTGCTGACAGTTCCTCCAGGACAACAAAGGTGTTCGTCATGATATTTGAATAATGGGGCCGACGGCCGGTACAGGAAGCGCCCGGAGCGAATGGCGAGCTACAGTCCCGGGCTTTTTAAGTCCTCTCCCACCGGATGATGAAGACGTACCTTCACACTCACACAAAACGGGGTGCGTCCATTAAGCGCCGGGCTGTCCCACTAGAATGTTTACTGCATTGCAGCAATAAATGCCTCCTTTATCTAAAGATATTTTGGTTTGCAGCATATTTTCTATTGATTGATGAAGCAACCCGATCTACAGGAAAAAAGCCTTTCTGGGTATTTCTGCATGTTGCAGACAAACACAGGAAAGAAAAGGATTCTTGTGTCCGTCGCATGGGCTCTGATACTGTGTGTGTGTGTGTGTTGCAGAGAGGAAGAGAAACAGCCATCTTCGGGGATGAGAAGCAGCTACCTGCTGGTTGAGCCCATTGTTGGGTCCAACTAATCCCGGCGGTTTGAGAGGAATTAGCACTTTGCTACAAATCGCACACCTCATTAGTGGCACGAGTCGGATCCAGAGACGCGGCACAGTCAGCGGCGTGTCATGAATAACATTTTTGTGCGTCTCAAAACAAAGCCCACCAGCTTAGGCACCATTAGGACCATTAATGGCTTCCATTTTAGCAGACGCCCAGATGCACGCAGGCTGGTTTCACTCACACAGCGGCAGCTTCAGGAAGCATTGGAGCACTCGAGGGAAACCTGAACCACGGGGAGGTCACCAGTCACTTTGTGCAGAACCACCACCTCTCCCCCCCCCCATCCTATCTGCCTATTAGGATTCTCACCGAGGTCTCGGAGGAGAGGACAGGGAGCTGGGGCACTTTGTACATTAATCTGACACGTCGACGGATGAAACACTGGCGGGTGACTCGCACACACTGCTGCATTTTGCCAGAGACAAGACACTTCTTCTCTTTGATAAAGGCTGCATGAAAAGGCTAAATCATTCAAAGCGGATAAAAAAAGGGGGGGGTACCGCTGCGTCAGGGAGACAGAAAGAAAAATAAAACTGAGAAGATGAGGCCGGGATTAAAATTAATTGCATATCTGCAGCACTGACAGCAAACTGCCCCCTCAGTGTGTGTGTGTTAAGTGCATGAGAGTGCACTGCGTGTGTGTTTTTGTGTGTGTGTGTGGGGAGTCATGATGCAACGGTTTCTAAGCAGCTTGTCTTCTGTAGTCTGAACAAACCCGCTACGGTTTCACTTTTGCATGATGAAAACATCGTGGGAACGCCGCAGATTTTTCTGTCAAAGAAAAAGCCGCCTTCCAGTGGCGTCGCTGTGAAACACTGCACCGGTCTGGCGCTCAGTGTCGCTGGCATGCGATTAGCCGCCACCTCCACCTCAGCACGCCGCTGCTCAGTTAATTAAAAACGCAGACTTTCAACCAAACGCCACATCATCACACTGGCAAGAAACAAAAGCGGAAGAAAAAAAAAAAAAGCGCTGTGTGGGAGCCGCAGATTTCCAGACGCCAATCACGCAGCGTGCACGTGCCTGTGTATGCGCGTGCGCGCGCGCCTGTGTATGCGCGTGCGCGCGCGCGAGTATTCCGTGGCCCATGGCAGCTGTCGCCTTTTCTCTCCCGCTGCATCCTTTTTGCAAATTCCTCTGTTCACTAAATAAAAACCAACAGCAGCATAAAAAAAAGCTCTCACTGCTGATGACACACACACACACACACACACGTAGCTCAGCTCGGGCACGCTGGGAAACTGCAAGAATAGTGACTTAATTATCTAAATGGCTGCCGCGGAGATTACCGAGGGCGGCGAGCATCCATCTCTTTCAGCGCGGCCGGCTCAGAGGGCAGGGCCAAACCGGAGGAGAGATCAGGAGAAACACACATCGACGACGGAGAGAGTGAAACAAGAGGCCGGGAGACTGAAAGGAGCGCAGGAGGCGCAAGGCGGCGAGCGAGAGGAGGCGGCGGCGGTTCACAGTGGATGAGCCGGCGAGCCCGCTGACCTTCGCTATAAAAAGCCGCCCCGGGCCTGCGGCTGCGTTTCTTGTGACCCCGAGCCCCTTGAAGCAACGAAGACGCCACATTTTAGGTCCATATCCCAGGGCAACGCTCTCGTTAGAAGAGAAAGTGGGCTTTTGACCGGAAAATTCAGGTGAACTGGTTTCGAGGCAAAAATGGGATAAAACAAAGAATAAAAACCTGGCGCCTAAACGAGATGTACACTGCTGCACCTTTCCGAAATCGTACCTGCACCTCGTCTCGGCCTGAACCGGGGTCGAGGTGATTCAGAGCTTTGCTAAAGAACATCTCGGCAAATAGAACTTCTCCGGGTCGAGGGAACGCAGGGACAGACACACACATTTATACACAATTATTGGAGTAATTTCCCCCCAGAGCGACGACGCATCACAAAATATATTAAGTAAAAAGGGTGAAAAAACCCCCATTAGTGTGCAGAGGAAACCAGGTCTGGAGACGCTTTAAAGATGAGCAATTAGTCTTGTGTGCTAAACATTCCAGTCAAGACGTAGAACCACCAGGAAATATCTAATAAATCAAAGCCCGTTCTCTCTATTGCATTAAAGTCTATCACATTAAAGCTGAAGGAAAGCAGAGTTCAGATGTGCAGGGCTCCAAATTCCCAACTCAGTCGGCTCCAATACTTGGCGGGTAATGAGAGCGCCTGCAGCTACGCGGGCTTTGCCTCAGCAAGTTTTATGTATTCATCGTGCACTTTTGTTTCCAGCGTCAGTGTGTGTTACCGCACACAAACATGGCTGAAAACGCAGGTACGCACAGAACGCACGCCCACGACGGCGCCGTCTCCCCCAAATCAGCCGGGGCCATCTGCTCCTCGAGTCCCCCGTCAACACCGACGGCTGCCGGTGCGTCCGGGGAGCGCCAAAACAAAAAGTTTTGATTCGACAGCATATTAATCTCCTCGTATCTCGCCCTTTTCAAAAGGGCAGACGCCACGGTCACCTCGGCACAGCCGCTGCTCAACATCGTCAACTCTCCCGAACGCACCGGCCTGTCACCCCCCACCGCCCCCCACCCTGCGACGCGGGGGAGGGGGGGGTGGGGGGGGGGTCGGTTTGCTCCACCTCGTGTCTGTGTGACGCAGTCGTTCATAGCGTTCACCGGGCCCAGAGGACCGGTGGGGATTAAATCGCCCGGGAGACGGCCTAGGCAGGTGGAATGAACAAATAGGAGAGGCCACTGAAAATGGCCAAAAAGGAAGAGCGGGGGGGGGGCGAGGTAACAATAGGGAGAATGAGGCATGCACTAAGTTGTAGGAGAGGTAACGACTAGAGGAATGGGTTCTGTCACACTGTGGTTTCATGCCCTTCGACGCGCTGGCGGAGTGAATTGAACCCGAATGGGTCCATGTGAGTCATTCAACATGGATTCGAGACCCTCCCTCCGCCGAGTTTGTATGCAAGTCAGACCCTGCGAGGGTGTAGTGGGGAGGGGGCGTACCTAGATTCAAGGCCACAGTGTAGAAAATGACATTCTCTTCTGCAAGAAAAAGGGGGGATACGAGAAGAGATCCCGAGAGGGGGATGAAGTAATTCTGTGAATTAGCAGCGATGTTTATGGAGGTACTGACCCGACGTCCCAGCGTGCGACAGCAATCTCATACGTGCAATCCAATAAGCAACAGGCAGAAAGGGGAAGCAATTAATCACCAGTCATGTATTAGGCAATGAGCTGATGCTAGTTAGCGTTAGCCGCAGCAGCACGACGACGTTTCGGCTGTCAGATTAAACGGTGAATGTGAGCGCTCGTGCATAAAAAGCAGAAAGCATGAGCCCTGCGCTCGGCCCAACACAACGTGAAGCTAACAGATAAGATGCTAAATGGTGATGCTAGTCGATGCTAACATTGCTAAGCGTTAAAGTGCTGATGTGTTGTCAAGATATTGTTGCCCTAGAAACGCTTCTCATGTTGATTTTTAGCAGGTTTGTAGCATGTTGATCTTCTTAGTCTAGCGTGTTAGCATAAAATACGCCATTGAGTTATGGTTTCCCATCTCGACCCTTGGGCTCTTAATGTTTTTGGTTTGCACTTGCAGTCGACTTGAAGGCGCCGCATTGGGTTTGATTTGATTGATTTTGTGTTGGCATCGTTTTCTTTCCAATAATCTCAAATCCGATGCAACAGAGTTGTCGAGGTGGAACCTAAACATCGTAAGCCGTCGTCTCCGTAAGGGGCGCTCCGTAACGGGGCGTTTGAGAAATAATGTGTGGCGTGCCCCCATCGTGTTCTGGATTATTTATATGAATGAATCACAGAAAACGGAATTACAGTTGGGAAATTGCATTTTTTGCCTCCCCTTTGTCTCTTATTTTCACTCCCACGCTCCCCTCCCCTCCCTCCCTACCCATGCATCAGCTGCGCGCTCACATATGCTCAACCAGAGCCAACATAGATACATGAGAGAGAGCGAGGGGGGAGGCTGTTGGGCAACATCAGAGATAGCGGAAGTGAAGTGAGAGATAGAGGAGGAGGAGAGCGAGGAGAAAGAGGAGGAAAGGCAATGAAAGGGAAAAAAAAAAAAGTGAATCACGCACACACACACACACACACGCGTTCTTTAATCAATATGGTGGGAATGTGGACACATGGTAAATCACTTTCCCAGCAATAACGGAGAAGCCACTATCTCTCTTTTTAATAACTTGCTGGGGTGTCGGAGGGTGACACGCAGCAATACGTAGAGCGGAAGAAGGGTGAGAGAGAAGACGGGGGAGCGGGGGGGGAGGCTGCGAGTGTGTATTGAGAGGGAGCTGTGATGTATAGGCCCGGACGGTCGTGCTGCACCTCCGATAAAAGCAGGTGAATCTTGATTAGGTCAGGTAAAGTGTCGATGGAAGCGCCTTATCATGCATCTCTCCTCACGAGCTCTCAATGCGTATACAGCTGCCCTCCTCACAACAGGGATCCACTATAATATGGAGGAAGAACTGCCATGATGGAAGGGTTGGCGGGGCGGGGAAGAGCTATCCCTCGGCTCTTCTGGTGACATCAATTTTAAGGGATATTGAAGTCTGGGCGACTTCTCCACCTTGGCGTCAGGCGTCTGTCCACCTGGTCACCGTCCAGCGAGCCGTCGGATTACAGAACGCCCTGGCAGGGTGACCTTCGTTTAACTATCTGACCGCGGGGCCACCTCACCCCCCCCGCCCCTCCCAATCCTATCCTCGTGTCTTTTATTGACTTGATTCCATCTCGCTCGATCTTATCTTCCCTCACTGTGTTTGGGACCAGTCTGCTGCAAATGTTGTTACCGTGAACAAGAGCGGCCTCTCAATTGACTCGCGTCCCCTTTAAAGTGGTGCTAAATAAGTAATGGGGCGTCTCATCTGCTTTGGCCAGCCAGCAGCTGGATGGGTTACAGTAAAAGGGAGATTAATGGACGGGCAAATGGAGATGAATGTACGAGCTAAATGGAGGCGGCCGACCGGCCTGCGACGGGACCTGGTGACATATAGCGCCAATGCACAAGTGGACAACCGTCAAAGAGGGGTCGGCTGCAGGTGGGGAGCCTCGCGCAGCAAGACGGATTATCCCTCTGCCGACGATCACAGGCGCGTTTCAACCTGAAAGATGTCCATATGTCAGCTAATATCTAAGCCTGAACACAAGTTGTAGACGCGACAATGAAATGAGTAATGACCGCCTGGAGAAACGGCCGGATACTGTGGGGAGCTTGAAAATGTGGCGTTTGAAATTCAACACCCAACACCTAAGTCCTCAGTCAGCGGGACAGGAGACATGCTGGATACGTTACTGGCGTAGTGAGGAACCCCCGACACAACACTTTAATATCTATTCGGATGACTCACGTCAGTCGTCTTGCACTCATGAATACCAAACATTCTTCTTTGGACTCTTTCTCACGGTGAGAAATGACACAAATGCAAAATGACGCACTAATATTTTAGTTCTGGGCATAATGTTTTTTTTTGCTGAACTGCGCCGTCGTGGTGTTTGTCTCTCGGGGACGCATTTGTCTAATTGCTAAAAACCGCTGACGGGACCCAACGCAGCACAAACGCTGCTGCGACGATCAATCCGCTACACTCGATCTTAATTCGCTGACCACAAAGAGCTGCACGGCACCGCTGGGCGGGGACGAGGCGTCCCGCCCGCCCTTGTTCTGCATCTCCCTTAAAAAAAAAAAAAAAAAAACACTTTTGCGTTGCTCGCATTCTAACGACGTGTGGGCCCAACGATCCGTGGCGAGTCAGAGCCTGCGACAATGCACGAGATGCGAGGCCACCGCGAAACCACTTTGGCATCAAACAGGAGACGGCTTATTAATCCGACGGGCATCAAAAGGAAATCGCTGTGGATCCGTCACTCGTCCCCGTTGCAAGAGGGCTTTTAACCACAAGCGTCTCATTTCCAATGCATGATATGGAGCAGCAGTTTTTCCATTTTTTTTTTCTATGTCCGACGGCTGGAGTATCAGCTCCGGTGGAATCCACAATGCCCCCCGAGTCTTGTAGAGAGAATTGTGCTTAAAACTGAAGGTCTCGTGGTGAAAGCATTTTGGGATTCTCCCCTACCAGCACCTACACTGGGGCGTTGCAAAAAGATAATGGACGTCTCCACGAGCACATGTTCATAAATAAAACAAGCTACTAGCCTGGTATTAACTGCACTTTTCACGTAGAATTGGAAATCGATGCTAATGGAACACATGCAAGCCAAATGGGGACAGATCGGCGGCCTTTTGACCTCCGGCGGCAACAGACATGGCCGTGCATGCAGAGAGCAGATTCAGAGAGCAGCCTGCATCCACAGAGGAATAAATATGTGGGTAACATTCACTGCGTGCCTAAAAAGGCATTTTTCCATCAGAGGGGAGGGTGGTACACTTTCTCAAGTAGTCCCTCGGGAACATTCAAGTAGGGCAAAGTGCTTTCTTTGGGAGCCATTCTTTAATTGCCCTGTGCAGTTGCATTCAAAAGACGACCCGGCGCGGCGAAGGAAGAATCCGTCTCACAGCGTTGCGACGCGCTTCCTTCCGGATGCACCGTCGGCCCGTGACGGTTATCCAATAATCGGACAAGACTGACTGGCGCTTTGCATCGTCCTTTCTTTCTCGGTGACATTGGTGCCCCTCTCACCCCTCTCACCCCTCCGCGCCTCGCAGCGACGGGTTGGAGGGCTGCTATTTCATGCGCTCCCTCAGGCCCTTTCAATTTCATAAAGGTCGCATACCTGCCGGGCATTTTTGAGAGCGTTTTCCACTTTCTCCTGACACCTCCAACCTTGCAACCCCCCACCCTCCCCCCCTCCTGACGCCCCTCCCCACCCGACCGCCCTCTCAGCACGCCCTTCCCCTCCGGCACAGCGCTGTTTAACGACCGTGACACAGCAGCACCGGCTGGATAATCCCAGCGAGACCAAAGCGCTGTTAGGAAGGGAAAAATATAAAAAAAGGGGGCTGCTGAAATGCCAAACCGTATTACCATCCCTCGTCCTCCTCCTCTTCCTCACCAGGTTCCCCCACTGTCTTTCTCACAGAGGGCACCTGGCACGGCAGCTCTTTATTAATGCATGGAGGGAGGAGGTGGGGGCGTCTCATTCCCTTGCACAAGCACTTAGCTACAGTGAAAAGCATGACTACATTGCGGGTGCCCTCTGACAATGGGGGTGCAGGGAGGGGGGGGGGGGGGGGGAGGGGGGGGGGGGGGGGGGGGCGTGTGCGCGTCTGAGTGTGTGTGTGCGCGCGTGTGTGAGAGACCTCAAAGCAACAGTGTAGAGCTAATCATGCAGAAGGTAATGAAGAGACACTGTCACCCGGCAAGGTTAATGCAACACCTGTATACACACTGCGATCCGTCGAGACGCGGCAGCTTCTGCAAACTCCCGTTTCTCCCTCAAAAGCCCCTGGGGGGGGGGGGGGGGGGGGCAGAGGTGCGACGAATCAGAGGACGTACGGGAACTGTAAGGAGAATTGGGTTAACTTGTCAGGAGAGTGGAAGATCGATGTAATTGCGGCTTTTTAGAAGCGTACTCATTTTATTCCCGCGCAGATCTCTGAGCAAATATTCAAATCCGATCAAACAAGCCATTACGTTGACGGCTTTCAGTTGCATTCAGCGACAGGAGCGTCTGCAGGCCAAACCTGCATCATGCAAATGTCTGTCAGTTTAACGAATCTGAGGAAGAGAATTAGCAGGCAGTTAGTCGCTCTTAGACCCCAAAATGCTGCTGATACAGATGAAGGGCTGGAGATGGATTTCATTATCAAAAAGAAAAAAAAGAGAGAGGAAAAGGGTATGAGGGAGAAAAAAAAAAGAGGGGGAGGGAGAGAGAAATGAGAGCGTTGGGAGATGGAGACAAATGTGTGCGGGGGAAAAAAAAAAAAACCCACAGAGGCCTCCGTTCAGAGCCATATCAACTCCAAATATCAAATTAGCTAAATGAATGATACAAGATAAAGGACGGGGGGAGGTGGGGGGGGGGGGCAGGAGAGAAGCTGCGGGGGCGCGTGAGGCACGCAGGGTAACTGAGAGTATTTCAATAATCGATAGAGCGTGAAGCGAGGAGGGGGAGACACAGAGAGGCAGGATATCACAGTTCATTAGTCATAGCTGGTGACAACTAGAGACTGCGGCGGGGAGATTGTCACTGGGTCTTAATCAGATGAGCAACGATGGAATGCCACTCGTTAATTCCACCAGCATTATGGCGTCCATTGTGCGCCTCGGAAGGGGCTTATCGCCATCTCTCTGCCTCCAACGGGCTGCCAGCCGCCTCGCCAGGGACACTGCAAAGAGCTAAACTCTCCCTCTCAGCCTCTGTGGGTTGTTTTTTTTTTTATAAAATAATTGCCCCCCCTCGCCGAACAGGAAGTGAAAAACGCGTAATGCTACAGTGGCGCTACGAGGGAGCGAATCTGAGGCAGAAGAAAATCAATTCTCTCTTCTTAAGCGACCCATTAAAAGGCGCAGAGGAGAGTTAAAGCACCCGCTCAAGACGCGCCGTTGTAGTGGATTATTATTATTCTGGTGTGGGGGAAGGCCCTAATGAACGGACAGGAAGTTGGATGCGTTCGTCTTTGGGTTACGTTTTGTGTGCTTTCGTGTGGCACAAACATCACATACTCTCCACGCAGGCACAAACAAACGCTGCATTGCCGCATGCACTTCAGATCCTCATCTGCAGCGCGTTCGCATCCTTCGAGGCTCCGCTTCTGTCAGAACGCGGCCCGGAACTCTCAGTCAGTCGACTCAGCCGCCCCTTCTCTCCCCCCCATCTCTCCCTGCCTCCCCCTCGCAACCCAACTCTAAACAAGTACCCGCCCGGTTGGGGAGTGTTTACAGCATCAGTACCACGACGCGCGTTCCACACAGCCGAAGCGACGCGTTTCAGCTTCGTGCAAATGGTTTCCTGCAGCTCTGTTTGCAGGTCTTTGTGCATCCCTGTAAGGGAGGGGGCAGGGGAGGGGGGGTCGGGGGGGGAGGTGGCGTCTAACTCTATTCTAAGACCAACCGCATCAACAATCTGCGCTGAGCGGATGCCAGCTGAAGGGGGGCTCGTCGATGACGCGCTCGCTTTGGAAACATTGGAGCTCAGTCGCTTCGTTTCCGTTTCACTGCTAAACGCGGTTCGCCGTCATGCGACAGCGTGTCTGCAGCTGTGATCGAGCGTTTGCATGAGCTGGCCTCTTGCCTGGAAGTGTTGGTACATGAAGATTAGGGATGCGCCAAACAAACAGACATCAAATGTGAGAGAACAATTTTCATTTTCATTCATTTTTCAGTTCATTGTTTTAAGACATTTTCCCCATACCATTTTTTTTTAAAAAGGTAGCAACTTGATACATGTATTTAACACGTTTCTGAGATACACCACCAATCCGTCTCACTGTGTCAGAGGGCGAAACTCTGTACGACTTGCGGCTTTGATTCCGTGTGAAGCGCGTTTTGCAGAGCAGAGAGGAGATAGTCGATAAGTGAGAGTTAGAGAGCTTCCGCCTCGGTTATTCGCCCGTCCTGGTGTTTCACTTGGCTGAAGAGACCCGTCAGGAGGCACCAAAGTGTCTCCTCGCTGCACTCTGACTGACCCCTCGCACACACCCAGATGTGCACGTGAAAGCATGCATCGCATGCATCGCAGGCAGTGTGGGTGCAGCCTCTGAGAGGGTTGATCGGGTCCGAGTCGCTGGGAGCTTTTCTTGCTCAACAAACCAGAATTAATGGCCACAGCTGCAGACCGTGTGCGTGTGTGTGTGTGTGTGTGTGGTTGCGCCTTTCACCCCAGTATGTAACCACCTTCATTTAGATTTAGCTTCTTTTTCTATTAATCTCAGCTCTCCTCGACTCTGTCCTCTTTAGCTAAAATTTTGTCCCTCATTATTTTTCTCTCCCTTTTATCGATTGTACAGACTGAAAAAAAAAATGAACTTGTACCTCAGCAATTATCTCGTCCAGTAGCTTCAGAGCCCGAGGCAGGACTGTGTGCTCGGCATCGGGGAAAGAGCTCCTTTCGCGGACGATATTTCCATTTCATCTGTAGCAGAAAATGTCACCGCGCCACAGCGTTTCATCTCAAAACACCAAAACACAGGCATTTTAGAGACGGACTCGAGATGGTTCTCGAGCAGACCGACTGACTGACTGAAGGGGGGGTTCGGGTTGTCCGCCCCGTGCCGTGCACAGTGCGGCAGAGCGCAGGGTTAAAGCGCTCTGCCGCACAGTCGGGAAGCAGGACATTTAAAGAGCAACACCAGAGAAACCCTCAAGAAACGCTCGAGGAAACGCGTCAGCTCAGAATAACCGGAACCTTCATTTCGGAGTGAAAAGTATTCGATTCATTCGGTTGCATCTCCCATCGGGTGGTCGATGCGTCGTCTGTGCAGGTTTCAGTGAACAATCCGGGATAAGTCACTTTAATGTGAAGACACTGGTGGCAGGCTTACTGCAGCAATCGCTCACATAACATAATAGTTCTAATAAAAACCGTAATAATGATGACAGATCCGGCACTTTGAGCCCAGAGAGGAAATGATACAGAAAGACAAAGTTATCCGTTGGACAAATTCACCGGCATCAGCAGCTTTTTATCTGCAAAATGACTAATGCGCCCGGATGAGAGGGCCGTGTTCAATTTATTAATGTGTGCGCCAAACAAAATCCAGGGGGAAAAAACAAGGGACGTTTTCAACGGGCAACAACCCCCCCCCCCCCCCTCCCCTCCCCTCCTTAAATAAATAAGCAAGTTAAAGGAGCGCACGCTTGGCAAGATGAATAATCTCCTCGCCGCGTTACGGCATCGACACTTTACTCAAGTGTCTCCTCTCCTGGTCACAGCGGAGAAGGTCACTCTGTGGAGTCTAATTAGCAGCCATGAAGTGACCCGACCTCCCTTCATTTGCATCCACCTCTGCTCGGCCCCCGCTGCTCTTTGCTCAGAAGGGGTTTTTCATTTTTGGGAGGGGAGGAGAAGGAGGAGGGGGGAGGGAGGTGGGGGGGGCAAAGATCACTCTTGGTAGTGCTCACTTATTATTACCACGGCCTCTTTACAATGCAGATGCAACCCCCCCCCCCCCCCCCCCCATGGATGGCAATACCATCCAGCTCAAAGACTCAACGTTGAAGAGCATCCGCATAAAACAGCGCTGCTACCTCGTCCCCCATTAAAGCGGATACCGCGGCGTCACTTATCATGTCGCGCCGCCGACCCACCCGCCCGCCTGCAACACCAGCAAGAACAAACAACACGGCGAGGGCAATTGAGATTGATTAAAAAGATGCAAAAAAGGGTGTGTTGGGGGTTGATCAACAGATTAATGTGCCGCGTTGATTGATGACTTTGCGACCCGGCTGTGATAATAAAGCAGACGGCGGACTGAGCGACCTGCGTCAGCACCCATTGGTTTATCCAGACAATTATGTCCAAACCGCTGGACGAGCTGGAGTACCACGCCGGTACCACGAGGCCGCGTAATTCAGAGGCCCATCTTTAAGAAGGCCACCACGCCACAATGAAGCGGCTGGATGTTGCTCGTCCTTTTCGGGCGCCACCGTTTTCCCCTGCGTGGCGGGGAACGGCGACTTCGCACAGCTTGCAGAGCCGTGCACGAGGAATCTGAGACCGAGCCGCAGAAACGACACCGTCGCTCTCCTGCTGCTACTCTGCCGGGTCGAGTGTCTCTCATTGTTCACGGGGCTGAATGCGGACTTTGATTGGAGAGTACTCCGAGCCTGGCACCGACACCGGAGCGGGGATGTGCAAATCGCGGCGGGGACGAGGAGACGCGGCGGCGTTCCACATCATCACTGCAATAAGTGGCCGAGATTTTACAGCAGGCAGACTAACTCCTGCTGATGAACTCCCGGTTCCACCGGGCCGGCAGGTCTTCCCGTGGAAGAGGCGACGGCAGCATGCGAGCGCTCGGTGGAGCATATTGGATTCAACCAACCGGAGCGGAAAGGTGCGAAACGCTGATAAACGTATCGCCATTTGACTGTAAGTGGGGGAGTTGAGGTCCTGCAGTCTGCGTCAGTTTGGCTTTAATGACGTTCATGCTCCGTTAGGAAACCCTGATGCTCAAAAGGGGGTTCATTTTTTTTTTGGGGGGGGGGGGGGGGGGTGGAATAATCAAAGGACATAATGTTGAGGTAGTTCAGAAACAGGCCGGCCGGTTCGAGGCTTCACTCGCGGGTTGGACCCCCTCGGGCGCCTCCCTCAGCTTCTCTGCCTCCGGCGGTGAAATATTATCGACGATATCTTTGTATCCCTTAGAGACCCCCCCCCCCCCCAGAAACACACTGACAAAAAGCTGCACGCCGTAGCATTACCCCCCCCCCCCCGCCACAAACTATTTACATGCCGAGGCGCCGGATGTTAATGGATCCCAAAATGTGCCGGCGCCTGGCGGCCTCGCCGCTGCTCTTGACATTATTAACGCCGTCCGAGATGGTTGTTTTTTTATGCGCGTCACGCGCATAAAAAAACAAGGTAGTCGTATGAAAGGTGTCCATTATTTTCGTCTCGGCAGATGAGAGGAGAAGGGCCCGAGGTGGGGGGGGGGAGAGAGGGGGGAGCAGATGGAAAAACTTCCATCGCATCTCGAGAGGGGCGAACGCCCGTCCCTCCCTCGGCGCCGGCGCAGACGAGAGCACAGTTTTCAATTTGCAATCAGAGCCGGCGCGCCACTGTCCCCTCGCATTCGGCGTCAAAGTCCCGCGCTGCCATAAAAGCCAAATTCCCGATGACACGCTGGAGATTGCTCTGTCGAAAACGCAATCAGCCGGAGCCGCCTCGAGTGCGGATGAATTACAGCGGCTTAGGAAAAGACAATGACTTGTCAGTTTTGCACCAATTGGCTCCGTCGGGGGACGAACACAGGAAGGGGGGGTTCAACACGTTGCATTTGAAGGTGGCCCGTGCAGCGCGACGCGTCGGGACGCCGACCTTCTGATGAACTTATTCTCTGATGTTGCGATGGTTCATCCATATATTGCATTTATAATTCCCTTACTATGCTTTCCCATCTCGAGATCAGCAATTCAAAATGAAATGTTTGCGACTGCGACGCGATGATCACTTGTGATCTACGCCAAGCAAGTGGGATTAGAAATAAAATCTGTGTGCTGCAGGCAGAAATAAAGCGCTCTTGTTTACGTGAAAATGAGGAAAACTTGACAGCTCGCACTGAAGCCGTCCGCATCGGTTAAATAACAGACGTGAGAATCTTTTAAAAATAACTATGTAATGTGCTGAAATGGGCTCCTAATGTTTACTATGCAAGGAACCATCCATCAAAACACTGAAGCTGCTCATCACTCCCCCCCCCTCTAATACCAACGCATCCAAGCCGGATGTGAAGCATTCCAGTGGCGTATAATCCCAGACCTACTCTCCCCCCACTCCCCCCCCACTCCCACCTACTACAACCATCAAGCGCTGCTCACTAAATATGAAAAGGCTTCTCCCCTTTTCAGCTGGTGTGATTACAACAGACAACCTGCCCCTGGTGAACACTCCCTCGGTGGGTAGCAACGCCGTCCGCGATGCAGCCATCTTAACACGGTTACCTCCCATTAAACATGTACGTGGGGGGGGGGGGGGGGGGGGGGGGTCACCGGGAGTTGGCTGTACTTCAGAGCACCGTGAGCTGAAAAGTAAAAACAAGTTTTCTCCATCGCTCCGTGTAGTTTCGCCCCGCGTGTGGCGAGACACTCAGAAGCAGAGTCGCATCTCGCACTCCATCGCACACGCGGTCGGCTGAATTCCCGGGGTGCGGGTTCACTCTGTGTCTGAAGACGGCGCGCGCGCACACACACACGCACACGCGCACACACACACGCACACGCACACACGCGCACACACACACATTAAATAGTCATGCTGCCTTCGTGCTCATGTCATCCTCGCGCCACGCAGGGGTCGTGTAAAGTGCAGGGTTCTGCTGTGGGACCGCTCATTGGGCGGAGCGAGGTCGCGGCGGCGCGGTCACGGCGGCGCGGTCACGGCGGCGCGGCCTCCGGGGGGCTTTGGATCGGGAGTGGCGAGCCTTTCCGTGGTCTCCCCGCCTGAGTGTGTGTAAGCTTGTGTGCGTGAAGGTCACCAAGCAAAGCACATGAAAAAGGAAGTGGCCTTTGAGCTGTAGGACACACCCACACGGCAGTAGAAGTGCCGTGTGTGTGTGTGTGTGTGTGTGTGTGTGCGTGCACGCGGTCGGCCCTTCGCGGGAGCCAATGAGACGCGTCTGAAGTGCAGCGGCTTAAGATCGCTCCTTGATGTTCGGTTTCCTCAGCACTGTCCACACCAGCATGTTGTTGTTGTGCTTTTCTTTGCGTTGGCAGGGTGACACAATTTATAGCTCATGGTGACATGGTGCATCTTTCCTCCGCAGAGTGACGGCGGCTCAGCTGCTCTGGTACTCAAACGCACAAACGTTAACTAAAACAACAACAAGCCTACGTGGATGATTGGTTTGAGTGGACTGGTCCAACAAAAAATATTGTATTATATATCAGGTGTTCAAGATCAGAATAACAGTCTAGGAGGCCTCATGATGTGGAACCTGTCAATCATCCTGTGGGGAGGCGGGTTGTTGTGTTGCGGTCGTGCCAGCATGCGTGCAGTTGGTCGTAGCGCGGCGGTCTCGTATCCGATGTGTTTCAGGATGACGTCTCAAAAACACAACCAACTAATAATGCTCATCTTCGCATCAATTAAGCCCCGCCCCTTACCCTGGCTCCGCCTTCCGGCCCCCCCGGCGAGTGAATCGGCGGAGCGATGAATGGTTTCCAAACGCACTGTGGACTCAGCAAATGTTAAATATTCTCATTAGCTGCTTGAGCGAGATATCACTCTCTCACACACACACACACACACACACACACACACACACACACACACACACACACACACGCCACCACCGGAGCCCAAGGCGCCCCCCGCCCCACTCCCATTGGTGGCAGGCCTCGGTTGCCGGAGCAACGGTCAATACCGGTCTTTCACGTATCAGAAGCAGAGGGGCCCCGCGGAGGGACAGGCACCTCGCCCCCACTCCCCCCAAAAAAAGACTCTACTCCTGCCATTACTAGAAGACTGAGATTCAAACCCAAAACCTTGCTGCATCGCTGATGACATCTGCTGTATTTTCACCGTCCAACTCGTTTCTCTCCCCTACAGGTAACGAGACCCATCCGACTCCATTTCGTCTAGCGAGCCGCTAAGGGGCGAGGGGGGGAGCGTGGGAGGGCGGGGGGAGGCTGAGGGTCCGGGATTAAGAGGTCGCTCCCAGCCATCCGTCTCCGGTGTCGCCGTTCAGAGAGCGCTGACGGTGCCGGGTCCCCTGCCACGGGCCTCCAGGCCGTAACCACGGATACCCAGACGAAACCGCGAGCTGTCACTCAAGCTGCTCCAGCTAGACGGAGTCACACGAGATGGCGAGGAGAGGATAGCGACACACCAAGGGGGGAGGGGAGGGTGGTGTGTGTGTGTCAGTTGCAGAATACGCGATAGGAAATGTAGAAGCTGTGAGTGCAGACAGCCGCTAGTGAGACATCATCACACCCACACACACAAATCCTTCTAACTGAAGCAGGTTTTGGGGAAGTCGAGGCTCAGGCCAACAGCGACGGGGAAATAATGGCAAACTTCCACCTCATGAAGCAGTCTAAATCTCCTTGACGTTTGAATAAAACAAGGGCTTTTTACTTATCATTAGGCAAGCGCCGACGTGCTGCTCTTAAAGCGCATGGAGACGATTGTGAGCTGGGACCAGCAACACATATCGTGTCTCCCATGAAGAAAATGCATTCTGCCATCATGTCTGTGGAAGGGGGGGGGGGAAGGGGGGGGGTCTCTTTGTTCTACACGCTGGCATTGATTCCTCCCAGTGGCGAGGAGTCCGATGCCTGAAGGTTAGACACACTCTATGTAGATAAATGACTCCTGAGCTCTGCAGTTTGATCCAAATGAAGCAATGATGTAGCTCACTGGCCCGGACCAGCGTTCAAGTGAGGAGAGGCCTCTGGTGAAATGCTCTCTCTGTGTGTGTGTGTGTGTGCGTGCGCGCGCACTACCACAGTATGACAGCGGTGAGATGGAGCAAACTAGCGGTGGGGGGGTAAAAGAGGGACAATCTTCTCCCTTGGTATGAAGCTTATTTGTTGGAAAGACCTCATGTCCCGGCAGCGTGCCAGTCGGCGGGGGGGGGGGAACAATAAATAAATGGTGCGTTTACCGCGCATGAAGCCAGCACTCACACGCATGCACAGCTTGTACATGCATGCAATTCTGCATTTGTGTCGCGTTGTGCGTCTCTATCCAACTGTGTAATTATGTTGCCGTTGATGCTCCAGCGTGACGCCCCTGAATCCTGAATGCGCGGGCGTGCGTGCGCGTCGTAATGTTCATGCTTTCCTCTCTGCTCGCCATCCCAAAGCCCGGCGGGGCTCCCGCGCCGCGCAGCGCTGCAGAATTGGCCTGAGAGGTTTGGGAACATTTCCCCCTTACAAACAGGGGCAAATCAATAACGTCTCGGTTGAGGGAGCCGCTCTCCATGTGAAGGTGCGCTGACTCAGCAGTCCCGGACGCCCGGGGGGGTTGGGAGGGGAGGGGTGGAAATGACTGCTTTACAAGCAGCAAAATGCACGGCGGCGTTGAGAACCCTCTGTGGACGCGGCGCTACACGCCTTATCAATGTGCTGGTGGAGGACGTGGGGACGATCGCCATCGGCTTGTTAATAAAACAGGCTGCTCTCCCCCCCTCTCGAGCGCCAATGGCTTCTCCCTTTGTTGCTCATACTCGGCCAATCTCTGCTCTGCAGGACACTTCGACTTCCTTCACCATCGTCATGGTCTCGCATGCAAACGCATCCCCAACAAGAACACGCCCAGCTTTACCTGCGCAAAAAACAATTCACAGCAGCGGGTTCGCTCCCGTTTTCAAGGGAGTAACATTTACTTCAATTTTGCTACTAAAGACGGGACAGTGCAGGGTCCTGGAACGTGCTGGCGACGGGTCATCCATCACCGCGAACAAAGCCAAAGTCACGCCGCCGTGCTGCGATAACGCAGTCGAGAGCCGGGACCCTTTTGAAAAGCCTCCTTGCAGGCGTGTGGTGAAGGACACGAGATATCTGACATTTGAAACCTGGCTACAAAAAATATATAAAATCAAACAAAGAATGACCGCTGGGTAATTTTGTCACAACATCGAACGACTGCTGCCTAAAAAAAAAAAGAAAAGGAAATGCAACGACTGGTGCCATCCTGTTGGGGATTGGATGTCAGCACCAGGGAGCAGTTCCAGCTCATTATTAAAGGGCAGAAAAACTCCAAAACACAGCAGTAAAGGACTCCATGTAATGGTCCCGCACAACACAAATACGCTCCAGCACTCATTTCCATCTTGGTCCCCGTTGTTCCTTCACCTCGTCACATCCCAACATGCCGCATCTCGGCACAAGCCTCCAGTTATTGGATGAATGCCTACAGAATGAAATTGTAGACCGATGTGAGAACACGGCGAAGCAGGAAAACCCTCCTGAGCCAAGTGGTGAACTTTAACACTAAAAAGGCCAAGAAGGCTCACTGACTGATTAGTTATTTCAAGAAACATTTCTGCTGCCGTTCCTTGTAAAGGTTCTGCGGGCCGCCGGCAGTGTGATTTAAAGGCTTGAAGGCTGTGCTGCAGCTGAAGGCGAGCATCCGTTGCCCCGGTTGCAGGAGGTAGCCGTGCTGCACGCTGTCAGTAAATAATGTTTCTGGCATAAGGCTCCCGCGTCGGCTCTGCGGGAACGGCAGCGCCTGCCATCCCGGCGACCGATCCGGCGCGAAAGGTGCCGAAAGCGTTACGAGGCGCTCGCAGTGACAAGCTGAATGCAGCGACGCGTCCCTGTCCGTCATCTCAATGAATTGTTAACCGACAGAGCGTCGCAATACGTCGGAGAGTAATGGCTGCTGCCGCCGCAGCACTCCGTCTCCAAGGGAGGAAAAGGAATCTGAACTGTGCGAGATCTGCTGAATAAGCGGCTGGATGAAAGAACCCCGCAGCCGGGGGGCCGCGGTGCTGCGGAGGGTTCCTCCAGCGGCCGGGGGGCCGCGGTGGACGCGCCCGAATGACACGTGTTCGTTCGGGTGACTCGCCGTCTACGTTCCCACTGCCGACATCCTGCGCGGACGCTTCTGGAATATGTCAAACAAGAACCTCCTGCTTGCTACGAGCCAAATAAAGATCAATAAGAGGGGACACACACACACACACACACACACACACACACACACACACACACACACACACACACACACACACACACACTTACAAGCTGTAAAGAGCGATTCTAAACATTCCTAACAGGAAGAGCCATCCACTTCTTTTTCCTGGGATGATGTTGGACGGTGGCCATTTTTAACGAGCGTCCCCGTCCCCCGCAGGCTGTGGGAGTAACGAGCGCCCCAGATGAAGAGGGTGGACAGGAACTCTCTCACTGCCGAATGTTCCCCACGTCTTCAGATACTAATGTTTGACGCCATTGTCATCCTCCTCCAGCTCGCCACACCCGTTGCTCAGCCGCACAACCACATCGCCGCCCCCCCCCCCCCTCCCCCCGCCTCCACATCTCCCCATCTAGAGGCGAAACTGCCATTTGAAAGGGATACAAGGAAATATCTTCAGCTCCAGGTTAAACACATCATTGTCGTCGCAAAATCAAAACAAGTTCTATTAAGAGCAGATTAATTAAAGGGTTCTTATCAAATAACCTGCATAATTGAATGAACTGTTTAGTGTTGCTTCATTATCTACTTAAAAAATTGACATTTCCTTCCGACGAATAAAGGAAAACGTAAATAAAAGCCATTTGTGCTCAACAAAAGACACTCGACCATCAATATGATCGATCATTATCCCTTCAGAAGACCTGAAGATTACACACGGCACAGACAGCCAATTACACGCCACGGCGGTGACTCTTAAACCCTCCAATCAGGCGCCGTGCTCAAGTCAAAGTGCACGAGAGCTCCTGTCGAGAGAGGAAAAAAGGAAAGGAAGGTAAAAAAGGGAAGGAAAGGAAACCAGTCAAGGACGACAGACGCGTCCGTCTTCCAAGAAACCTCAGAGCCAATCGAACGGGAGGAGGCCTGCTGGACACGACGCGCCAAACCATGAGGACGAAAAAGACCGGAGCGCCTCTGACCTTTTGAACGGGGGGGGAAACCAACCAGGCGGGATTAAAGCAGCCGCAGGTTACCAGCGCCGTGAAGAAACATGCATGCGCACGTTCAGCGGCTGCCGACGCGCATCGCGTTCCTCGGCGAGGCGTTTTCTTCCTCGCCATCGCGCAGCAACCTCATCTGTGGTCAACGCGGGCGCCAGACGCTTTATATTGATTAGTTGGTTTCAGGTGCACCGATGCATAATTCATCATCCCTCGCGTCGGTGTGTGTGTGTGTGTGTGTGTGTGGCTGAAGGGTGCGCCATCCGTCAAAGACGGCGCCTCCTGTCGCACAATCACCAGAAGTGTTACGCCGAGGCGCCGGCCTCCTCTGAAGAACACGCACGGCGCTCTCATCTCGCCCCGCCAATTAAAAGCCCGATGAGTCCGGCGCCTCGCCCGCAGGACGTTGGCCTCCTGAAATCTTTCAGCCCCCCCAGCTGACGGCTTTGCAACGCGCCGCTCGCTGCGGCCTGGATGTGCCTCTAATCCCGTCCGGCTGTGATTCATGGCGGTCGGTTAATCCTATCAGGGGCGGCCCGGACGCAGCGGTAATAAACTGGAAATTGTCTGGTGAATCTCGTGTCAAATCACAACCACGGGGAACATAAAGCAACGGCGCCGCCCCCGAAGCAGCGGCGGACGGGTCCGCGGAACGTCTGTGGTTCGGGGCGAGCCGTAATGCGATGGAGCTAATTAATTATTTGATAAACAAAGTGCTGTGATAAATAAAACGTGGCGAATCTCTGATTGGCGATCATAAAAACGGAGCTGCGGGCGAGTCGTTTTTCCCAGCATGCCTCGGGCTTCATTTAATATTCATACCAGAATGACACCGCTTTCCATCCAACCTTCAGGTTAATCAGACACAGAAAATGTAACGTCTTCATTCTTATTGAGAACTGCCAGCGAGTAAAAACGGGATCGCCGCGAGGCCTCGGGCCGCGGCGGGTCCTTCCACGACGCCACGAGCCGCCTTTCAGGAGCATAATGAAAGAAAAACGACCGGCCGCCTCAATTAGCCTGATCATGAAACATCATTGGAGAGACCTTCATCTACGACGACCTCACAGGAAAAACACTGTTGTTCACTTATTAAACATCACACGCAGACATCGTTTCACTGCACCGCTGTTTAACAGGGTGTAAACGATCTATGGGATGTAAGGTGAGAAAAATGATTACAGGTAAAAAACGTCTGCAGCGTCAAACGTCCTGAATGAATCCGTTATCGTGTCCCTGATTCAGCGAGCGGTAAATACGGCCTCCTGCATGCAGCTGCGCCAGGTCTTTATGAATTACTGCAGCGGTTCGAGAGGCGTTCACAGCACACAGGCAGCCAGCTCGGAACGTTTTCCTCCGTTCCGATGAGGCAAGTAATGCTAATGTCACTCTGGTTCCAGCCGAGCATTTCCATCTCGACTCTCGCCGTATAAAAATGATCAAGGATTGATTGAGGCAGTTTCATCTCTCCTCTCAAGAGCATCGCGAGCAAACAAGCGTCCCGACTTTGACGTTAGCGAATGCGGAACCGCTTGGATAAGCACAAATCTTAAACCAAAAAAGGTGTTGCTGAGTTGGGGATATTTGGATGTCTTTCATCCCACCTGCGGGGGAAGCGCCTCCCGTCTGCAGACTGATGGGAGTCAATTGCCGGCGTGGAAAGTGATAACTGGCACTTACACGTGAATACCATCAACAAACCAACCCGGCTGAAAAACGGAAACGGAGCCGCTTCAAAGAGCGATGGAAAGATCATCCTAATATGGACCTGTCATCGTCTCCTCTTACACCCCCCCCCCCCCTCGAGAGGGTACAATTCCCAAAAGCTGTGAGATGTTTCATAAAATCAATTTAACAGTCGAAAGGAAAATGTTGAAGTGACTTTTTGGCTTTTAACTGTAAGTATTCAGAGATGTGAAGGATCTTGATCTTGCAGTTTGCTAATGTCGAGACTTAACAGCTTTGTTCAATGACTTTACCTGAATGCGCAGCGCAAACAAAGACAACCGGCCTCGGCGAAGCGAGACGCCGACAACGCGAAGGGCAGCATCAGTGGGGAAACGGCGAAATGGAGTCTTCCTGAGTCAGAAAGCGCATCAGTGAAACAGCCATGCGGACCTGCGAGATCTGAGCGCCGTGCCCACAGAGAGGGGTTCCCCCCCCCTTTCATTCGGTTCCCCCAACGCCCTCCAAAAAGCACACGCGCTCGGAGGTTGCAGCTGGGCTTTCACTCTTCCACGTGAAGGGAATCCGCGACCGAGGGGCCGAGCGAAACGAGACCGCAGCCCGCCAGGGGACGGACACGCAGCGTAGTAGAAAGAACCGCCAGGTGGAAGCTGCACAGGCTTGTTTGGACCTACGAGGGTTACACACAGCGAGGCTGAAACGGCCTCCCCCCTCCCCGCTAATGCCTTCTCCGGCTGCTCCACCCGAGGCCTTTTTGTTCCACGGTGCCTGTCGCTCGGCGGCGCACCTCGGCCCTCACGTGCTCCATTAAACCCGGGAGCAGGGGAAAGCGCGAGGCCTTGACGGTTACTGGCTCAGCGCTCCGCCCGCTGACACAATTACTGGCCCCCGGTTCCTCGTCCGGGCTGCGCTACATCGTTTCAAATGGCTGCCGGCTGCCGCGGCGGTGGACGTGAACAACCTTCATCCCAGACGCTTGGGTCGTATTCTGCATGACCCCCCCGAACACGCCGACTCCAGCGTGCCTTTTTCGCTCAGGGGGAGTGAAGCAGGGGAGAAGGAGAGGCTCCGTGACGAGGCGGCCGACTCTCCGGACTTCGTTAAGCGGCTTTAAATGAGTCGGGTTGAAAACGCTCATCGGTCAAAGGTTTTTTTTATACATCTGCACCAATAATTATCAAGTCGCCGTGCAAAGTATCGAATCAACGGTCAAAAATATACCAAAATAAAACACGGGTTTGTATTTTCACCCGAAAAAAGGTGCAAAACAGCAGAGAGCTGCTCGGCAAAGAAGAGACACGTCTTGCATCACCTGAGGGAGACATAACCGTTCGTTCAGGAAGCCCATTTCCCATCCCAGAATAGAACAGGGTGCATAAATGATTATCTACCGCTGAGGGGGGTGAGTGAGGCGGCGGGGGGGGGGGGGGGTTCTGATTGGATGAATCCAAACCAGGGTCATCTTGGAGCAAAAAAAACAACTGTCTCCGTCTCATATTCCTGCGCCATGTTTTTGTCTTAATTGAGCCCGGGCCTGAAGGGGACGAGGAGGGAGGGAAGGACAGAGGACGCAGCGGAGGAGCCTCGCTGACCTACATCCAGGCTGAGTGGGGACGATATTAGCCGAGCAATTAAAGGAGATGACAGCCGTCACAGGGGTCGGACCGACAAGGATGGCAGTCCGTCTCCCCCTCCCTCCCTCCCCTCCCTCCCCCCCCTCCCGTCTCAGCGCTCGCTCTGCTTTTCGTTCCTCTGACAGCTATTGATTTTTTTTTTTTTCACAACCGAAAAACAAGAGGCAGTCTCAGCAGCTAAATTTGTAAGGAGCTCCCCAAAAAAACTTTTAAGAAGAGCGCGTGCAAAGGGAGGAAGGAAGTGCAGCCGGGGGGGGAGGAAGTGGAAGGGGGGGCGAAGGGGGGGGGCCGAGGAGCACAGGTGGGTGAAATCGATGTGAACCTGTCAGAAAACTTCATTCCCCTCAGACGACATGGAGGCGAAATGTCAAGTAAACTTGTTTGTGAAACAAATCTACAAAGACGCGGATGCGTTTGCAAACGTTAAGTAAAGGGAACAAAATGTCAGTTTGACCAGAAATAACAAATAGAAATAAATAATTGGCCTCGAACGGACGCGATCCGACCTGCGAGGTGCTCTCAGTCCGTGTCCGGAAGTCGAGGAGGAGCACCAGCTTGTCAAGTGGGAGGAAGCTTATTGCTGCACCGAAAAACATAGAACAACATGTGCTGCAACAATCCCAGAGAAAATCTCAAAAACAGATTACAGAACGGCAGCATTATAATAACTCACGGGGCCGCACATCCACGTCAGACCGCCAGCGACCACGGGAGAGAACGACAATTAAAACGCCACAGAGTCCGTCCCAGCATGCTTCGCTCCGGGCCATGCGACCTCTGCTTCCATCGGCTCTCGGCGGGTGAGTGAGAGTTTGTCAAACGTAAGAGGTGGACATGCGGGCGAGAGAGAGAGAGAGAGAGCGCATTGTGCGTGCTTTTGAAACCGTGTGAAATCAATGCATTAAATGGAATCCGTAGGCGGCCTCCTCTTGAAGTAACACCTGCGAGGCGCCGACATCAGGTCGGCGTCTGCGGAGGACGGCGTCCTTTTCAACCGCCGTGTTCTCCAGGCTCCACGAGGTCTGCAGCAAATGTCACGAACAGCAACTTTACACGCAGCAGCACCTTCGTTTTCCAGTTCAGCTCGGAGGAGAGGAGGGGGAGGTGGGGGGGGGGGGGAGAGGTGTTGAAAGACAGTTTGTTTTCGCCGGAGCGATTTGCGAGGAGTTTGGAAGGCGCTTATGGGGGCAGTTAAAAAACACACACATGGAGCTGGAATGCAGGTTTACAAGCAGGAGGTAAACCTCTGCTGAGGCCGTAAAGGATCGCTTTGACATCTGCACCGCACATGTGTCACAATAATGAGACAAAAACAAAGGAGGGAAAACGCACAAATCCGCAGAGAGAGAAGGAGCCAACGCGGATACTTCATCATCATCATCATTATTATTATTCCACTTCCAGGTTCCCGGCGAGACGCACACCGGTGAACGACCGCCGCACGCCTGCGACCTCTCAACCCTTAACGGCTCGCCCTCCTCTGATGAAACACTTCACCATGTAACCGCGGCGATAAATCACAGCAGCTTCGAGCTCCAGTTTAAATTCTTTTGATTGTGAACCAACCAACCAACCACGGCGCCCTGCATGAGGGAGGTGTGCATTTTCGGCGCGGCCGCGCTGACCACGGGCGATAAGGAGGATGCGAGTTCTTTGATGAGCCCCCCCCCCCCCCCCCCCCGCTGGGAAATTTGTTTCAGCCGACAGCATCCGGTCCCCACCGGGCGGCGCTCTAATTAAGGTCAAAGGGGAGTTTTCACGCCGGGCGCAGAAATGGCTTCCTTTCAAAATGTATCGCTGCGAATCAGCATGAGGGAAATGATACAGATGTGAGATAATAAACGACGGCCTGGATGCCGAACATCTTCATTACAAAGGGACGGTTGGGCCGTTGATGGCGACGCGTCGTTTAAAGCAGGAATAAATGTTCTGAAGAGGATTGTTTGGTTTTTTTCTTGGGGCTGGTAAAGCTCGCTTTAGTCCATGTCAGAATGTGAAGCGCGTATTCATTGCTTCATTTTGTTGTGGCGTAAGCCTGGTTTAACTTTCCCTTGTGCATCCATCAATAGATTTGAGCCGGTTGTGTTCAAAATCAATCAGATACCAGGTTCCCTTTGTTGTTGCACGCTTGTTTGTAGTTCAAAGTCACAGCAGCTCATCCTGAGATTATTATTATCCAAATAGGAAAAAGGGTTTAAAAACAGTTTCACAGGAAATCCAGGTGACATTTTCACACAAACTAAAATCTGGGTATTTTTTTTTGAAAAACTAATAACGCTGCAATTGGATTTTTGCAGTTTATTCAATTTACTGCACGAAAGCTCAAACGGGTCATTTCCTCCCCTGTGAGAGCGTGGAGGAGGCGTCGTGGAACAAGACCAGAAGTTTCTTCAGAGCAAAGCGTGGCGCGACCGTCAGACGCAAACATCCTGAAACGCCGGGAGTCGTCCCCCCCGACCCCCCCCACGCCCCCCCCCACGCCGCTCGCGATCTGCTCACGCTGCGGCGTTAAAAAGGAGGAGACAACAGTGCCAGCAGGCCCCGTTCACAGATATTAGCCTCAATGGCGTGGATAAGATGCTAAACGGGCCCCTGCTGTGTGTCATGTGTGTGTCAGCCTCTGAGGATCTCATGCCCTTTTAACCACGCCCCCCTGCGGCGCCGTACGTCTTAATCACCCCGGGAGGGTGTGAGGGGGGGGGGGGAGGGGGAAGAGACAATGCCTTGTGTGGCGGGAATACAATCGGGTCGGCGTGACAGCGGGTGCGGCATGCGAGCGGGAGAGAGAAGGACGCCATCTTTACCGCTGTGGGCGGGGGGGGGGGGTCGGCAGTGACCTCGGCGTCACGAGGTCACGTCATTAGTGACAGCGCCTGGGCTTTTCCTCCTCGGTCAGCAGGTGAGGTCTTCTGGTCTTAATAAGGATCCCCAGTCAGGGTTTTTTTTTTTTTAAAGGGAGCGTTTCACATCCGGCCGTATCTAATTATAGCTTTGACTTTGTTATCTCCTCTCAGCAGGACCTTCCATTAGGGAGAGACGCACGACCTGATATGATGTATTATTGTGATGATTAATGCATTTTCCTGAGATCCAAAAGAAAATGTATTTTACATATAATCCCAGTTTATCAAATATTAGTGTCACTGGAGTCTCACGGGGTTCCTCATTACCATTTACGGCGGACGGCTCTTTAAAGATGGGGACGTACAAAGGACTGTAGATCTAAATTGTCTCCATGTGGTGGGACAGTAAAGAGCTGCACATGAATGCAGTCGGTCCAAACATGTCAAAACCCAGGAGCCACATCAGCACAGTTCAAAGAGGATTGAAAGCTTTTCGGCTGTCTGCTGCTGGTTTGAGCTTTGACGGATAAAAAGACTTTACTACTTTGTTTGATGTAATTAAGCACAAAACGACTTTTGAAAACATGTGGGACCCTGGAAGCAACATTTTCCACTATTTTCTGGACATTCTTGGACTAAACAAAAAAGTTCAAAGCAAGTTGAAATTGAAAAAATGACAATAATCAGCAGCCGGAGATGAGAATGGAATAAAGTCGCTTCACAGAACCTCCTCAGATTTTAAGCCATGTGGTCTCGGCCCTTAAAACAGGCGGCGGACGGGACGCGTCAGATCCACAGTAAAAAGCCAACGCGCAGCACAACGTCACGGAATTAGTCACTAATTTACTGCACTCAACAGGAGACACGAAGCCTTCTCTCTCCCATTACAGAGTCTTTTGCCCCCCCCCCCCCCCCCTCTCCCAGGTGGGCTGCCTGTGCCTGAGCGGCTCTGCGTGCTACCAGGAGACCAGGCTTGTCATCCATCATTACCGGGAGGAGGCCTTGAGGACGATTCCTGCAGACAGCGTCTGGGGGGGGGGGGGGGGGCAACGTAAACGGGGCACCACCGGGCGGGGGGGGGGGGGATTGATGACGACGATTACTTCCCGAGGTGTGAAGGGAGCAGACGAGCACAAGCGAAGGAACGAGGCTTTTCCCAGCAGGAACCATCACGCCGAAGCACCGAGACGGACGCAGACGGACGCAGACGCCTCGGAGTCGGGGGGGAAACCAGCGGACGCGGCATCGTCCCCCACCGCCGTTAAATTAGATGCGCGACTAAAATGGGCAAAAAGGGATCACGACTACTCGCAAACAGGAAGTGCTTTTCAGCCACGTGTCATTGATTGTTGCAAGACTCCATTGGACACAAACACATAAAAGCAAAGTTATTAAAGACACATTATATTCAGAGCTGCATGAAGCCTCAAAGAGTCGGAAGTCTGTTTGTTCTCATTTTTTAAGAAGGCAATTAACACGAGAGTATTTTTTAAGTTTTAACTGTAACACCTCGTGTGCTTTTCTGTCGACCACAGGAACGCACACACTTCCCAGGGGACGCCACCGCAACGAGGTGAGACCCCCCCGGCCCCCCCGTGTGCCTGTGGAGCCCACGGCTGGTCACCTCGCTCAGGGATCACAGGGCAGCATGTCGCTCTAATCTGCCCTCGCAGCGGGGAGACGCCATTAATTCAATTCCCTTTCATCAGCGGTGAGCGGATGGGGGAGGGGGGGCATTCCAGACTGTGACCCTGTGATGGTTTTTAGGAGGAGAAACAAGGAGCGTCGAATGACGCCGTGTATCAAATAAAACAGGAACACGTACACCTCCAGTGCAGCTCGGGTTCATATATAAATACAACGTATTATTCTTTTGATTCCCGCGATACGACTTTCAGTCGGATGTTGAGACGATGGCGTTTGTTCGCGCTGCCGTGCCTCGCCGTGTGTGGCTTTGCCCGCGGCATAATAAAATGTTTATTGGGACATAACATAATGAGCTTTTCATAGCTTACCGTACCTTTGGTCTCTGGCGGACGCGGATGCTCATCACAGACAAATTAGATCTTTGGAGCGCTGCCGTCTGCACCTGCAGAAACAATTACAGCGTGCGAATTAGATGGAAGCTTCACGACACAAAATGAAAACATCTATAAATCTGGCCTTAATATCCATGTTCTCTCCATCTGTTAATGAGGTTGATTTAGATGCGCTTCACTCAAAAGACAATTTAAAAAGAGATTCGTTAGTCATCTTTAATGATCAATAACCCCTCCCAGTGTCCCGAGAGGACAAACCGGAGAGATCGGCAGGCAAATGAATGCGACAATTCAACGCAAAGCCGAAGGCCGACGGTTCCTCAAAGAGGCTCATTGTGGCCCGAAACAACGTGAAAGGAGCCTTGTTTGGAGCCGCGGCGACATTGTGCTCCGGGTTTCTTTCTCCCGGAGAGAGACTCTTCAGGACTCCAACTTCATTGCAGGAAAAAAACAAGAAATTAAGATCAAGGACTGAAATCTTCTGGGTGTGTTTTTTTTTTTGTTATTTGCGATGAACCAAAATGAGGACATTTGTTCTGGGAACATTCAGTTCAGATCGAATCCCCTCCAAATGAAAATCAAACAGCAGCGGCTCCGTTTTCTGTCAGTCCTACAAACAGAAATCCACTTTCCTCCCCATTACCCAGAATGCTCAGCGGCCTTTGGAGGCTCTACTGCTTCCTCTCGTCCAGCTGAGGCCCTCAGGCTCCTTCCTGCAGTCATTCTGGGAAATGTAGGCAACTCCTTACTGAATTAGAAGTAGATGTGGCGGCTTCATGGGGGAGCGAGGGGGGGGGTAGTTTTCTGATGAAACGGAGCGAAGCTGCAGCCACGCTGGTTCCCCTCTCAAATACACACACAGCGGCTTAAGAGTCCCCAGAAAAGGCTTCCCAAAGCATTTTATCGTGATCAACAAACATTTATTTATTTTTTTAAACGGGGGGGGGGGGGGGGGGGGGGATGCTCATGTTATCGTCCCTAAAAAGAACTCTGATTTGCATTGTGATGATTGTGCAAGAAGGGAAAGCGCGAGCCGGCCGAACGCTCCTGGAGAGGATGATAAAAGACAGCAGCCCGCTGACATCAAACCGAGTCCCCCCCCCCCCCCCCCCACCGCTCCCCCCCCTCCCCCACCGAGCAGAGCAGCCGCTGCACGGAACGCTCTGACATGTGGTTGTTTATGTGCTGCTGCTAGAAAATAAGACTCAGTGGAGTTTCATTGAAAAGTTGAAAGTGTCCAACTGCGCGTACGTTGAACCTCTTTATGATACGACTAAACTATTTAAAAAGACACTTAGTAATCGGGGGTTTATTGTAACAGCCATTCAAATAGTTATAATGCTCGGATGAAAACTGAGGAAAATGAGTTGAAGCCCGGAGGAAACACATGGAATTAGAGATGTTTTCCATTAACGCCACACAAAGTAAAATCATTAACTACCTCATTGACTCCCTATAGATTTATATTTTTGTCGCCGCTGCGTCTAATTACAAACTCGCACATCCGTAATGAACGCGCAGATTGACTCCGAGAAGTCGCCGCCGAATGATTTTCAAAATGAGAAACTGCCACATTTCCCGATGAGTCCGAGATGAATAAAACGCGACGAGTCGACGGCCAGAAGGGGAAGTCTGTGAATGTGGAACAACAGAACTTTGTGGCATTAAAACTTCATCATCAGAAGAGAAACCATTTTACACAAAAAAAAAAAAATCTCCCTCACGGCAATTACTGTAAACTTTTCCAAACTGGACCGCGGCAATAAATCATCTCCGTAATTATCGATTGATTGAAGGGGCTATCTAAGTGTGAAAAACACTTGGACGCGTAATGCATCAACTTTAATGGCATTTCTTAATCAGGACGCTCAGCAATCAGCAGAGACCAATTAGGGCCTGAGAGATGGGAGACTCGCCGCTAATAATCCAACGCGCCTCCTCCCGCTGGAGCCGCGTTTAAGCGCCTCTCGTCTCACCGTCCGGCGAGCGGGAAAACAAGGAGCTCAGGAGTGGCTCTCGCCTTCAGAGGCCACTCCGCCGGACTGGAATAAATAGTACTTTCTTGTTTCCTCTCCTTCGAGTCATTGCAAGTCGCTTTGGATAAAACGTGTGCTGTAACGTAACGTAATTCGAGGTCGAGTAAACCGTTTCAAAGAAGCTCATGAACGCTTCCTCATTTTGTGTGAATTAAACGGACTCGATCGGTTTATATAACTGAGTGTTTCAGTGGAAGGACGACCTCTTTATTCACCCCAACCAACACTCCCGTATTCAGCATCTCTAGATTAAGGGACAACGTGCAATTTCTCACCACATCTACAGCCGTAATTAAAACATTCCACAGATAAAAAATAAATAAAAGCTGCCCGTTTCCAGTGCCTTTGGTCGGCAGACGTGAAGCGGGAATGAATTAATACAATCAATGACCCTGGTTGTTGTGCTGCAGGTATTTAAGCAGACGGTTCACTGCCAACATGAATTAATCAACAGTGCGGCGCGCATGGCGGCCCAGGGCCGCCGGGACGCGGCCCAATCGCTCATGAGCCGCTGCATTCATTGGACGAACGCCGTCGGGCGAGCTGCTCGTAAGCAGGACGCTAATACAGATGCACATCACACCTCCGGCGACCGCAGGATTTACGCACACGCTTAACTCAAAAGCCACCTTTCAGCGGGCGGCTGCGGGTCACCGCCGAGCGCGCCGTCCGTCGAACGTGAAGCGTCTGCACGTCGAAGCTGGCCGTCGTCCTCCTGGGAGAGAAGGACGGGCGAGTGGCGGCGCCGATGGAAGCAAGAACCGGCTGGGAAAGCATGCTCGTTATAGAACACGGAACGTATGGAAAAGGCAAATGACCAAATTAAAAAAAAAGAGAAAAAAAAAAGGACACAAACTTGAAAGCGGAGCCACTGTGATCCTTTAAGGTCCTTGGTACAAAGTCACTGCGCTGTTTGTTTTCCTCTTGGAGGTAATTGGACGTCTGGTTCGAGTCCGACATTCCAGGCTTCCCCTCTAAAGCTGCACTCCTCCTCGAGGCCCATTCAATTATTCAACTTCAGATGAATTATTACTTTATACATCCGTGTCCTTCTCAGGGACAATCCGCTCTTAGATAATACCCTGGTACATTCTGCATTTTTAACAGCCAATACATACGCCGAACGAAGTAGAGGCACGACGGTAGAGTTCACCTCGTTGGAGGAGATGCCAGGGGAGCAGTGCCCCGCCCCCCCGACCCCCCACCACCCACCAAACAGCAGCTTCACAGACCGAGGTGAGGCCCCCGTGGGCCCGAGTGCAAAGCGTCTTCGCGGGGTGTTAATCCAGTCAAGGCCACGAGTAGACTTGGGACCGGGTCCTTCTCTCTCCTCGCTTCGAGAGCCAGTGGATGTTCTAAATCAAATGTACAAAATGCTCAAACGATTACGGAATGTTTTACCTTCTACAAAACAACTCGGACTCAAACCTCCACGGGCGCCGGAGGTTGCCGGCTCGGTGCAGTCGGAGACCGTTTGTGTCTCTTTTCAGAAACGCGATACCTCCCCGCTGGCCCTTCAGCCACTGGGTCAACGGGGGCGGCGAGAGAGACTCGCTGATCTCTAAAAGCCTTTCTGCCGCGCGTACATCAGCGAAATGTGAAATTGAATAACCTCTGATGCCGACTATTCATTCGCTCGTTTCAAAAGAGAGATCACCGTCACCTAAACGCAATAAGGGAAGCGTACAGGCTGCAGAGGACTAGACTCTTCAGACCTCATCACACCTGTTCTTCCTCACATTAGGATTCGCCAAAGCCAATTTAAAATCTGGAATGAGCATCAGTGGAAACTCCAAACTTCACGGACACAAATTTACAACGATATCTAACCCTCCTCATCATCTCTGAAAACTCCATCTCGGCGTTTCAATCTAATCGAGACGGATCAAGCAGCTTTTAAGCTTCTAAACTTGGTACTTTCGTTACCCTTTTACACGGTCGGGGCACCGTGAACCCGCCGCCATCGACGAGACGCCGGTTCTTTTCAAATCGGCCGAGCGGAACCGAGCGCGTTCCGCTGCGACCTCGGGGCAATTAACTCGAGCGCAGACCGTTGTCTCCAACAGGTAAAGACAGCCACAGTTTGGCCTTCGCTTCAGCGTGACTACTTGAGTAGAAGGGGAAAAAAAATGCTGTCGTTTCAAGTGCAACAAAAGAAAGCAAGGAAAAAAAAAACAGCACATGTTTTGAAAAGGTCAAAGGGAAGGAAGAGTGACACTACTCGAGTGCGCACGGTAAATATCGAGCTACTATTCTCTTCAGAGCCACATTCGTAACGTGGAATCTTGCGAGCATTCCTATCGGCCTATTATTTAATCAACAGTTACGCAACGCGATGCAGGCACTCAGACGTCTCCTTTGCAGTTAGCCGTTGTTGTAATTAGCTTCATATCTTGGTGCACAACATCGTGCACTCCAGCTTCAAGAGGCCCTTGCCGTGTGCCCGGTGGATTAAGGGCCATCTGAAAACCACAAACAAAGGAATTCTCCTCCTCCGACGTCGGAGACGGAAAATGTGAAACCGCCCAAAGCGACACGCAGGAAAATCAAGTCAATTAAAGGCAGGAGTTGCCTTCATTTAGCAAACCGCGCGGTTCTGGAAAGAATTAGAAAACAACTGGACCATTTTTATAGTGAAATCCCTTTTCCAACGTCACGTCTCTGTCACCTGATTGCCGCCGGCGGCATGTGATCACAACACCTCGGCTTTCCGACCGCAGCGCTATTAAAGCGACGCAAAATGGCTGCAGGGTTCTTTTTACACGCTCCAACCCCAAAGAACGGCTTCCACACGCTGGCGTCTCTCGCACGATTAAAACCGAGGGCGAGATTCTGGCGCGTGGACGACGCTCTTTGAAATCATCGTTTCTGCTTCCGAGAAACGGCCAAACGGGCTTCCAGTCGCTTCTGAATGGCCGATGACCTCTGTCTGTGCTGCAGCGATATGAATTATAATACGGCCCATGTGCCATGAGAATTTGATTCCTAAAAAAAAAAAAAAAAAAAAAAAAGGGGAGAGTCTATTGTTGCCAGAAGACATTAAAAACGCACTTGACGGCGCCACCGTTTCATTGGGACCGGGGCGGGGCGGTCCGGATTGGCCCTCTAATGCCTCCGGCAGAATCCGCGTAATTGCCGGCCGCAACAGCGCGTTTACGCAGTTCCCCTCGCAGGGCGAGTGCAGATAAACAAAAGCATTTATTGCATTCGAATCGCTGCCTTCCACCGGCAGATGCATCATTTACATTTATCGAACAGCCAGAGAGCCGGCTTTCCGCGGCGGCCATGTTTGGTGAGAAGCTTCTGTTCTCGGGACTCCTTAAGAACGGAGTCCATCTCCAGAGGGCCGAGCAGCAGATGCCCACCTCCTCCCAGCACCGGGACGCCCAGGCGTTACCTGGCTGTTGTGGAGGAAACACAGTATCGATGTGGATGTAATGACTAAAAAGCCAAGCGGCCCATTCAGAAAATCTTTTACTTTAAGACCAGGAAAAAAGGCTCCAGTCGTATCACAAGGCATCAATATCAGATGCATGCATTGCCCCAATAAAACACATCAATAAAATGATGGAGCCTACATCCTGTAATAGAGCTTTCCTATAAAGTAAAATAATAGACGGCCTTGAGCTACGGCTAACAACAGCAGTGGTTTCCCGCTTGGCCTTTACTAATAGGATAAACGCCTCGAGGCGATTTCACAGTGAATTCCCGGGGCCGAAGCCGTTTCCCAGGCCAACCGCGACTCGCGCTCTGCGTGGACGGATAATCCCCGATCGGGGTGATTACAAAAAAAAAAAAAAAAAAAGGAGCTTGTGAGGAACTGGACTTTCTTGGACCTCCACATCTGCACAACAGCGAGCGGCGAGGCTAAATGAGCCAATAAGACCATTCTCTGTCAGACGGAGCAGGATGAGCAGTAAGACCCCTGCTAAACACCCCCCCCACCCCCCCGAGGCAAACACATCGCCTAACCCCATCGAGTGCGCGGCTCCCTGCCTTAATCCCCCCCTCGATTCACCACAGCCTGCCAGGTTTTCGAAAGTCGTCGGTGGGGAAGAGGGTGTCCCGCCCCCCCAACATCTTAACCCACACTAGCTCCGATAACGAATCACGCTAAACGCGGGGGGGGGGGGGGGGGGGGTCGCAGGTCAACGGCATCGACGAGCAGCAGCCGGCCAACCTCAGGTCATCTCGCCCAACGCCTTCCTCACCTGCCGGAGAAACAGACGCCCAGCGTCTCCAAACAGACGGGGTGACAAACTTTCTGCAGGGGGGGGGGGGCGCTCTACTTCACCGCCACGGGTGGAACAACAGATGGGACCAGTGATGAGTAATGCTTTGTCGTCTGGAGGACGAGTCTTGCGCGCTGTGCATCTGTAGGAGCCGAGGACACGCAGGGAAGCGTTCATGCAACATGCAACCATAAACTACACTGCACAAAGGGAACCCACGTCAGTGTACCACGTGACACATTCTGCACGACATTGAATAATCATTTCATACTGCATTTCACTGTCAAATTAAAATGATTTTAAAAGAAAGAAAACAATGTCGGGCGGTTTGTTCCCTTTGTTTTCCAACTGACCACTGCTGCTTCACTAATGTCACCAGCACGCAGACGAGAAGTTACGTTTATTCTTTCGCGTTGGCACGAGCACAACGTGCGCGCGCGCGCACACACACACATATATATATGTGTGGGTCTTCTGCTCGGGGGTGACAGTGAACCTGCCCCCCCCCCCAGTCACGCATAACAGGACAAGTGCCCGCGCGCTGTCTGAACTCCTGACCGACACAACGCACGTCGAGAGGCGCAGCGGACACAAAGTGCGTGCGGGGCAACGATGCCCGAGCTTGAGCTTGAGCTTACCTTCCACCGGTCGCTCGCTGCTCCTCCTGCCCCCCCTCAGCCCCCCTCGGGCCCCGTGCGTCCGTCCTGGTTTCGCTGCTTATGTGCGAATGCTGTCTTTATCCCCGCAAGGACCGCCGTTGCATTTCACAGCGCACACAGAAAAGAAGAAGAGGAGGAAGAAGAGGAGGAGGAGGAGGAGGAAACACCGCCGTGCGCGCGTCGCTCCGCGCGTCACCAGGTGCGGCCGAACTGGACTTGGCGGAGCGCGTCTCCCGGTGCTCCCTGCGCGGCCGCGGCGGGTCGGAGATGTGAGCGACTGCTCGGAGGGGAGCTGGCACGCCGCGCGGACACTTTCCCTCCCGCTGCCGCTGCTCCTCCTGCTCCTCCCCTTCCACTCGGGAGGTCTCCACACAGGCGCTACAGCGCCCCCCACCCGCCGCTGCGAGCAACTGCAGGTACCCGGCGGGGTCGCACTGCGAGAGGGTCCCCGGGATCTGTCTGTCTGTCTGTGCATCAGTTTTGTTTAATTATGTACAACAGGAGCGCCATTTTTAATGACCTCTGCCATTCTCGGAGGCTACCACGAAGAGGTTGGAAAAGAAGGAAAAAAAAGCGCCAAGAAGGCCACTGACAGCGGCTGTTGCTCACTGTTGGTGCTGCACTATCTGCAGTCCTACCTGCTACTTAAACGCTGCTAATTGCACCCACTTTGCATCCCGGCTGTAAAGCAGCCCGTGATTAGATGGCTTGAACGGAAATCAACAAAGGCTCTTCAAATAACTTTGATTGTCCTTTGTGCTGTCCTGACTGCTTGTTGCACGGGTTGCTTCAGAAATGGGATGCTGCCGGCGGGGTAATAAAGGGAAAGACAGCTCTGTTCCTCTGTTCCAATACTTTGATACTATCAAGTTAGCTAGCACAAGGTACATCGAAATTTATATTGCAAAAATAGAATTTGTCTTGTATGCAGGCAGCTTCTCTGGCTGTTCTGACCTACAACCTTAAGGACAAAGGATGCTATGTGCGATGAGTCGGGAGGGAAAAGGATGACATTTCCACGTGTCAGAACGCAGTGCTGCAGGAATGTGTTCCAGAACAACATTAATTTGCACTTTTGGTTCCCTCATCTCAGTTACATGCCTGAAAAAACAAATCTGTGGTTGAAAAACAAAAGTTTTAAATACTCCTCGTGAATTTAAATGCTGATATAATAATTCATTCTCAGTTTATCTTGCTGAACAAATCCTTTTAAGTATCATAAGTTTCCAAAGAGCTGATTTCTTAATAATTGTAACGCCCAGGTGGAACCAATCAGCCGGCTGAAAGGCCATTCAGCAGCCAGATGGTTACAGGCTCTCATCTCAGCCGCCTCTGGATTGCAGGACAATTGACTCGGGAATTGAACAACAGTTACCTTCGGACACCGTCCATGTCTCCGTGAGCCTTTCTGAAGCTTCGGCCGGTCCTGCCTGCCTGATGGCGCGTCGGACATCACATACAGACACGTGTTTTCACTTATCGGGCCCGGTGGTTCCTCCTCTGGGGACGCGGCGGCTCGCCGGCTGCTTGATTGACGTCTCTGTCGAGTGGCTTTTCGGGCACATTTGCGCGTCAGCTTCACCCTTCTCCACCCGGGGGCGGTGTCCAATAAGCCTCGTGCGAAAAAAACCCACCTGGGAGAGGAATAGCACAGGGACGCTGAATGATGACGACACGCCCACGCCAACCGGCGCAGGTGTTGATGGGGGCGTAGGGGGGGCTGCGCACGCACCATCACGGGCGACCGGCCCGCAGCAACACCTGCCCAATCAAAAGTGTTCCTGCAAGAAAACAACAGAAACCCAGACTGATTCCAAGTAACGTTTAGTAAGGTAACGTACTTCAAAGTAGTATGTAATATATGTGTGTATGTAATATATATATGTACACTCCCTCTTAACTGTGACAGTATAAATGCCATTTCTACAACTTATGTATATGCTCCCCAAAATAAATAAATGAAATACTCGAGTGCTCTTCGCTCCTGAGACATCCGGCGTTTCATCAAAATGTCACACTCTGCGGCATCGATGGAGCGCTTTGTCTCATTGGGGGGGGGGATGCTATTTTGCAGTCATTTCCGAAGCGGTCCACCTGCGCCTTTTGAGCCGTGACGGCGTGCGAGGTGCACGGATTCCTCCCGGCGAGCCAGCAGCCGCGGGTTTGAAATTAAGAGGCACTCTTTGTTATTGTGCAATTAAATCGTCTCAACTGAGACCTTGTTATTTCTTGTTTTTTTTTTATTATTATTACACCCCCAAAGGGAAATGAGCATCACGGTCAATAACCTCAAAACCTAAACAGGTTGTGAAAAGGCTGCGGTGTTCATTTTAATTACAAATGCGGGGTGAAATTGGTTGAATAATAATAAGAGTTCTTGTGTTCTGACTGTCGTTGTCGTCGAGTGTTTCCAACATTACACACCGACGCTGGCATCGGACTCCCACTCAAATGTCGCTGATGAGACCCCATAAATAAATGTAGAAGTGAATGAAATTAAATTAAACGAGAGACTGGAATTCAAATTTACAACGTGTGTTCAGTTCCATCTAATCAAGCGTATAGCTGAAGGAGTCTATGCTAATCAGCGAGGCAACCTAATTCTGCCAGACTCGGGTTCATGAAGTCTCCTTTGGAGCAGTAATGCAAAATTCAAATGCACCGCATGTCGGGAAGCTGACGAGCAATAGTGGCGGATGAACTGTGTTCGGCTCCATTAAAGGCCTCGCTGATTAGGATTCCAAAAGCCGGAGGACGAAGAGCACGCTGGTCTGGTTTCTGCTGTCGACCACGCCGAGGTGCATGGATTGTTTTAAGTGGAATTACAGAAAAGGGGCGAGTCAACACTTCCATCCTATTAGACGGACATGAAGCAGACAGTGAGTCTGCGTCGATCCATTAGGAAATCCATATCTGCCATGGGGTTGAGTTGTGGGCTTAATCTCGGAACCACTTCTTTACCTTTTTTTTTTTAAATGATTAAACAGCCTCTGATTCCCTGATCGGCCGTAAGAAATCAACGCGTGTCAGCACCCTCAGCCAGTGACACAAATGTGGTTGACGGCGGCGCGCCTTTGGGGTGCAGGTACGCGGCCTGCGTTGGATCACGACCAGCCATCAGAGTTATTTCTGCCCGGGGCGGATTTCTCTGTTGTCAAAAACGTCTCCTCGTCTTCTCATCTCCTCTGTTTCAGCGGTCGCCATTCGGCTGTGAGTGTGGACGGAATGTGGATTGAACCCTGCAAGTTGTCCCTTCGTTCGCCGGCAGGTTTTTGCTGCTCGGGGTGTAACTGGAGGCCCCAAACCAAACCAATTAGCAGTGACTATTTCTGTCGGAGATGACCACGAACTCGCACTCTCGCTGTCGCAGGTGGCGAACGGCTCTCTTCCAATTAACAAGTTAAATTACATCACGACTCCGTAGAGCTGCCCGGCGTGCATTGTGCCCATGTGTGTGTGTGTGTGTGTGTAGTGAAAAAGAACGCAGCGGGATGACCGGTGGGGTTCAAGGGACAAAGCTTTGTTTCTTACTTGGGGCAGAAAAGTGGCGGTTTTAAACACAGAAAGGTAATGGCGGCACATCGCGGGCAGCTCGGATAGAAAAGCAGATCGACGCAGCCAGACACAGAGCAGTGTTATTTTTCTAGTATCCAATTTCCATAAATAAGTGGTGTGAAAACAAAATGACTACCATTAACATTTCGATTCAGAGCATTTCAAAGTGACATATCACCGCGCTCCGATTCCCCTCCATAAACGCTCAGCCTCCTGAGTCCATCTCATTTTTTCGGCTTTCCATTAACGTGGCGGTTCACTCGGTTCACTCGGCTCTCCCGCGGTTTTTGCTTTTCAGTGAAAAATCTTCAAAAAAACCCGCTAGAAGCTACTTTCCGGGAGACGGGCGGCAAATGACTAGTTGGTCGAAATAAGCGCGCCACCTGCGACCGTAATGAGGCGCTCGGCTTGTTGAAATGATGCAGGCGTTTCTCCTGGCAGCTTAGAGAAAAGACCCAGAAGAAGAGTCCATATCGAACTGCAGGCGTGTTTTATATATATATTTAGTGTTTATAGTCCAAATCTCGTGCTTCAAGTCGTCTCCAATAGTCCATCTACAGTAAATTGGGATTGGATTAAGGGCGGGACTGCTTTTGTGATTGACAGGCCCACCACGGTGCCTGAGTTTTCATCTGGTGACTTGGGTGGGAGAGGCTGTGTTTTCCATCCAGCAGACTTCTTCAGATTATCACATCACACGTTTGAGCCGTTAAGCTCAACGCGGGTTCAGACGGATCCGAGGCTGGTATTTTTTTTAATGCGCACACCAAACTTTTTATTCATGTGTGAGAATTTAGCCCTCAGCCGTTTGCAGCGCGCAGGATCTTTCCGCACTCCCGACTGCCTCATTGGAAGAGACAAAAAAAGCAGGACGCCGCACGCTCCAGAGGTTCCGTCTGCTTTGTTTTCTCCTTCCTGCTGCTTCTCAGGTACCTCGGCATGCCACAAAACAACCTGTTTCACCCAATTATCTCTCCCACAGGGCACCGTCAGGCAATTTGGCTCCAGTCAAGACTCTGATTCATTGAGCCAGGTGATTTAAAGCTTTTTGTTTTGAGGAGGGGGCAGAAGTCATCCCACTAGAACGGAAACTGCAGCTTGATTCTCGGGTTGATATTTAACAGTGCGAGTTGCTCCAGCACAGAATAGCATCTGAGAATGAACACGTATCACACACACACACACATCTCGGCAACTAATATAACGGCGCGGTCATCGCGGCGAGTCATCAACCTCCTTGTCCTTGACAAACACGGGGATGATGATTATTCCGACCGTGAAGCCCCTCAGAAGCGGCTGGCACGGACCCGCAGGACCTGCGTCGCCCGTAATTACTGTGAGAGGTTTGTGCTGCGGGCGAGTAGAAAGAAGAAAGCCAGTGCTTCATCTGATGCCTGCAGAAGAGCCTGGCGTGTGATGGGCTTCTACCAGCAACAGATGTCTAGATCACTGAAACAATTCACTTGCCTTTCAATAAGCTAAAAAAAAAAAAAAGGAGGCAAAGTACCTTTCGTGCCCTTGCTGGAATTTGTTGTTTGTTGTCTTCTCTGGTCCTCTGTTTACGGACCAAATGATTGATCAATGTGCCAAGTCAATCTGGATTGTCGCAATTAGAAAGCGATGCCCGACGCCGCGTCTCCCATAAGAAAAAGCTATATTAAGTCATTCGCTTTCAGCCCGAGAAGCAACCGAGAGGATAATTGGGTATCGACAAAAGAGTGTGAAACCCCAAGACGGCGTGAAGGACCACGCTCCGATCTACTGCGTCATCTGCAGGCCCTGATTACGCTGTTTACTGACCACATGATCGGGGCGACGCCTGATTAAAAACAAACCTTTTTTTAGAGCGAACGTCAAATAGGAGCAAACTTGCATGAAATCATTGGGAGCGTTTATTTTGGCGGACGTTCACTGCAGCAGGCGCCGACTTCCAGGTGCACCAATCAGGGTCGAGGAGCACTTCAATGCGATGACAGTCGTCCGGTTGGTTGTTTTTATTGCCAGGCTGCAGAGGGCCAAATCCAATAAATAAGTATTTTATTTATGTGTTATTTGGCAGTGCAGACAAGACATTAAATCTTGAATAAGTTATAATCCGAATCGTATTTGATATAATCAGGGGAAACTTAAGATTTGGCATGTTTTCAGAAATTTTAAAAAGCTGCAAAAAACATAATTAAAAAAAAAATGATTATATATATATACATATTATATATAATCTCAAAATATCGAGACACCAAACATACTACTAAAGAAAACACCACTCAAAACAACTGGCCTGTTAATTATGCTTCCTTAACAAATATGAGATGAGGTCATCCTTTAATAGAAGATGAAATGGAGCTAAACATTCCACTCAAACCCTCTGTGGAGGAGCTCCACCTAGTGGTGAAAACGATCATCTGGAATTCCTGCAGAAGAACGTGTGTGTGTGTGTGTGATGCAAAGGAGAAACCCAGCGTTAAGAAGAAGAGACAACGACTGCAGGCACAACAGAGACGGAGAGCAACGTGTCGACACAGAGGAGGTTTGTGTCGCCTGTTGGCCGGTCATCTGCTTCACCTGTGACTCACGCACCCACCTGACTGACCCCCCCTCCCTCAACCCAACCCAACCCCCCTAATCTGGGAGACAACAGAGGCCATCTGTTGTCGGTTTGTTTTCGTTGGTTTCCTGCCACGAGAAGCGCTGCTGCCAGGACACCCACGGGTACCCGAGCGCACAAGAGGGGTGGGGGGGTCAGAAAGGCGGGGGGAGGGTTACATAACCATGCCGTTAACCTTAATTGGAGCAGCTTGGTGGAACACGGAAAACCCGTCCAGCGCTCCGAGGCAGAGCAGCGTTGTTCCCCTGAGTTACATAAAACCCAAATGTGAGTTAATTGAATCGCAGACTAGTTGGGTGATGAGGAGCGGCGCTCCGGTGCTTTCGCCCAATAATGAAGCCATTTCTCTGCCTGCTCTCCCACATGAGGGGATTATATAAACTCAACCATTATTTATTTTTTTTCTTGCCAGAAATGATGAGCTGTTTATTGACGATAATCCAAAGACCTCGCTGCGAGCTTCAGTTGAAAGAAAGTAGCACGTGAAGCTGCTCACGAGGTTTCAAGGATATTGGAACGACGTCTCTACGGCCTGAATCTCAAAGAACAAAACAAAACAAAACCCTTTACGATGCAAACGTGGCCTCTGAGGTGGAGTTAACAACTTCATACGAGGATCACGTGTCTGGATTCATCTTGAACTGGTCCGAGGCGACGAGTGAAGGACATACAAACGTACTGCCAGAGTACTTTGACTTCCATTCATCCCCGTTGACATTACTTGGTCAATCAATCGTCACGCAGAGCGACAGCGTCGTGAATATCTCCCACTCATCCCAGGAAACAGCCCACAGCGCCTCCCCCCGAAACCTGTTATCTCATGCTCATTAATCCCCACAGATTGGATTTGAAGGAGATTACTGCCAGATGCATCTACCACGTGGAGGGCGAGGGGGGGGAATGGGGGGGCAGCTGGTGATGACTTTAGGAACGATCATTTTCTACATCTATAAATCTGTGTTGTTTACACCGCGAGGCGCGAAGCCTCTGATTAGTTCCACATCGCTAATGACTATTGGCTAGAATTCACCAGCAGCAGTAGGCCTCAGCGCAGTTAGTTAGACGGCGACCGTTTGAAGGGCACATTGGTTATGTCGCCTTCTAACGAGTCATCCTGCATAAAAAAAGTCAGCCAGCAATCACTAGCAACTCACTTGAGCTACGTAAGGGGGAACCCGCTGCGATCCCCCGAGAGCCTCCCGGGGTCCGTCTGAAACAACGCCGATAATTTCACCGAGGACCCGTCGACGCGTGCTGAGCAGAAGAGCGGGAACATATCGTGAAGTGGGTGATGGCTGATACAACACATGATAGGACGCAACAAAGAAACACTTTTAAATGTTTCTAATAAGCCACTGGAGATCAGGCTGCTGTTCGGTAACCGAGGGAAACTTCAGCTCTTAACAAACACTCCTTTGATAAGACGTTTTTTACGGATTATACCATTGAGATGTTTGACTTTGTGTTTCCATAAACATGTTTGCATATTTTGGACCAAATGCGCAGCGTGACGAGGATGAATTCTGCGTGCTGCTTTCCTTCCATGCGCCGACAACAGGAAGAAGAAAAAAACAAACTCAGTTCACAATTTATTTACAGAATAAATTCGGACAAAACACCAGAATCTGTTACGATACAATCTGAACATCTGAGGCAGACATCCCACCATGCACCACCCTCCTCCATCAAACAAAAAAGGACCAAACAGTAGCACCGAATCAGCACCAACTTAAATAAAAGGTAGATCAGTCTACAAAAACAAAAAGCTATTTATTGAAAGGCAACTCAGAAAAGTTGCAAATTGAGAAATTTCATGGTTTGTGTCCTTTTCTTAAAAACGTAGATAAACCCCTCCCTCCCCCACTAGGCAGGCTATAGCATTCATGGGGCACATGCCAACGACTAGATCAAAAAAACACAAATTCAAGTAACATTGAGATACGACAAAACGCTCCCACCCGGAGCACGAGACACCATCGCCCAATGTCGCGCATCGGCTTTGTGAGAAGAAGTGAGGGGGGCCAGGTGGCGGAGGCTGCTAGAAGGGGGGGGGGGATACTGGCTAAGAGGATTTTGTCTATTCCATAAACTTCAGACAAGACATTGGTTTCCACTACGTGTCTGTCCTGTGTCCAGATATTGCCAACATCATACATGAAAAAAAAAGGAATCTCTGAAGGAAAACCCTGCAATGTGGTTTTAAATATATATATTTATTTATATAATATATATATTTATATATAGCTGTTACATTTTAAATAAATGTTACGTTCTCGTTCCTACGAACTAAAGAATGAATTTAAATAACAGGAAGTTAATTTCGAGAGGCAGAATCGTCCGGAATCGAGCGCATGATGCGCAGCGCTACCAACACTGTGGAATCGCTTCAAAACTAAACTAAACAAGGACGCATGTATGAGAAACAGAAGCGCGGCTGAAACGCAGATGACTGAAAGCAAAAAAGGGTTTAAACGCCTGTGAGGGAAAAATAACGACAACTCATTCATTCATTTGTCCCTTCCTGCTTTCCATAGTGTCAAAACAAAATGGTGAATGTGTCTACTTTTAAGCTCACCACATTAAACCAAACAGAAAAAAAAACAACATACATTTGCTACATTGTTTGCAACTTGCATGTCTGGCGCCACGTGACGCGTAGATGCCATTTGTCATGCCGGCCTCGAGGTTCCCCAAGAAAAACGGTGAAAAGAGGAAACGGGATGGAAACACCTTTATTATTATTATGAGACAAATGTTCACCTATTAATCTCTAAAACTACTGTTTACGGCTCTGCTGTGAGCGCGGCGAGCCGACCGCGGCCGAGTCGTTCCTTGCTTTTTTTTGTTTTTGTGCTTGCCGTGTGTGTGTGTGTGTGTGTGTGTGTGTGTGTGTGCGTGCGTGTGCGTGCACGCTCAGCTGAAGAACTGCTCCAGCTCCTCCTCCATGTTCACCTCGGGCACGATCTGCTCCTGCTCCCGCTCGCCTCGGCCCGGCGCCACGACGCCCCCCAGCGCTCCGGAGGAGGCGAACCACGGGTGCTCCAGCACCTCCCGGGAGGTGAGGCGCTCGCCGGGCTCCCGCCGCAGGATGGAGCGGATCAGGCACTTGGCCTTGGGCGTGAGCGTCTCGGGGACGTTGAAGTGGCCCCGGCGGATCTTGCTGAACAGGGAGCCCGGCTCCACGTCGTGGAACGGGTAGCGCCCCACCAGGATGGTGTAGAGCATCACGCCCAGGCTCCACACGTCCGCCGCCTTCCCCGAGTAGCAGCCGCCGGCGTTGAGGATCTCGGGGCTGACGTAGGCCGGGCAGCCGTGCTTGTCTGAGAGAGAGTCGTCGTGGCCGGCCAGGATGTAGGTGTCCTCGAGGCTCTCCAGCTTCACGAGGCTTCTGGGGAAGACACCGAAAAAGACGATGACGCCGCTTCACAAGAACAACCGAACAATCCGGCCAAGCGATACGAGCCTGATCGCAGCTCCAGCTTTGGACAACAGAAGCGGAGAGGCGAGACGCTCATGTGGGGGTAATTCGCTCTCATGGGCATCTTAAGGGTTTTAGATCCAATGCTTTTGGAAAGCAGCGGAAGTGGAGCACATAATGCCCGGGGCTTAACTTTGACATTTCCTTTCACTTAGATAAAAGCCCGGCCAAAAAGCATCGACGCCGCGATGGGCTTTCCGAAAAAGACCTCCACAATTCTAAAGAAACACCATTGTGGGTGACTGAAGGTTTTATGTTACGTGCATTGAAACGCTCTCAGGGAACCGGACGATGACGAGCTTTTCCCCCCCTCTTCTTCCCACTTTAAAACCCCGCTACAGCTGGTCCAATAATAACGTCCGGCTCTGTCCCTGGAGGATCTGCAGAGGATCAGGCAGGAAAAGGCTCCGCGTGCATGTTGAGAGACACTTTGTGGGGCCATGAGACAAGAGGCCAAAAGGAACCCCGAGACGCGCCCAAAAACACATGTCAGTTATTTGCTTTCATTAAAGAGCCGCAGAGAGTCTTATTCTTTAACCATAACAGCTTGTTTGGGTGACATTTGCAAACCTGCAAACCAGCCGCCAAGACGGCTTAGAGGAAAAGACAAAACAAACTAGTGATCAGATCAATAGGGCCTGCCTAAGAAGCCATGTTGTATTCCACTCTGGGCCGACCTTTGACCCACGCTCTTTAAACAGGCTGCCGTTTGGTCAAAGGTCAACGGCGTTGTGAGTCACAGCATGACAGGGAACCTGCTCGGGTATCATTTTATGTCTGCTCTTGTTCCCCCCCTTCTTCACGGTTCGCCTTTGTCAAACCCTTCGCCAAACAGGCCAAACGTTGACCGTGACCCGATACCTGCCCGCTCTTAGAACTCAACCGGCATCAATCATTTAATGGAAAGGGGCGGAGTTAGAGCGGGGGAGGGGGCCGGGGGGTGTTGAGCATCTCGGCTCACGAGCGGCCTGGTGTGACCATCGAGGTCACTGGACCCGCACTGAACGCGCGTGGCGGCTCAGCTTCCCTTTTCCACAGATAGTGCCAGAACATGACGTCACACTTTCAGTCGCCGTTAGATTGGAAGTGCTTGTCAACAAAAAGTTCCAAACTAACTTTTGCATTAAAATTTAAATGTTATCTAGAAATGTTTAAAAAAAAAAGGTGCTCTCAGGTTGCTGGGGCAACAGATGGCTGGACTTTATGCAATTCGTTTTGAAATGCTGCCACCAGGGGGCAGTGGAGTGCAGCAGAGGCAGAAGCGCAGCCTGATTAATTGAAATCAGTCATGCAAAAACATCTCGTGTAACTTCTGCTGCTGCTGCTTTTAGAAGAAAAGAAAAGAAGCCGTCCTCCTGTAGCGTGATTCCATGCGCATTATTTAAAGATGTACGAGTCATTTCCACTACTAAACCTACAGAAATGGCTCGGAGCGACACGATGGGGGGGGCTTACGTTTCCCCTTCACTGCGTAAACTCGGTGAGGCGTGCCATTCTGGCATCGTCTCAGTTTACACTGACCTCTGTGTAAGCCGAGACACAACACAGATAACACTCACACGGTTACATTGTGCAGGTACGTCACATACAACAAGTCCTGATGAAACGAGAAATGAATGAATGAATGACTAAATGAAAACATGCACGGCGATCGTTGCCGCTCGACAGAACTCACCGGTCGTCATTCTTGAAGACGAACTTCCTCAGTTTGAGGTCGCGGAGGACCAGTCCGTTGTCGTGGCAATGTGCCACGGCCGAGGCTATCTGATAGAAGAGTCGGGCAGCCTCGTCCTCCCGCAGCTTCTTGCAGGTGCGGACGAAGGAGTGCATGTCGCCATAGCTGCGCTCGAAGAACACGTAGGCTCTGGTCTCGCCGAGCAGGATCTCCAGGATCTGGTTAATGTTCTGGTGCTGGCCGAGGGCAAAATAGGCCGCCAGTGACTCCTGGTATCGGCCAATTTCAAAGACCTGCAAGCAGAACACAGGGGAGGCATCCATTTCTGGAGTCAAAAATTTAAAATATCCAAAAAATTTAAGCGTGAAACGTTTTATTTTTGGGGGGGGGGCATAATGTTTGTGACAATCCCCTCCCCACTTCAGAAACAAAAGGACATGCAACCAACAGAGCTTCAAATTGTCCTTTGATTTGGCACCAGACTTGTTTTTTGCTCTTTTTGCAGAGGAAGTCTGGTCCCAAAGAGGCAAAGTGAAAGCATTGTGTTACTGAACGCCGCTGTACTGCAGCCGGGGTTTGCAGTGTCTCTTTTGTTTCCATAGTAACCCCGCCCCCCCTCCCATTGACTTCCAGCACAACCAGTTCAGGTGAGAGTACTTTGCAGTCGATACAAATACACCCCTGCAGCTCTGAAGCCGTGACCTCGGCCTCCAGATCGGCCTACTGATCAATCCTCCACACGTCCCCGCACACAGGAGATGAGGTCAAAAAGGCAGTTAGCTCACAGGCGGTGCCAAAGGCCGCTCGCTTGCTGTTGCCATGACGAAACGAGCGAGTCAAAAAGGTACGGGTTATTGGATACGCCGGACCCTCGCGATTCCACCGGTGCGTGTAACTAGGCCTCGATTCAACCAGCCACTTAAGCGCGTTTAAAAAACGGAATGTTCCTCGGGGGGGGGGAACCCCACTGCCCTCATAACCAGTGATATTCCAGCCCATAAAAAAAAAAAAAAATCGGCGAGGAACGCCATTGTGTTGCCCTTAACCTTAAGGGAAAAGTCTGGAGGCGGGTCAGTGACAGCAGCCGGCCGCGTACATTACCATGGTGCAAGAGGGTAAATAAGTAGTGGTGTTGCACTACGAGAGTCAGGGGTGAGCAGGAATGAAACAGGGAGTGTGTGTGTGTGTGTGCGCGCCCGCGCCTGGTTACTCACTCCTTTGTCCACGTTACATCATGCAAGCAAAACCACACAGCTCACCCATTCACTTTTTTCCCCATTAAGCTTCCCTGCCTGCTCTCCATTTACAATTCCAGCAAGTTATTATTAAAGACATTCGCTGCAGTGCACGTTGAGCCCGCTTGAGGCTGCGCGCATTGAACTCGTGTTGCAAAGAATGCATTGTGTCATAATAGATTTTTTTTTTTTTAAAACAGGTAGGATGCATCCACCGTACCGCCTACTGACCTTACATACGAGCTCTTCCCCGCTGTGCAGGTGGGCGGCTCTGAAAACGTGGTCTCCCTCCAGCGGCTCCAGCAGAAGGTAGTCCCCGATGCGGGAGATGCAGTGCGAGGAGTCCGGGGTCTCCGGCGGGCTGGGGGACCCGAGGTTGGGGCTGAAGCTCTGGTGCGACTCCGCGGTCCTCAAGCAAGACAATTCTTCGAAGTCGTGCGATTTGTGCCGCGATCTCCCATAACGTGAAATGTTAATTGGATTTGACCTCTGTATGTTCATGAGGAAGAAGGGCGAAAACTCCACAAAATCTGCGTGGAGGAGTGGGGGGAGTGGTGGAAGAGGGGGGGTGAGAGTGTGGGGAGCCCTTTCCTCCTCTTTGATCTTCTCCTCCTCCTCGGTTTAAAGGAAACACTTTGGTGATAAACTCGAGTGCATTAGACGCACGATAATCCGCTGTGCCGGTGGGTCTCGGAGCCGAATGGAGCGCGCTGCCTCTGGGGAACGTGGCGGACTGTGACGCGCGATGCCGGCTCGTTGCCTTTCATACAACTAGAGGGGGAGGGAAAAAAAGAGAGAGAGACAAAATAAAATAAAAATTAGTTATTTTCTTGCAGAGTTGCACGGAGCGAAAGCCACAGAATCTGCAAAGATGTAGATTTCCGCCCCTTTGTTTTCCATTCCAGAGATTCGACCGGGCTTTGTAAGTATATATAAAAAAAAAAAAAAAGAAATGGCAGAAGTCTACTGACCCCCCCCCTTCCCCCCTCCTCCCTTTGGAACAAACCGGCGTGCAGACTGTTTAACGGGCAGCAGTGTGAGCAGGGTCCGAAACAAAGGCCGAGCCCCCCTCCCACACACACGCACGAAAAGTCGGCTCTAGCTTCTCCTCACCGGGCAACGGGACGGGAACAGTTTCACAGGCGGCGGCGGCGGGCTGAGGAGAAGCGACACGCACGTACGCGTGTCCGTTAAGTGTATTTACACACGGATACACAGCCGCAAATAGAGCGAGTTTCTCGCGAGCTAAATATAGCCGCTTAAATTTAGCTGAAATGTGACGAGATGGCTAGCAGGTGCAGAGCTAACCAGTTAGCTTACTTGGCTAACGGGGAGCAGGTCAGTGCACGGCCTCGTTCCCGGGGATCATATCCACGCACGGCGATTGTCATCTGCCGCAGAACGGAGAAAAGGGGAGAGAAAAATCCATCCGGAACAAAATACAAAGAGGCTTTTTTTTTGGTGCGCCGGGGACGGGAGCGTCCACGGGTCCGTCTCTCGTCGGCGTCCTCCGGGGTGAAGAAGAAAAAAGTGTCGTCCGTCGCGTCCGCGAGCTGCTGTTGAGGACAGGAGAGGGACGGCCGGCCGACTTTCCCAGGCCTCTCCCTTGACTTAACAGGACATCCTCTCTCGCGCTCTCTCTCTCTCTCGCGCTCTCTCTCTCTCTCTTTTTCTCCCCCCTGCCGGTGCGCCGCGGTGCTTCTTACGTGGCTGGGAAACTAGTCCATTCAAGCTGCGGGCACACGCGCACACGCACGCACACACTTCCACACGCTGCGCCTGCACAGGAGCGAGAGAGAGCCGACGGAAGGACGAGGTGGGGGGGCTTCTCCTCGCTCGCTCGCACGCACTCACACACACACACACGCACGCACAAGTGCACGTCGGACCCCGCCCCCTTGACGTCACTCCCACATCGAAGCCCCATTGGCCTCCGACCTGAGCTATAATGTGCAGCGCAGTCATGTGAGAGACCCCGCCCCCCTCCAGGAATCTAAATGCACAGCACGCCGGTGAATTGGAGGAGGGGGGAGTGAGGAGGGGGGGCTGTGAGGGTATATCTCCTGTACGTGCTGTGTTACAAATGTGTTTCCCCCTGAAATGTCATCCAAGTAGAAGCGAGGGAGATCCCCTCTCTCCAGAAGAGCACACGAACAGGACGACGCTGCGTTGTTGGTGGAAGTGCATCAGCTGGTGTTGAAGAAACATGGGCCTGACTTCAATCAGTGGTGGAAATCAGTGTCCATTGCACCCCCCCCCCCCCCCCCCCCCCCCCCCCCAGAGGTTCATTATTCATTGTTCTGCGCGGATCACTTGATCGTGTGATGCCACGACGGAATATCCGGGGCGACGAAAAGACACGGACGGAAGTGTTAAACCTTTATTCCTCCCCCCGTCGCACGGCGCAAGGGTGCGCACACGAATACACAAAACGTGCACCATAATACATTTGCCCTGTGTTCTGTCTAATCAGTCTAATAATCCCCCAAAGATTCCTTTTGCCCCCAAAGATCCCTGATACGCTGCGTGAGTCACTCGAGGACATCCATCGTGGCTCCCCAGCTCTCCGGACACGCCTACAAGGCCCCCGACTGCACACGCGTGTTGACCAACAGAGGTCAACAAAGACGGGTGAACCCTTCGGAATCACCGGAGCGGCGGTGTTACTCACCCACTCCCTAATAGGCTGCGTTGCCCCCACCCCCCTTTAATGGTGAAGCTCCAGGAAGGCCCACGCTTTAAATCCACCGGAGAAATGTGTTTTTTCTCACCGGCGGTTTGCAATCAAATGCAATTTGTTGGAATACATCTTGAAACCCACTCAAATGAGAGTTATTTTCCTTGCATTGTGCACTCAGAAAATAGGCAATTTCACACTGTCACATAGCAACACGGCGGCAGCCAGCTCCCGTCGACACCAGCCAGAATCGGTGCCGTCACATCCCCGCGGGAGGCTTCCAACGGAGAAAACGCGATCACATATTTAGGCGAGAAGACGGATGCGGAGGATTGAGATCACGCTGCGAGAGTGAGAGGAGACGATGGCGAGGGAAGGAGGACGCGGGGTGGAAAAAGGGAGGAGGAAAGGGGGAGGGGGTGAAACGCGTCGTCCTTTCGACGTGGTCGTTAGATACTTTGTGTCAGGCAGCAGATGCCGCAGGGACGAGATGTTTAATATCTATTTGCACGGATACGCGTGGGAGTAAAGGCCACCGAGTCATAACAAACACTCACAGTCATAGCGGACGATGTGACATCGAGTTGATATCGGCGGCATTCTCGCTTCTGTGCGGACCGCAGAGCCCGCCTCTCGTGGAACCTTTGTTTCTATATTTACGGTTACTCACATAAACCGCGGCGAGCGTGTCGGTCGCAGGGCGGCAGCTGCGATACCCCTCAATTTCATCCGAGTGAAAGCGAAAAAACAAAAAAGCTATTTTTGGGGACGGGTACATGTGCCACATTCTGGCCTCGGCGGCGCTTCGGGACCGGAGGCCTGTTTTTTTGCGACCAAGTGAGCAGATTTGAGGACACCGGGGGGGAGGGAGCTGGGAGGTTGTAATGTTTCACTGATGACACCACGATGCCCGCATTTCTCCCCGTTCCCTCCACAAAGTCTGAGTGTTTCCGAGGTCGGTTTGTGATCAGAAACGGGCAGAAACGGAGAGAGCTCGTTCATTGTGGTGGACGCGTTAAGCATCGGAGGCCTTCCGGCGTTCGGCCTTCGCTTGCAAAGTTGTCGAGTCAGCGTCGGGGTATGTTGACCTTCCTATTTGACCTTCTGGCTTCTGACCAACAGTTTACCAGCGGCCACATTGGACGGAATCAAAACGAAGATGCCCTCTGCCGATGAGGGCCCCTTTTTTAAACGCGAGGGATCTTGGCCCGGGGAGCTAATGGGGAGGGAGGCGGAGGAGGGGGGGAGATTGGCGTCACTGGCTTGGATCGCTCCCTCATGAAGTCAGACAGCTGAGTGAGGACTTGTGGCAGCACCGGACAGGGTGACTCACTCACACATAAGTGGAGGACGTTAATAATAGTCGTACATTAGAGCCGCAGAAGTGAAATCACGCAGCTTCAGCGGCTTAAGCCGTAAGCGAATGGCACCGGCTGCAGGAAACGCATCTCACTTCGGCCTGTCTGCCTTCTCGCCTGGGTTCAGACGGCGTCACTGTGAGCGTGAACGTGTTCAGGCTGAACCGACGGCTGTTTGAAAGGCATTACGACATTGTTGCGATACGTGGTAACTACATTCTGGAGTGACAGACGCACGAAAAGGCGCCGTGCAGCGCGTCTTGTCAAGACTGCCACGAAGTGAAATCCCGGCAAATTCGACATCAGTCGCGTCTCGGTTTTCTTCTCCCCCCGCTCCACCTGACAGCTGATATTGTCTTCCATGGGGAGAAAAAAAAAAACATTTCCCGGCGCAGCGTCACTTGCATGCAGCGCGGACATTTTAGGAGACGCAAGGGGGGAAACGGCAACATTACACTGCGTCTGTCAGAAGGCGCAGCGAGGAGCGTGCACTCGGCATGCGCGTGCAGTCTGGTGATCCCACAGGCTCAGTAAAGGACGCCGGGTACGACGCAGCCTAGAAAGAAAACGCGTGGTTTTGGTGGACGTAATCACATTGTAAGCAGCCTCCTCTGACCTCTGAAGGTGGCGTGCTGGTGGCCTCGTGCACTGCATTCTATTGCTGTGATTTACTGTTGCCTTCTCTCCAATATAATGGAACTATGTGGCAGATTTGGGGGATTGAACAGCAATGCATTTTTCCAATAATCATGACCTGCCTCTGGTCAATACAAAGATCTGGTAACTATTACCGATAGAGCCGTGTGCTACAGCGCCTTCATACCGGAGGCTGTGGGATATAAAAAAAGAATACACAGCAATATGGATGAATGAATAGCACTACAGGTAACAGGAACAAATATGTATTTTTAGCTTTCACTGTACTCTAATGAGGTGTTAGGTGCGTGAAAGAAGAGGAAGATCTTTTTTCTTTTGTGACTATTCAGGCAGCTATTTCATCTAATGCGACAGCGTTCCAGTCACACCGAAGGAAGGTCGATTTTAAACGGTTTCTCTTCCGGGGATTCGCCGTCTGTATAATAAGGTGTGAAATGAGGGGAGCTCGCTGTCCTCGTCTGGCACCCTTCTGCGCGAGGAGCGCTAACCCCGCGCACACACCGCCGAGACTCCAGCAATTCGTTCAAGCTGCTGCCATGGCAACCTCCCTCCCCCCCCTCTCCCGGGGCATATTGCACAGGGTCGCAAAATATAAACACAAACACACACAAACCCACCACACACAGATGCTGAAATAAACACGAGGGAGCCGGCTCTCCAATCCCCTGGGAGGGAACACCACGCTCGCCGCACGAGACATTTTGTGCCAAAAGGTGTGTTTCATGGAGGAAAATGAGGGCGACCTTTTTCCAAACCGCGCATCACGACGTACTACGGCTGGCTCAGCGCCATTTCCCGTAATTATGCTGGGTTCATCTTACACGCAACAACATTTTTCTCTCGATGGGGCGAAACAGCCTCTGAAACCAGACGAGACGCAGGCGGCAGCTCTTTTTCATTTAGTAAAAAAAGGAATGATAACCACCGTGTGATTATTTTGGATGCTGCTGCTGCACGGATCACACACGCGCAGGTGAAGCGTGTGGAATGTAGAAACAGGTGACAACAGAGGCGGCGACGCAGAGGTGGAGCAGATGTTGACGAGGACGATCACTCGCCGCTGCACTTCACCACTTCAGCTCAACTTCCTTCCTGCAGCGCTGCTGCGTCTCATGTGACAAGTGGTGTTTGTACATACACCAGACACTAGCAGGTGCAGACACACACACACACACACACACACACACACACACACACACACACACACACACACACAATGGGCTGCCTTGTCCTTGTTCTCTGCAATCACTCAATATACTGTATGTGTCAAACAACCCCTTGTTGAAGGAAGCTGCTGCATGACAATTAGCTCAAACAAACACGGACGCCTCCCGGTTTATTATCCGCGTTGCCTTTGAGTAACAAAAACAATCAAAAGCTTTGTTGCTTTGAAAATCTGGACGGCGAAGACTTCTTTGCGAAAAAGAAGAATCTAGGCCACATAGGCCAGCGTATCAGAGGAGAGCACGCGTCATTTAGTTTAAGAAAATAACATGTAAATGGTTACATGAGGCGAGCCGCGGAGGGAATGCCGGCGTCCACTGGCTGGTTTCCAGAGATATTTACTTTAATATTTGCTTTAAACACGACCCGTTTTTTTCACGTCGGGGCCTCGGCCTCCGGCGAAAAAGCCTCCAGCCTGACAGAAACAAACAAGGAAGGTGGACGCAGGGAGAAAGAGCGAGGAGGGGATTACTGTCACGGCAGGCAACATTAGCAGCATCAGCTGCGACAGTGAAGGAGTCTGTTTCGACCGTCTCAGGCTAACGAAGGCCGGCGTGCCAATCGGTGCTGGTCACGGGTCAGAGCGCTCGGCTCGCCATCACAGCCCTGCTTCTCCGCGTCTCCCTGTAAACGGCGGCTGGCGTCGAGATGGATGAAGGGAAGCGACGCCGCGTCTCGGTGGGTCTGAGAAGCCCTCCGATGAAAGCGCAGATACAGTAACCGCGACCGTAAACCTTTCATGTCGTCTGCCAGATCTCCGGATAAGCCTCTCATGTGGTGCATCACACGGCGACAGAAGGTGGGCGGAGCTGTCGTCTCTCTGCGATCAGATCTTCGGCGTTTTTTCCAGCAGCCCACCACCGCTGCTGCGACGCAGATCGAGAGATAACGTGGAGGGATGAGAACCGCTCGGCTGGTCGTTTCTCAGTGTAGCACTTTAGGCGACCCTTTCTGCTGACTCGGACGGCCTGTGCTTTAATGCTGACCTCGCAGGTGTGTGTGTGTGTGTGTGTGTGTGTGTGTGTGTGTAGGCAAATTAGAACAAAGGAAAAAGGGTTTCACACGGGTTTTCACACTAGATCCGATTCAAAGGTCACCATCTAATTATCTAATTTTCCCCTCACGGGTCATCAGTGAACAGTGAACACAGCTGCCAACCGAGGAAGGGCAATGTGCCCCCCCCCCCAAACCTCCTGTGGGTAAACACACAGGTTCGCACAGATGCATTTCCATTTTCATTTGATTTCATTTTATCTCAAATCAAGTTACTCTTCGCTTCTCTGCTTTTGCACACACATGCTACATAAACACACCCACACACACATGGATGCAACTAACACTAGCATGATGCAATTATTGCAGGCTTGGAAAATTTCCCATTTCCTGCTGAGAAATTACCTGCGAATTAGAGGCCTGGTTGCAACACAATCAAGAACAATCCCTTCACATGCTGGGTGCATTTTTCTGTTGCATCTGTTGTATTGTGATGATGGATATTCACTTTAAATTCTGCGGTTTGGTCGACCACTTCTTCCGAGAGGACACAGACAACGTTCCTAAGAAAGCAGAGAAAGATGTTCTGCCTCCGAATAAACAGAACCGAACAGTCACGTCCCACCCTGCACGATGACATCACCATTAACTGATCCACTAAATTAATTCAGCTGTGATGAGTCCCATTTGGAAAATGCCAATTTATTTTCCTGCAAAAAAAGAAACAAAGAAAAAATTAAGCCGATTTAGACCATTTCCCCCGTATAATCATGTAAGGGTGCGAGAGCGACACAATTCTTGGATTACTTATCATGACAAAGAGCATTAATAAGGATCACGACGATAACAATGACTTCCATCGCAACTGCACGTTCGAGGCAACAGAAGACGACTGCAATGACGACGATGGTGTGAGCGGTGATTAGCGCAATGAGACATTTAGATGCCACAAAAGGCTCCAGACACAAAGAGGCCCCTCTCAGCATCCACTGCGATGCGACCCCGCAGCCGGCGCTGCAGCAAACGCCGTCCGCCGTGTGAATGACGAGGTCGGGACGCGCCGTGTTATTGCTCTGAAATGGGCCGTGAGTGCCGCCTCGTATGAAATCTGACAGATGGCTTTCTGCAATATGTCAAGGCGACCTCTCCCACTTCAGATGTAATAACCGCCGAAGAAATCAGGGAGCAATCTGTCCAGCCGAGTAAGCCATCACATTTTGGAAACAAAAGGGATCAGAATGAAAGAAAATATCAAATACAGAGATGGCGGTCTCTGATCACACGTTGCTTGGTGTGTTAAAATGTTGCTTAACTCTTTGAAAAGCAGCAGAAAGAGAACATAAATAGATGCATTACATTTGTCACCATTACACCATGAGCACCCACTCGACGCCCAGTAATATGGGACGTCACGACAAGGTAGACATAAAGAGTCCCTTTAGAAACAGGACGATGACATAACGTTTGTAAGAAGCCATTCATTGGAAAGTGTTGTCACAAACTAATGAACTTTCCCCCCATTTTTATGCATCTGAAAAAATCCTTGAGATGCATTTCGGCCGAAATGCAGGGAGAAGCAGAGGGGGATGAAATGCAGCCCCAGCCTGGACGTAAGGAGTGACGTCATCCGGTGGTTTGTGGGCCGTGGTTTTGCGCTTTGGGAATTTTTTGACATCCGCAAAGGCAGCTATACATACAGGAGAGTACAAGAATAGTATGTATATGTGTTTCCCTATGTGTGTGAATATGTGTGAGTGTCCCCACCTGCAACTTTTTCAGTTGCATTGCTTTATTTTTGAACGTGCAAACTATGAATGAAGAGATGAAGCTCTGGCACCGACAGTAACAGATCTCCTGAAACAAGCCGTCGGCTAATCGGGACTTGCTGAGTTGCATTTCGACGGCAGCTTTTCTCAAACTGTGATGGAGCCTTTTTTTGCGAAGGAAGACCATCTCCCCTCCATTGTGGGGAAAAACAACAAACCAGCAGGCCCCCCCCCTCCCCCCCCCGGCCTCCCGGCTCCCGTCTCCCTGATACAATGAATCTGACTCAGGCTTCCAGAGGGATGAATGGCTGCCGCCTCCTCACGGCTGTTCTGTCAGAGCGCTAATTCGAGCTCCGGGCCTTCGGCCGGGGGGGGGGGGGGTGCAGAGGAGGCCTCGTCCGGGCTGGGGTGCAGCGGGGGGGGGAGAGTGCCGGGCCCTGCTCCCCAGAGTGGAATGGATGGCTGCTAAGCTCATCAATGGGGGATGAGTCATCTGAGGCGGCCAGCCGCTTTACCCCCCCCCCCCCCCCCGTCTGTCTGCCTGACAGAGTCCCAATGCTCAGTTACTACCTGCCTCTCCGGTAGATCGCGGTTTCAGAAAGCACACAACAAAGGGAAAACATCCAGCATGCACTTCACCTGCGACTGCATTAGTGCCCGTGCGTACCTTTGGATTAGCGACACATTTTACGCTGATGCTTTCCTGAGTGTTTGCACCGTCACCAGAGGCAAAAATGCTGCGCGTCAGTATTCGGGTCGCATGCCCTCGAAACCTGTGATGCAACAATTTCCATATCCGTCTAATTCTCAAAGGTCAGAAGCTGTCAGGCAGCCGGCAGTGGGCTGACGGCGGTTGGCTGAACATGCATCTGATTCCATTTGGGCTAGTTTCAGTTTCAAAGCCTCCCACCTTCCTGTCTCATAATCACTCCTACAGATTCTTTTTTTTTTTGTTGCAAATCAGTCCCGGGGCCCTCAGTTCAGACGAGGACTTTCTGATCAACACGTGGCCTTGAACCTTTCCTCTGTCGTCCCGGACTGAGAATGACGGCGGCGTGAACGCCACGACCTGCAACAGCTCCGGGCGGTGCCGGGTCTATAGACGCTATCTGTAAACCCCGCGGCGGGCAAGTTACCGTGACTGCTAAACGGCTGCCAAGAGTCGTGTGATAGCGTCGAAGCCGAGCGGAGCACAATGTTCATCGCTTTATCACGTTCACTTCCATGTGCTTATCAAGCCACTGCAACCACAAACACACAGCCCAGGGCTGCTTACAGGTCATTATGCCCTCTGCATGTCCCCCTGTGTGTGTGTGTGTGTGTGTGTGTGTGTGTGTGTGTGCGTGTGTTTACTCATTCGTGTTGGTGCAACAGGAATGTTAAAAGCCCTCATTATCTCTGTGGAAAATGATTGGGGACCCGGGTTGTGTTGACATGTCAACCTCCTCATGTGCACGCTGCGAGGCTTCGCCGCGCTCCTAAGAAAGCGAAAAAGACGCAACGTTCTTATTGAGGCGAGCGAGGCGAGAGAGCGAGGGAGACGCGTGAGGCCGTGTTAAGGAGACACAACAACACAAAGCCTTGTGTGTGTCCCCTCCGGTTGACCTCTACGTTCACCGTGCACACACACACACCGGGAACGCATTCGCACATGTCACATGCATCATCGCGTGTGCCAGTGCGAACCCCCGAAACGCACACGGAGTGTGAAGAGGAACCCTGCAAATGCATTGAAAGTTGCGCGTCCACACTAAATAGAACCGCACACATCTTTAAATACGCAGACTGTGTTGCTCACACATGCAGACGCGCAAATGAACACACAGGAAGCCCTGTAATGACTCAATGCCACAATGATTTAGGTTCAGAATGGCACAGGAGCGCTCATGACTCAGAGTTTCCATTGTGGCTCCCACTGCAAGTTTGCGTGTGTGTGCAGGTGTGTGAGTATGTGTGTGTGTGTGTGTGTAGCCGGTCTGCACTGTTCATAGAACCACTATGCTCGCTCTGGGGCTTTACCGACCAAAGTGGATCATAGCACGATCTCCCTTTCTTTCTTTTTTTCCAGCCTACCTAAAAGTGTGCGTGCTCTATATTTGTGCAATGTGTGTCTGTGTGCGTGTGTGTGTGTGTGTGTGTGTGTGTGTGAGAGATAGCTCGCGGCTGCATAAGAGCTCAGGCCGGGATAAAGCATCAGAGACAATATGGTGGCCCGCTGCACAGAGCATTTGAACAGCGAAATCTTTATTCCCACTCTAACGGCGCTCCGGCTTTCATGCTCCGACCCGTCATGTGACGCACCGCAGCTATCGCAACGTTAAATGGATTCCCGGCTGTGGCTGCGCAACAAGCGACTTCAAAGCGCTGAGAGTTCTCGGCTCAGACATCAAACGCGTCGGCGGCGTATAACTGCGCCTCGGATGAAGAGCACAGGATGTTTCCTCACTGCGAAATACCTGGAGAAAGAATCCCCCGAACTCGAGCCTTCTGATGCTCCGCCGAGAGCCGCAGGAGGCCGGCACGTCAAGTCACATGCACACAGGACAGAGCTAGCGAACAAAGCTAGCAAAGGGTTCTAAACATTTGCTCACAGCGTTGGGTTGAGTGCAGCGCGTCGGCCCGGACGGGTCACGTGCCGTCGGGCCGCTGCTTACTGGAAGGCAGGAAGCGACGGTCTGCGGTGTCTCACACGCCTCACGCACTTCGCTGGAGATGCTAGCGGGATCATTTATAATGCATTTATGGACGGGGCCACCGGAAGGATCTGATGTGAGGGGGGGGGGGGTACGAGAGCGATTCCATTCATCACTGCGGGAAACGGGCTGAGTGCAGATGGACACGTGATGCGACGAGCAGTGATTCTGCAGTCAGTCAGTCGGCCAAATGGAACTTCAACAAAGAGACCGTTGATGTAAATAAGTCAAAAATGAACTAAAATAACCTTCATTCATTCAGGCATCAGTTCAGATATTTGAGGTACATTTGTAAAAAGGTCATTTTCCTTTTAGCTGTGCGTGTGTGTATGTGTTCATAACCTGCAACGAGTAAGCAAGCCGCTCTTACCTCCTTATTCCACTGCACACACATATTTTTTGACTCTCTGCCTGGAACTTTTCTGCAATTTTGTCGCAAACACATCCAGTCTAAAAAAAAAGAAAGAAAAAGAAAAGCAAAAAGTTCTGATGCAAAGTTGTGCAGTCGTTTGCCTCACGTTACTCACGTCTGTTGTTGTGGCGATGATCAGAAACATGACGCAAGGCAGGCGGCGAGTGAGAAACACGTGGCCGGTGGCTGGGCTCTGCCCGGAGGGGGGGGGAGAGGGGGGGCACCTAACCTTGATTCCCACTGATGAGCGTCAGCCCAGATAAGAGACTCCTAGAACTGCAAAGGCAGCGCAAAGCGTGTGCGTGATGCGTCATGCTAAGAAGACGTGTCCACATGCAGTGCAACCTGGAACCCAGACGCTTCACCTGAGGCTCGGACGGCCTTTGATTCTCCTCTTGGAAGCAACGTCAGATTCATTCTGGACTCCACTCTGGCAGGCGGAGCCGCTCCCCCCGACTCCTCTTCTGCTAAACCCATCGCATGGCAGCGCGTGCATGAGTGATGCTCGGATCTGCAACTTCTCCTGCAAACCCGTGGTCGTTGTTCGGCAACGGCAAGTTGTCTCGGGAGCGCGTGATGAATACCCAACGACACACACCCACAAACTGTGGGCCTGAAGCACCTCTGCATGTGTGTGTGTGTGTGTGTGTGTGACTCAGCAGGCCTAGTTTAATAAATAGACGCGGCTTACAGAGACTGACACGACTCCGAGCCGCAGACATTAGAGCAGATAGCAGAGGTCGAATAAATTCAGAGACAACCGTCGCTTACACATCACCACTAACATGCGACAGACGAGAGGCTGCTCATGTCTGACCTCTTCGCTCCCGGGTTTGATAATCCACTCACTGGGGTGGGGGGGGGTTTAAGTGAATAGAGAACTTGTGACTCTCATGTAAATTCATCCTTTCAAAGTCAGCTTTGAGGCTTAGCGATTAAACATGAGTTAACTCATAAACGCAATGCACTCGGGGGGCGGAGACACCTCAATAAAAACCTAATTTGTTGTAAATATGAAACTTGAAATTAAATTCCAGCTTTTGATCTGCTTTGCATAGATTTTTGCTAATTACAGCAGACGAGGAAATGCCTCCTTTGCATATTCGAGGGCACGACAGCGTGAGAGCAAGAGAGTGCAACAAGGAGACAAAGAGGGAGGAAAAAAGGAGGCGAGATTACACGCAGTCGGCCTCCTTGATGAGATTGTCGTCAGACACCTTAATTCCTCCGCGCGGCGTTTGAAGGTTGTGTTTCCAGTCGGGACGGCCTGCGCGGGCCGATCAATCACTTTTAATCAGGACGCCTCAGTGAATAATTCGCCCCTGCGACGCACTATTCAACGATTTGGGTTTGGATGTCTCTGCTTCAAAATGTTTGATTCCTGCGCGTTGTTGCAGTGACGATGTGCTGCATTGCAGTAAAGGATGGCCAATAGCCAACAAGTGACAGTACGCCACAAACTGCTCGTCCTCTCAAAGAAAACGGCCAGCAAACATTGCATCTATCACATCGCTCACTCGGCCTGTTTGTTCACCGTTGTTTCTTGGCAAATGTTAAAAGTTAAACCCCCGAAAGACCAGAGGATCCTCCTCCGAGAGGCTGTGAGGCGCGCCGATCTCCTTCCCCCCGGTGTGTCACACACCGCACAGGGGCAAATGTTAGCGTGTTAGCCAGCTGGCTCGTGCACATCACCCCGTCGTGATTTGCGTAAACTTTACATAGATTTACATCATTTGTCGTTGAGAAACGACACACGGGCCCAGACGGGATGATGGAAAAGTCTCTCAGCCTCACGTGTGCACCCGGACTTCCTACAACCTGGAATCTGTGCAATAAGACGACCCAGTCAGTTACTTTAATTAAGAAGAATTGATTTATGAAGTCAATCAGATTTCTATGTCATTTGCATGTAATTAGAATTTGCAGCTTTAGAACTACCTTTCACGAGGTGCAAATCTCCATCTCAGTCGGAGCAGGCTGGGCTGTTTCGGGGGGGACTGAAGATTAATGGAGGCAAATTCTTCAAAAATTATTAAAGGATTTCTACTGAAGAAATGAAAGCATTATATTTCCCCCCGTAGCAACCAAACGCACGGCCTCGTTGATGAAAGCGATCGCTCACAGCGACCCTGTAACGCACGCAGGGATTATCACCCACACGGAGCTTCACGGCAGCTCTCAGCTAAATGTTACCGAACTAAACTGGCCGATGTCGTCTGTCGCCTCGGTGGTTTCACTGGTGCTTGTTGTCACACGGCGCTCCTGCAGGTCAAAGGACCTTTCTGTCACGCCCCCCCCCCCCCGTCCTCTCGCTCCGTCTCGTCTGGGATGATTCACCCGGGAGCTGAAAGTCAAGAGTTTATCTCTGTCTTCCTCCAGCGTGGCTCTATGGCTCTGTCAATCTACCCCCCCCTCCTCTATTACCCTCCTCTTTTATCGCCCCCCCCCATCCCCTCTGTCCCAGCCACCAGTCGGGGAGGGAAACATAATTCATGATACCTGTGATGTTTTTGGTGGCGAAGCGAGGAGCAGAGTGGCGGCCCATCAGCCTGAGTCATGCGGCTGTCACGCTAGCAGAGAGGGGGGGCGGGGGGGCTACATCAATCTGAAACGAGCATAATCGTAATTGTGTGGTCCGGGGGCGTGGGGGCAGAAACAAAGAGAAAGACACTCACAGGAACAAGGAGGGGAAGCATCTGCAGCGGCTTACAGTTGACGACCGCTTCTCCGGATTCATGAAAAGATTCACAGAACTGAGATTAGAATCCTTGGTATCAACATGACGGCGTCAGCGAGCTCCCCTTCATCGCTGCCCCCCCCCTCACAGAGTACACTGGCTGCGTTTTGCATACGGCCAGCAGGTTTTGCATCTGGGCCACATTATTGTCACCTTGCTGAATTGCATTATAAGTGAACGCAGGAGACTCCGGAGAGACAATCCTCTGCAGGCCGGGGTGACTTTAATCAGTAGCCACTAAGGGGGGAGAGCTTCTGTCCTGCTCCCCCCCCTCTCACGCCCCTCTCACCCCTGTATTAGCCTTCAGACTCCGGCACAGTTCAGCGGGAGCAGAACGCTCACGACCACCAGCTCAGTCTGACTCTCTGCTAACACAGCCGCAGGGCGGAGGTGCACCATTTCCCAAACTAATTAGGAGCAGAACTTGCTGTTCTAGTCGAAATCTTAAGAGACTGTAATGTTCTGTGAATCCTTGCTGGTAAAAACGACACCGCGTGTGCGTGTGTGTGTGTGTTTTTCCTCCTCCAAGCTTCTTGAATCAGGTGGGATGTTGGCCCAGTTTTGCCAGAAATCGCGTCGGCGTACCAACACGTGGAGACTATTATTATGATATCCGTAGGAAAACGTCTTATTCTGGAGTGTTGGATGTCACATGTGAAGCAGTGAAAGCTAAATTGAGGGTTAGAGATTACCAATTAGTAGAACAATTGATATTTACGTCTTCATCTCTAAGTATCTGACCATGTGGGGAGTTTAGGGATTAAACTTTATCTTAGATTGCTGCTTTCGTTGCAACACAACAGTTTATTTGCGGTGCTCAAAGCATTAAAAATGACATTTGAAAATGTTGACGGCAACAAACAAATGTCTCAGTCCTTATCTGCTTCTCCAGCTAACTATTAGCATTTGATTTATTTGTTTGAAAACCGAAAAGGCAATTTCAGAAAGGAGCGGACGGAACGATTCGCCTCTGAACAGATCGAGCAGCGGAAACAGGGAAGGAAAAATAAAGAGAAGCTGAAGCCCGGGGGTCACAATGTAAAGTACGCAGCCACATCAGCTGACGGTTGACACAGAAGGAAATCAAATAGAGCAACAACCACGTCCGTCACACGGAACCTTCGGGAGCTAGCGTAGTAGCAATGCGCCGGCGCAATCGCCACCACGTTTTAAGAACGTCACGAGTAACACGCAGCGTTTTAAAAGTCTCGACCTAAAAGTTGACCTGAAAATTAAGAAATGTCCTTGGATAGCTAAAAAAGGAGAAAAACATATCTGCAGGACACGCACGTGACGACCCGCCCGGCCTCCGCGGCGCCCTCAGAGAAATGGCGGCAGTCCATTTGGTCTTGTTAATTATCAGCGCTCATTTAACTCACACACTGTAATTATGCAGCCTTTTGTGGGGTTTACTGCTGTAATGCCTGGAAATATGTGAACCTGCCTCCTGAGAGAGAGAGAGAGAGAGAGAGAGAGAGATCCAGCACTAATCTGTTGCCTTTTGGCAAAGATGATGCAAAAGGAATCGTGCAGACAATGGAACCCTGGAACCCTGGAACCGCACCACCCTCGGCCTCCTAAACAGGGACATTTACTCTTTCAGTAGAGACGTGAGGTTGTTTTATTCGTGAGTTATTATGTTAATACCACCAAAATATATTTTAATGGGATGCCAGTGTTTGCTACCATGGTAACAAGGAGTATCTCAGGGACAAAAAAAAAAACAGTCTCGACTGTACAAACAGCCCCGAAACTGTGTGTCGAGTTGAATGATGAAACCTGAACCCGAACGAAACCGCATCCACGGAGGGAAAGACGTGTCGGGCATTCTGATTTGTTATATAAGAAGGGCAAGCAGGGCTAGCAAGTGCACGCGCACACAGACACGCACGCACACACACACACACGCACGCTCGTGCAGACCCCGGAGGCCTGTGTTTGCCTTTCCTGTAATCTGAGCTTCCGTTCTCTGAAGAATGATGTAACTGAACGCCAGCCCTGAACCCCGTAGGAGAGCCAGCCAGACGCGCTCATGTGTGCGCGTTCTTTATGAATCTTTACATCACTTGTGTCACCGTTTACTGCTAATTGCAAAGAGGCGTCGCCGGGAGGGAGAAGTTACTCCGCGGTGCGAACTTTTGCAGCCTTCGCCGCAGTAAACATGCTCGTTCATTGGATCACGTCGCCCTGCAGATACTTTCTTACAAGGTCACCAAGATGTGGCAGCGGACCAAGTCACACACGACTCCTGTAACACTCAATCTTTGACTGGTCTGAGTCACAGCACACGCCAGTCCCTCTCCTCTCTCCTGCTTAATCTCCTTTCCGTTTCCACCCTTCCCCGAACGTCCTGTGCTTCCCTCTGCAGCTGCACGCTAAGCGGACGTGAGTCACCGCGTCGAGCGGGAGGCCTCTTCCTGCCTCGCAAGTCTCCGGCATCACCGGGAGAAAACGTGGATTGAACAAACGCTCCTCCGGACGCTCTTTCTCTGCGTCCATCTTCCCAACGCGCAGCCAAAATCAATCACATGCGAGTAAACGGTCCTCTGCAATGCTCCGAAGGCTCTTGCGCTAACCAGGTGAAGCATATGGGCCCCGTGGCTTATCCTTTAACGGCGTGTGTTGCAACACGTGCATGTTGTGCAAAAGAAAGGGTCTCATTCTTCCGCCCGCTGGTGAAATAGGTCAGGGGTTTCTTTACTTTGTAACGCGGCG